>CM060613.1:1423976-1513976 GCA_030578255.1 Tiaroga cobitis
TCAGGGCCCTACCCTGCACCCAGCGCAATTGACTTTGTACACGACGCATGTATCATTCCTATTTTGCACCCGACGCACAGCGGACTCTTCCCTCCACAGACGCACGCCGGTAATCAGGGAATGATCTTGCGCTCCCGGGGCGGTACAGCGGGAAGAGGAGGCGTGTTCCGGCGCAAACGTTCCCTGGTGCTATTCCAGAAAACAATTCCTCCACAGTCCAGAACAAACCGAGTCTAAAGTCAGTGCCGCGTTATTCAGATGCTATTTTAAGGGCGCATGCGTGGCCATAATGTAGCGTGTGCACAACACACACACACTCTTCGCTTCTCTCATACACAGACGCAGCCCCATTTATATTGAAAATATTACCACACGAGGGAAATCATTGTGGTGTCCGTGAAGATGTGAAAAAATGGTCATAAATCTAGCTTACACATTTACCCAAATTATTATACGCCTGTTTAACCGAAGCTAATTTGTGTGTGTTTCTCCATCCTCATACAACGGCACTTCTCTGTGTTTTACGGCCCTGACGAGAACGCCAGTCTCCTTGCCTGTGAACGCTCCTGGCGTGCGCCGGCTAATCCGCCGTTATAATAGCGATCCGCCATGGAACAAGCGCGCCTGCTCTTAAAGGGAATGTGAGATGACGCTCTGATTGGTTTATTGCACGTTACGCCCAAACCACACCTATGAGTAATGCAGCGACTTCAGACCAACCCATTTTAGATTAGCGTCGGGCGCAAGAGTCATTTATCCCGCCGGTTAAATAGCAACAGCGCCGAGATCCGCCCACAAAGCTACTCGCATTTCACGCTTGATACTTACGTTCCAGATCGTTAAAATAGGGCCTTTAGTCTTATTGCAGAACCTGTAACTGTGTCTGAATATCATGAGCAGAAATCATCAGCTGAAGAACACTTACACACGCAGCGTTTGCCTGAGGTTTAAAACACCAGAGAAGAACAACTAGCCCAACTAATACACACTTCCCGCATTATTAAACACAATAAACACTCAGTTATTAAACAAGAACACATAAAACATTAGCAATCGCAACAACAAACTAAAATAACTGCACTTTATAAATAAAACATACATTACAAATATAGTTACAGAAGTTATTCAGTGAAGAGCGAGTGAGTGTTCTCTGTCTTGTGTTGTGTGATTAGTGTTATTATAGAGACGGCAGGAATATGAGCGCTGTCCCTTTAAGAGCTGCACGGGTCCAATACACTGATACACACGAGGACAGAACACACAGTCTCGCGCTCCAATGATTTACACTCATGCTGAAAGGAATCGATAAGAGGAATCGAAATATTAATTTTATAACAAGTATCCGATTCCTGACCTCAAGTATTCGATCCCCAACCCTAGTCATAAGATATGTTTATGAAATATAAGGGGATTGTGAGACTAATTTTCTGTGGTTTTTGACAGGGACCTCCAGGTTCGCCCGGCCCATCGGTAAGACAACAAATCATGTGACTGTGTAATTGTGCACTAGCTCAACATTACATGCATTCACTTAGACACTTTTATCTAATGGTTTAAAATAAAATGATGTTCTTTTGTCTTGATAGTATTTCTGTCTGGTTTTCCAGTACAAAGCACCTAAACTACATCCATCTAATCTGATCTGAACTCTGTAGTCTTCAAGAACACACACACTACTGGAATAGAACAGACGTTTCGGTTAAACTTTATTTTAAGGTGTCATTGTTACAGTGTAATTATATATATTATTAAACTACATATACAGGGTTAGGGTTTGGTTGAGGGTTGGTTGCATGTAATTATGCATAATTTACTGTTATTACTATGGTAAGTACATGTAACATATGTAACAATAACATTGTAAAATAAAGTGTTACCGAAGTTTCTTTGAGGTTGTTTGTTCAACTTGTTCGACTGTGTGATTCTCATAGTTTTCTCGTCCCGCAGAGACGCATTAATATGAACGTTCAAGCCCTGATGGAGTCCAATGATCATCTTCAGCTGGAGGTGAAGATCTGAGACCGCTTTCTGGAGTTTAGCTAGTGAAAAACTAGACTCTGATTTCTGATTGATGGATGGATGGATGAGTGGATGTATTGATTGATTGATGTATTGATGGATGGATGAGTGGATGGATGGATGAGTGGATGGATGGATGAGTGGATGGATGGATGGATAGATGAGTGGATGTATTGATGGATAGATGAGTGGATGGATGGATGGATTAATTTATGTATTGATTGATGGATGGATGGATGGATGGATGGATTGATGTATTGATTGATAGATGGATGAATGGATGGATGGATTGATTTATGTATTGATTGATGGATGGATGGATGGATGGATGGATTGATGTATTGATTGATGGATGGATGAATGGATGGATGGACGGATGAGTGGAAGGATGGATGGATGGATGGATGGATGGTTGAGTGGATGGATGGATGGATGGATTGATTGATTGATGGATGGATGGATGGATGTATTGATTGATGTATTGATGGATAGATGAGTGGATGGATGGATGGATTGATGTATTGATTGATGTATTGATGGATAGATGAGTGGATGGATGGATGGATTGATGTATTGATTGATAGATGGATGGATGGATGGATGGATGGATGAGTGGATGGATGGATGGATGGATGGATGGATGGATTGATTGATTGATTTATGTATTGATTGATGGATGGATGGATGGATGGATGGTTGAGTGGATGGATGGATGGATTTATTGATTGATGTATTGATTGATGTATTGATGGAATGATGGATAGATGAGTGGATGGATGTATTGATTGATAGATGGATTGATGGATGGATGGATGAGTGGATGGATGGATGGATGGATGGATGGATGGATGGATGGATGGATGGATGGATGGGTGGATGGATGGATGGATGGATGGATGGATGGATGGATGGATGGGTGGATGGATGGATGGATGGATGAGTGGATGGATGGATGAGTGGATGGATGGATGAGTGGATGGATGGATTGATTGATGTATTGATGGATGGATGAGTTGATAGATAGATAGATAGATAGATAGATAGATAGATAGATAGATAGATAGATAGATAGATAGATAGATGGTAATATGCTGATTAGAATTATGTAAAATCTGATTCCGAACATTTGACTGGTAGTGTATTAATAACTGTGGACTAATTTAAATATTTGAAGTAGAGATGCACAGATGTATCGGCCAATTAAAGCCATTATTTCCACTATAGACCGATTGTTTAAGAACAGCCGATGATCAGGGCAGATTATATCCTGTCAGTCAAACGGGTGCAGAAAGACGACTCTGCCTCTGAAGTCTCGGCTCTTCTCCTCAGAGTTTCCAGAACACAGACGCGTCTCCGTCCGAGCAGAACGCGGAGATCTTACGAACGCTGAAGTATCTGAGCGGCGTCGTGGACAGCATGAAGACACCGCTGGGGTCGAGAGACAACCCTGTGCGCTTCTGCAGAGACTTGCTGGACTGCCAGAGCCAGATGAGCGACGGTGAGCCTCTTCTGCTCTTCATCAGCTCTACGCTAGCCTTCATCATGCATGAGTGTCGAGGTCCGGTGTCAAGGTCTCGGCTTTAAGAGTTTGAACATGGGTTAGGTGTATCTAACACTCCTGTATTAATAGTTATTTACGTTTATTATTATATTTTAATATTTTATTGTTTGTGCAGCACTATAGTCAACATTGTTGTATTATTGTGTGCTTGAATAATATAAATAAATTGAAATTGATCAAAAATAATTGAGCTGAATGTTCAGCATCATTACTCCAGTCTTCAGTGTCACACAACCCTTCAGAAATCACTCTAATATGAGGATTTGAATTATGTAAAATCTGATTCCAAACATTTGACTGGAAGTGTATTAATAATTCTGAACTAATTTAAATACTTTCAAGTAGAGATGCACAGATGTATCGGCTGATAAAAGACATTATTTTCACTATCGGCCGATTGTTTAAGAACAGCCGATGATCAGGGCAGATTATACGTTATCCTGTCAATCAAAACATGTCAGACTGCAACTCATACTGTGTGTGAAGAGAATCTCTTGTGTTGAATTCAGGGCAAGTCTACGCAACAATGAGGCTTTAATGAGGTTTTGGTGTGTGTGTGTGTGTGTGTGTGTGTGTATCAGGACTGTTCTGGGTCGATCCGAATCTGGGCTGCACGTCTGACTCGATCCAGGTGTTCTGTAACTTCAGCTCAGGAGGACAGACCTGTCTGAACCCTGTCTCCACTGATAAGGTATTGTCATATATACTCAAATATGATATTAAAATAACACTGATAAGAATCAATTAACTTCTGGTGCTGTTTTTAAATTAAATATTTATTTAGCAAAACACGTTTTACTCTGAAACTGAGAAAATCAAAGGCATAAATCTAAACAAGTTGTGTTCCAAATTTGAGGTTTTTTAGTTTTGTTTCAAGCTTGATCTCTCAGTAGACGAGCGTTCAGTGAGAGTGTGTTCGGCTGCAGTACCGAACGCTTCCACTAGAGGAAACTCTCCGTTCATTTCCAATGCGTCATTCCTGACCGCGAGGAACACAAGTGTGACGATTTATTTCAGGACCTTTTAACCTTTTCCAATCACGTCTATGATTTGTGTGTGTGTGTTCATATACTAAGTGCCAAAACCTTGAAAATAAAAAATTCAGAAAAATCAAAACGTACAACTTTTTAGGCAAAAATCACCAATGAACAGCACCATAGAGTTAAAATACATTTATTTTGAACTCACACTTTAATTCGGGTCATTGAATGACATCATTTCCATGAAGCTCTGATTAAACTCACTAAAGTTTTACTGTAAAAGCTCAAAATGAATGTTTCTGCATCTGAATCTGAACATGACTGTGCGAAAGTGTTTTTTTCTCGCAAAGTTTCCTCGCTCTCTAAACACTGAGAAGGGTTTGATGAAACTCAAGATCCTATTTCCTCTGAAAGGACAATCTGATTTTAATTTAAAGCTGATTTTCCTGTAAGCCGGATCATTTGTCAGCTTAGACCGTAAACATACAGTTGCCAAAACGCAGAATGTTGATTGCATAAACACTAAGAAGCGTGTGTGTGTGTGTGTGTGTTTCCGATGTGACGCTGTTTGTCTTCACAGGCCGTGTTTGATGTGGGGAAAGTCCAGATGAAGTTCTTACACTTGTTGAGTGTGTCGGTCACTCAGAGCGTTTCCCTCCACTGTTTCAACGACCCGGCGGATCCTGAGGGCCGCGCGCCGAGGGCTTTGCGTTTCCAGGGTTGGAGCGGTCAGGTGTTCGAGGAAAACTCACCTCTGAGTCCTCAAGTGCTTCTGGACAACTGTGAGGTGATGTGAATCTGGATTAAAGATGTGAATCAGGACCGGGTTTAGTCTACACTTGACGTGACGGTGTTGTACATTCATAGAATTCATCTATTCTTTAATATCATTTCTCTCAGCTTTCACACGAAACGAAACCTCCCCCGCGTGAGACTGTTGTTAACCTTGCCGATGCCGAACAGTATTTAATGCGAGTTTTTCAATTCTGGAATCGAATGCTCGAAGTCATGAATCGGATACTTGTTATATAATTGAAATTTCGATTCATTTTATCGATTCTTTTGTGAGAATTTCAATATGAGTGTAAATCATTGGAGCGCGAGACTGTGTGTTCTGTCCTCGTGTGTATCAGTGTATTGGACCCGTGCAGCTCTTAAAGGGACAGCGCTCATATTCCTGCCGTCTCTATAATAACACTAATCACACAACACAAGACAGAGAACACTCACTCGCTCTTCACTGAATAACTTCTGTAACTATATTTGTAATGTATGTTTTATTTATAAAGTGCAGTTATTTTAGTTTCTGAACCTGAGAACCTGAAAACACTGTTTATCTCAATCGTATCTTTGTTCAGTTGTGTCTGTTTGTTTCGATTGCAAATTTACTTGTTTACGAGTGGTAGGCTAGGTTTTTTTGTATTTTTAAACCTTGTTTAAGTGTTCTTTAGCCTGTTGATTTCTGTTCATGATGTTCAGCTACAATTAAATGTTTTGCAGTAAGACTAAGGGCCCTATTTTAACGATCTAAGCACATGGTCTAAGCGCAGGGCGCAAGTTCACTTAGGGCGTGTCCGAATCCACTCTTGCTAGTTTAACGACGGGACAAATGGTCGGCGCTCCCGGCGCATGGTCTAAAAGGGTCGTCTCTATTCTCTTAATGAGTAATGGGTGTGTTTTGGGATTTACGTGCGTTTAACCAATCAGAGTCTCATCTCCCATTCCCTTTAAATGTCAGTTGCGCTCGAGCCGTGGCGGATTCGCTATTTACGTGACGGAATATGATAGTGGAAAGACCGAACGCTTCTCCAGAGTGCAAATGGATCTGCTCGTGCGCGAGGTAAAAGTGCGCAAGTAGACCATCTACGGGACAAGCCGGATTCCACCATATCTTTATGTACACAATAATAATCTTTTACATTGTAATCCTTTTATTTTAAATATTTGGCATGTTTGTGTGCTGCTGTGCGTCCCTGTGTGTGTAATAAGCAGAGTGTGTGTGTTTAATAAGCAGAGTGTAACGTGCGTTGTGTTATTAATGTATTAATACCCGCCTATAGGCGCACATTACTAACGCGCTCTTTAAATAAAAAAAGAATACTGCGCCATTGACTTTAGACCAGGGTTCAGTTTATCAACGGCTATTTCTGTTCCTCAAAATAGCAACGCTCCAACAACGCGCCTGAACACACACCTGGTTCTCAGACCAGCCGGCCATGGGCGCACAAATGCATTTGCTATTTAAACAACGTGGCGCAGGACGTGAAAATGAAAACTGCGTCGGGGCTGAAACTAGCAAAACAGACTTGCGTTGCGCCTGGTGCTGCATTGCGCCGCGTGTAAGATAGAGCCCTAAATGTGATTGATATCCAAGTTTTGTTTTACCTTATTGGAATCGGAATCGTTAAAACTCAAACGATACCCCAGACACTCGTCGGAGTTTTGGACCCGAACCCGCTCGGATCTCGGGTCGGACCTCGGGTTTTCGAATCCAAGTGGACCCGTGAAGACCTCTACGTCAGAACGTAGGCTCAATATTGGCTAGCATCACACACACATGACCAGCGTCAGCCAATAGTGAGCCTGCGTGTGACGTACCCAGAAGCGCTGCGCTGTTACACAACGTGAACTCACTCGAGGCCCACAGAGAAGGAAATTAATAGTTGAATAAAGTCATTATTTTTGTTTGTTTTTGCGCACAGAAAGTATTCTCGTCGCTTGATAATCTTAAGGTTGAGCCGCTGTAGTCACTCGGACTATTTTAACGATGTCTTTAATAACTTTCTGGGCCGGCAAGTTTCAATTACAATAGAAGCCTATGGAGGAGTGAGACAGCTCTCAGATTTAATCAGAAATATCTTCATTTGTGTCCCGAAGATGAACGAAAGTCTTACAGGGTTGAACAACATGAGGGAGAGTCATTACTGACAGAGTTTACATGTTTGGGTGAACTATCCCTTTAACTTATCTGTGTGTTGTTGTTGTTGTTGTTTTTTTGATCCAGAGTGATTTATTTTCCCTTGTAAAATGTGATAATCTTAACGTTTTCCCGTTTCTCCCGACAGATCCGTGACGGCGGCTGGCATCAGTCCCGATTCCTGTTTCAAACGCAGGACACGCATCATCTTCCCATCGTGGACGTTCAAGGTCTCATTCCCTCGAGTCCAGGAGACCAGCGGCGCCTGGAAGTGGGTCCGGTTTGCTTCCTGTGAAACCACTGAAGGACTTCGTCTCCGAACGGACCGAGCGACTGAAGAACAAACGAGACTGCTGTTGTGTTTATCTGTCGAGTCTCGGGTGCTGTTCGCCTCGGTCGGTCTCGGGTCCTGGTGTCAGACGAGGTTGTTCTTGTTAAAGACTCTTTAGACGGCGCTCTACCTCCTTCACGTACAGGTGCTCGTGCCTCAAACAAACTCTACGCAAGTACGCCAGCGCAAACTCATGTTCAACGCAATCACTGTGTCTGAGTCTAGACACAGCCTAGTTTAGACTTCAAGTTTCTGTGACTGACTTTAAAACATTATGACCAGTCGTAAAGAACTAGCTGTTAAGACTACAGTTTGAAGACAAATCTTGCTGAGAAAGTTAGTTAAAGAACACTAGTTATGTTATAATCCACATCCATCCACATATTCTAATGCAAATTTGGGGATATTAAAAAAAAGCCGGATGGAAATGCCATTAAAATGTGCATTGAAAAAAAACTTGGTAACTCTTTACAATAAGATTTCATTAGTTAGCATGAATTAGTGTATTAACTAACTATCTATCAATGAGAAATACATTTGTTACAATATTTATTAATATTTGTTAATGTTAGATAATAAAAATACAGCTTCATGTTTGTTCACAGTGCATTAACTAATGTTAACAAATACAACGTGATTGTAATAATGTATTCGTAAATGTTGAAATTAATATTAACTTAGATTAATAAATGCTGTAGAAGTATTGTTCTTTCTTAGTTCATGTTAACAAATGAGACCTTATTGTAAAGTGCTACAAAAAAAACGTTACGCTCAATTTCTCTGATAAGAAAACATGCGCATAAAAATATGATGGAGGCATTTACCAAAACCTTTCATTCTTTTATTACTGATATTTTGCACCAATTTTCCAGAAAGTGCTGATGTTGCTGAACACATGCGAGGGAAGCGCTGCTTCATTCAGCTATTTCAATAGTTGTGTTTTACGGAAGCTTGTTTCCGCCACAGAATAAAACATTTTAAAAGATAATTGTGACTTTTTATCTCACAATTGCGAATTTAAATCTCGCAGTTCTGACTTTATATCGCCAAATTCCCTGTTATAAAGTCAGAATTGCGAGATATAAGCATGCAATTCTGAGAAAAAAAGTCACAATTGACTATTTCACGCAATTCTGATTTTATAACTCGCAATTGCGACTTTATATCACACAATTCTGACTTTATTTCACACAATTTGAGATGCTGCGATGCCATTGGTCCACTGGTTACTCCAGTTATCCAATCAGAGCCTCTGTTGAGGGACATCGAGGGATTTATTCGGAAAACCGTAGTTTATGCACATCTTATTGGATAAAACAATGTATCCGCCTCAATTGAGCGCCTGTTTTTTATGAATATTTTTTGAATTTATGCGTATCTTTGCGTTTCCATCCAGTGTTTTTTTATGCGATTATCACAAAATGCGCTTTAAAAATAGGTGCATGGAATTATAGCTATTGTTTTGCAACTTTAGATGGAAAAATAGCTACAGACTGTGACATTTGAAGGAATCACTTTGAGCGCCACAGAACAAAAGTGTGCATGTCACGTATGTTCATCCATCAGTCAATCATTGGTATCTGTGTGTTTGTGTACAGTGTGTTTCTGGCCGTAAGGTGCTTGTTTGTGCTGGCTTCTTCTGTTGTACTTTTGCGTGTAGTCATTTCGATCAGAACAAACCTAATTTATATGAACAGTGTGTTGATAAGTTATGTTATACTTTGGCTTAATATACTTTATACGTTAAGGAGAACGTCGTTCATGACCCTTAAAGAGACGCCGCAAGTATCAGACTGATAAAAACAATAATGAGGATACTTGATGGAAGTTTTTGTCAGCGAATGGTTATTTGAAATAATTTTTAATATTTCAAATATGTGAATTTACATGCTTTACAAAAACTTATTTTCGTGACATCTTTAAAGTCCTAACCAGACGCGATGAGATTCTAGAGACGCAACTAAGAGATATGACAAAATCACAGCCAATCAGGAGAGCGTGTGGGCGGAGCATCTCTGCAAGCGCACTGCACTCACAACCAAATCAATCCAAAATCACAGCCAATCAGAAGAGAGTGTGGGCGGAGTCTCTCTGCAACCGCACTGCACTCACAACCAAATCAATCCAAAATCACAGCCAATCAGAAGAGAGTGTGGGCGGAGTCTCTCTGTAAGCCCACTGCACTCACAACCAAATCAATCCAAAATCACAGCCAATCAGAAGAGAGTGTGGGCGGAGTCTCTCTGCAAACGCACTGCACTCACAACCAAATCAATCCAAAATTACAGCCAATCAGAAGACAGTGTGGGCGGAGTCTCTCTGCAAGCGCACTGCACTCACAACTAAATCAATCCAAAATCACAGCCAATCAGAAGAGAGTGTGGGCGGAGTCTCTCTGCAAACGCACTGCACTCACAACCAAATCAATCCAAAATCACAGCCAATCAGAAGAGAGTGTGGGCGGAGTCTCTCTGTAAGCCCACTGCACTCACAACCAAATCAATCCAAAATCACAGCCAATCAGAAGAGAGTGTGGGCGGAGTCTCTCTGCAAACGCACTGCACTCACAACCAAATCAATCCAAAATCACAGCCAATCAGAAGAGAGTGTGGGCGGAGTCTCTCTGCAAACGCACTGCACTCACAACTAAATCAATCCAAAATCACAGCCAATCAGAAGAGAGTGTGGGCGGAGTCTCTCTGCAAACGCACTGCACTCACAACTAAATCAATCCAAAATCACAGCCAATCGGAAGAGAGTGTGGGCGGAGTCTCTCTGCAAACGCACTGCACTCACAACCAAATCAATCCAAAATCACAGCCAATCAGAAGAGAGTGTGGGCGGAGTCTCTCTGCAAACGCACTGCACTCACAACCAAATCAATCCAAAATCACAGCCAATCAGAAGAGAGTGTGGGCGGAGTCTCTCTGCAAACGCACTGCACTCACAACTAAATCAATCCAAAATCACAGCCAATCAGAAGAGAGTGTGGGCGGAGTCTCTCTGCAAACGCACTGCACTCACAACTAAATCAATCCAAAATCACAGCCAATCAGAAGAGAGTGTGGGCGGAGTCTCTCTGCAAACGCACTGCACTCACAACTAAATCAATCCAAAATCACAGCCAATCAGAAGAGAGTGTGGGCGGAGTCTCTCTGCAAGACGTGTCGCGTCTGGTTAGGACACGGTGTCAGGGTCGTCGACTTCTCCGTGGTGCTGCAGTATTCAGCGTTAGCAAAGAGTTAGTCATTTTTTTTATTTTTCCCTTATGTATATTTGGACATTATATGTTTGTTTATTTATGTTATCTTTTTATTTCTCCAAAAAAATACTGTACTCCAATAAATTATGATATCTCTCAGAGATCTATTTGGTCACTTACCATTTAGTTCGAAATCTTATTTATGTCAAATTTGTATTTGTATATAAACACAAATAGGGAGTATATGTTGTGTTCTGGCAGCAGCGATTGGCCAGATTCAGATCACGTGATCACACACAGGAAGTGTAACACTAAATGTGCCTACAGAAACAAAACAATGACGAAAAATGTAAATATTTAATATTTTGACATTAAATAAAATGTATGATTTAATCACAATGTTCTCATGAATTCTTTTTTATTTCTATTAATGAAATTGCCCTGTTTCACATGGTGTCTATCTAAATATGTAACTTACACTAATAATATATATTAACATATGGATATATAAAATATTGTATTACTTTAATAAGGGAAAATATGTGCCCTTTTACATATTTATATCATACTGTATTTATATTATATAATATACAATATTTATATCATACTTATTTATATCATACAGTCATCCAAACATTCTATATATATAAATATGTGTGTGTGTGTATATGTGTTTATATAGATAGATAGATAGATAGACAGACAGACAGACAGACAGACAGATAGATAGATAGATAGATAGATAGATAGATAGATAGATAGATAGATAGATAGATAGATAGATAGATAGATAGATAAGTTTAGTAGTACATTTAGTTTACTGGTTATAGTTTAGTTGACAATGTATTTTTTTCAAACACGTGTGCCATGGTTACATACAAAGACGACAAAGACTCAACATTACATGGCCATATCCTGTGTAACACTTTAAAATTAATTTTTATGAGGGTCTAAAATAGCTACTAGCTCAGTTTCAGCTCGACGTATTATTTTGTTGTTTAAGGTATGCTGCTTGGTCGTATTGTTAATGTGTTTAACAATGATAATATGTTAATGCCTGTTTGTTATTTGAAATGATTTAATAAATAAGTAAATAAAGGTTTCATCGCGATGCTCCGACTGTCGTAAACTGTCGTAAAGCGAGCACGGAATACGGCAGACGCGTGTGCGGAGCGTGCATCACGTATTCAGTGTTTTGGTTAGATTATAGATAGCATAACATTAATGAATCCATTTTAAATCTGTGTTGATGTGGTGAATATGTTGCCTGTCATGGACAACAACAGTGAAGCAGATGATGACCGGAGAGGAGTTAAGCGCAAGATAGCCTTGTCGAGGTCAGTTTCTTCAGTGTACAGTGTAAATATGTAATAATGTAGGGTACATCATAGTGATTGTGTTTCTCTGTTTAAAACTGTGAACGTTTGTGTTTCTGCTGGCATTGTCGTATATATTTGCTTGTCTACAGTTACATTTGGCTAAAACATCTTTTAGACATAAGATCGGTAAGTTACCATAGTAAATTAAACGTAAGTTACAATGGTTTACCGTTTAACAACAAAGTAACTGTTGCGTGTTTTAACTCAGTTGCTTTATGCACATTATTGTATTCCGTTTATATCAGCGTTCATATACCGATCATCTGACATTTAAACCCCATATTGATGATTAATCGCTATTTTAAATATAGACAAAATTAATTAATAATTTAAAATTAGCAAACGTTCAGGATAAAATCCTCTCGTGTTTGTGTTTCGACTTCTTAAGTTGTGATGTTTGTGAGACCGAAGAGGCCAAATACAGATGTCCCAGCTGCAAGAAACACACCTGCAGGTGAGACACACACACACACACACACACTCTCTCTCTCTCTCTCTCTCTCTCTCTCTCTCTCTCTCTCTCTCTCTCTCTCTCTCGTACACACGCTCAAACACACACACAATCACTCACTCACTCACTCACATACACACTCACTCTCAAACACACACACACTCACTCACTCACACCCACTCACTCTCTCACATACACACTCACTCTCACACACACACACTCACTCACCCACTCTCACAATGCCATGTTAATGTATGATAACATAAAATACATATATATATATATATATATATATATATATATTGCTGAAATATAACATTAAAAATATAAACAAATATAACAAAAAACATGTCAACTGTCCCCTTTAAAGCCCAAAGTATTCTTTACCGCCCGCATTTCTGTTCGAAATAAAGTATACCAGGGCCTTAAGTGTGTATTTTGTGTTGTTTGTGTATTCATAAATGTTTATGTGTGCTGTTCTGCTTCTGTTCTCTGTGCAGTTTGGCTTGTGTCAAGCAGCACAAGATGGTGTCGGGATGCTGCGGTGTTCGGGACAAGACGACGTTCGTCCCTCTCGCTGAATTTGATGAAATCAACCTGCTCAACGGTGAGTATCTGCAGCCGTCCTTACAGAAACCCCGATAGTTAAACAGCTTAATGAATGTGATGAGTTATCGTTGAGATAACGGTCCGCTCATGTAGATTACAGGTTTCTGGAGGATACCGCTCGACTGAGTCAACAGTCCAACCGAGACGCCGTCCTGGTCGGCAGCCGTCGACACCCGAAGGAGGTGAGTACTATCCGGGTCCCGGCACCAAATATAACCGGTCCTACTAAACCCGCTCCATGTGGGATTCAAACCGGTGTCTCCTGCACGGGAGGCGGGTGCTAACAAGGACACTAAAGACTGCAATATCTAGTTCAGTCACTAGTGCGCCTCATGAGGCCAGGGGAGTGAGGTTTACACGCACAGCTCTTTACTAGCTGGCATCTGTTATATTCACCCTACTTAACCTTACTTCCACTCGGGTCACGGCACCAAACGTAACCGGTCCTACTAAACCCGCTCCATGTGGGATTGAACCGGTGTCTCCGGCATAGGAGCCGGGTGCTAACAAGGATGCTAAAGACAGCAGTCTCTAGCGTCAGTCGCTAGTGCGCCATATGAGTCAAGAGTCGAATATTTGATCTGTAATTATTATTAGAAAAATAAAATACTATTCGTATTTTACTACGTTTGCTTTGCTGGCCGTAAATGCAGTGAATCCATGATAAATCCCAAGACAAATCTTTCTCGTTAAACGGCATTTAAATAAACGAACGTTCGATTTTTATGAGCCCAAATGTTCTTTCTAATACAATATTTTAGAAAAATGCCCATCCCTAACCGGTCCTACTAAACCTGCTCTAAGCGGGATTCAAACCTTTGTCTCCGGCATGGGAGGCGGGTGCTAACAAGGACGCTAAAGACCACAGTCTCTAGCGTTAGACGCTAGTGCGCCTCATGAGGGCAGTGGAGTGAGGTTTACACGCACAGCTCTTTACTATCTTGCCAGTGTTTCATATATACATGGATCATGCTAAAAAAGCCTATTGAAAGCACCCATCCAAAGGAGTGTATATCCGAATTCAAATACCAACAAATAGTTCTGAGGGCAGTTAACAAGATAAAGGGGTGCTCTGCTGACTGCCCATCAGGATTTACTGATTGGCATTACACTTCTGCGCAGTGGAGGTTGGGGGAAATCACTAGTGTGCAGAGCCACACCGGCCTCAGCCGTGCCATGAGATGCGATGTGGTAAAGAAGGGGTGGACTCATTTGATGACATTCTGTATAATGAATTTTTAAGGCCAGACAAGTAGTTTGTTGAGGTCAATTTGTAAAGAAAAACCACACACCTGCGAACATATACACTCACCTAAAGGATTATTAGGAACACCTGTTCAATTTCTCATTAATGCAATTATCTAATCAACCAATCACATGGCAGTTGCTTCAATGCATTTAGGGGTGTGGTCCTGGTCAAGACAATCTCCTGAACTCCAAACTGAATGTCAGAATGGGAAAGAAAGGTGATTTAATCAATTTTGAGCGTGGCATGGTTGTTGGTGCCAGACGGGCCGGTCTGAGTATTTCACAATCTGCTCAGTTACTGGGATTTTCACGCACAACCATTTCTAGGGTTTACAAAGAATGGTGTGAAAAGGAAAAAACATCCAGTATGCGGCAGTCCTGTGGGCGAAAATGCCTTGTTGAGGCTAGAGGTCAGAGGAGAATGGGCCGACTGATTCAAGCTGATAGAAGAGCAACTTTGACTGAAATAACCACTTGTTACAACCGAGGTATGCAGCAAAGCATTTGTGAAGCCACAACACGCACAACCTTGAGGCGGATGGGCTCCAACAGCAGAAGACCCCACCGGGTACCACTCATCTCCACTACAAATAGGAAAAAGAGGCTACAATTTGCAAGAGCTCACCAAAATTGGACAGTTGAAGACTGGAAAAATGTTGCCTGGTCTGATGAGTCTTGATTTCTGTTGAGACATTCAGATGGTAGAGCCAGAATTTGGCGTAAACAGAATGAGAACATGGATCCATCATGCCTTGTTACCACTGTGCAGGCTGGTGGTGGTGGTGTAATGGTGTGGGGGATGTTTTCTTGGCACACTTTAGGCCCCTTAGTGGCAATTGGGCATCGTTTAAATGCCACGGCCTACCTGAGCATTGTTTCTGACCATGTCCATCCCTTTATGGCCACCATGTACCCATCCTCTGATGGCTACTTCCAGCAGGATAATGCACCATGTCACAAAGCTCGAATCATTTCAAATTGGTTTCTTGAACATGACAATGAGTTCACTGTACTAAAATGGCCCCCACAGTCACCAGATCTCAACCCAATAGAGCATCTTTGGGATGTGGTGGAACGGGAGCTTCGTGCCCTGGATGTGCATCCCACAAATCTCCATCAACTGCAAGATGCTATCCTATCAATATGGGCCAACATTTCTAAAGAATGCTTTCAGCACCTTGTTGAATCAATGCCACGTAGAATTAAGGCAGTTCTGAAGCGAAAGGGGGTCAAACACAGTATTAGTATGGTGTTCCTAATAATCCTTTAGGTGAGTGTATATTCAAACGCTCATACCTATAGACTGAACACGTAATACGCATGTGCACACCGTCAGCTTTTACAGAATCACGTTTTTGAAGTTTACGTGGAGATGATAACGTTTTTCTCCATTTTTCATCGCTTGCGCCTTGGAACCTGTTTCAACGTTTGAAATCACTAATAACTGTTGTTGTGCAAATGAACGGCCAGAACGCATTAAAAGTTTTCTGTTAGAACGGTGTCGTGTTAGCGGCCCCTAAGTTAATAACTAATGATCTTTGCAACTTGAAGTATATCAATCAAAACTAACTTTAGCTGGACTTTATTCTAGAGCTGCTGTAAAGCCTAAACAATCTCTGTTACTGTAATCTCTTGTTATCACTGTAAAGCTGCTTTGAAACGATCTATATAGTTAAAAGCGCTGTATAAATGAAGCTGACTTGGCTTGACATCTGCCTCGACTCTACACAATGCGAGATCATGATCAAAGCCACCATGCAGGCCTGAACGAACACTTGACTCTCATCCCTCAGGAAAAGAGCCAATCGAGAGCTTGCGTTACACCATTTTGGCAAGCAATGACTAAAAATATCTGACGCACACACAGACAAAGCGGCTCCTGAAGACAAAAAAGCTGAAGACGTGTAACTCAGCCGCTCTTTTATAAGCGTGACGTCGTGGACAGATATCGGTCGCGCTGAGGCCGTTCTCTGTGGCTTCAACAGCAAGATGCGACGCCGAAGTTCCACTTCAGAAGGGAACTCACTTTTTTTTCCTCTTTCAAGGGCATGTGGATGATCAGGAGAGCAAGAGCCGCCAAAGTCACGCTGAAGTTTCTGCCCAAAATGTTCAGCAAACATCGGGAGAACAGAACCGTCTTCAGAAGAGCGTAAGTCTCTGGGATTCATTTGTGCTGAAAAGCTTTATCGTTATATGATTGTGCATTTACATTTATCCAGACGGTTGTCGTGCTGGTCCACTAGGGAGAACACACTGTAGATGCGGCCGTCGTGTGTGCTGACGCGCCAAGTACACTGCAGCCGTTAACGCCGGACAGAAGGGGAGTCACACCACCATATGGAAAGAAGCGTAAATGGATGGAGAAGCATAGTTTACTGTAAAGCTACGTCTTAGTGTTGCTTATCTTGGCGATAGCCGAGTACAAATCAGCATGAAGTTTTAACATCTACTCTCGTGTAATGGAAATTATGTATTTGGCAGACGCTTTTACCCAAAGCGACATTGCATTTCAAGGTACACATGATAGTATGTAGTGTTGTCAAAAAAATTAAACTGTTACGGTCCCAGCTTTTCTAGATACCGAGTACCGGGTTAATCCGGTTCTTGATGCGCTGTCGGAAAGATGCAGAGGTGCGTACTCTTCATAAAAACACTCTGAGACACGGCGACTGGCGCTGCTAATGCGGTGGCTCTGAATCCACTTGTTGACAAGAAAGGAGGAAAGAGCCTCATATGGAAATATTTTGAATTAGGCTAATGTCACGTTGCCATAAAGGGCCGTTCACACGTTTATATAGCGCGTTTTTTTGCGCGTGCAAATTTCAAAAGTAGGCGCGCGGCAAGCGCTCATAATAGAAGAGACGTGCGAGCTCGTCTTTCCAGGCTCGCCGCTGTTCATGGTTGCATAGCGGAGACACGGGAGAGCAAGCGCTTGTGGAAAGGAGAAAGCGGTGCGATGCGCTCTCCATGATGACGAGGAAGTATCAGAATTAATTGATTTCTAGCCCTTGCATTAGAAATCAGCTACAGGGTTCTCAAGCTTTGAAGACAGGCAAGAGTGACATTTTTGGATTAAATAAAAGTACAGTTAAGTCAAATAAAACATGTTTTATCTCCTGTATAGTTTGGTAACACTACAATAAGACACCATTCATTAATATTACTTAATGCAACATCAACACATTGAGTGAACAATATATTTTTACAACATTAATTAATGTTTGTGAATGTTATTTAATACAAACACTTGATTGTTCGTGTTTGTTCACTTCATTCATTGTGCATTAAATAATGTTAACAGATAAAACTTTTGATTTTAAAAATATATTAGTACATTTTTAAGTTAACCCCATGGAGAATAATTGCTACAGTATATAACTGTTGTTTATTGTTAGGTAATTTTATCTAATGTTATCTAACAAATAGAATCTTATTGTAAATTGTTTTTAATACTACAGTTTCCATCTTTGTAACCGTGATATACACTTTAATATGTGTAAATTTAATCTAAATTAAGCTTTGGTACCGAAATTGGTACCGAGAACCGTGGATTTTCACTGGTATTGGTACCGAATACTGATATTTTGGTACCGTGACAACACTAATAGTATGGATTCATTGTATGGATGTAATTAATTGTAATTCCGCCTGCAGATTGCCATAAGAATCATAATGCATGATATATCGGCCGCCATGTCATTATCGGCCGATATATGTTAATTTTTTATGTTATCGTTATCGGCCCGATAAGAAAATGTGGCCGATAAATAATGTATTTCCTTCAGCTGAGACACTTCAGATGTTCAACATGATGGTTTCGAATCGCTTGAAACATGATTGGAATCACTTCAAAAACGGAAAACACAGTTAAGTTAATATCGGCTACATAAAATCATAATGAGAACATTATAATTGTGTGCTTGAGACGTGGCTTTTTATCGTGAGACTTTTGTTTTTGCATTCAGGCTCTCAAAAATTATATAAAAATTCGGATTTAGATTTATCGGCCAATATATCGGTTATCGGCATTCAGATATAAAGAATTATCGGTTATTGGTATCGGCCAAATTTTCGTCAGCGCTCAGCGACATGTTTTCTTATGTGACGTGTATTTTATTTTAAATGATTGTTTTAACAAGCCTGTGTCGGGATGGGGCGTCTGTGTTGTAATGCTTAGTATTTAAAATGCCCCAAAACATTAACTAATCATCTTACCTTTGGGAAGTTATCCTAAGTTTAAGAAGTTATTTATGATGATTTTGAAAAAACATTATTTTCAGGAATTAAAATTCTTAAGTTTTCTCTTTTGAAAATAAACTATTAGACAATTCTTAAAGATGTGTTAGAAAATAAGAAAATAGCAGTTTTATTCTTAAGAGTGTTTTGTGAATCCACTCCTGGTGCAATTATGTCAAAAACCTGCTTTCACACAGTTGTGTTTTGTTTTGCGTTGAGCCACATGGTGGCGCTCTTGATAAGTGCAGGAATGTGGAGGGTTTTTGTCTCATCTGATGGATGTGGCTCTTGATAAATGCCAGTTTCTGGTGCTGCTCAATGGGATTCTGTTATTTAATGTGTGTTAAATGCTTTAAAAGGGCAGAAAGCTGGCAGAACAGTCTGTCAGGCTGGACCGTACATCATTACTCTCTGTTCTGTTATTTTAATAAGCGTAATGTCATTGAAGACAAGAGATCATCTACTGAACACACCTCCCTTCATGACATCACCTCATCCCATATATGGCAGTGGAGTGGACACTGGTGATTGGCTGATGCTGTCTCTGAGGTGCTTGTGATTGGCTGTGCTCAGCAAGGGCATTAGTGATTGGCCGAGTCTGTTGCAGAGAGTCTTGTGATTGGCCGAGTGAGATCCAGGGATACTGTGATTGGCTAAGTGTGCAATTAGCATACTAATTAGGAATGTCTATGGTACTAGTACTCTGTACTGTGTTGATAAACATAAAAAAATCATTATTTTGTGGGCAAATTAGAAGTTAAATATCAGTACTGTCATCAAACAATATGTATTGCCATTATATTTAGCAGTATCCAAAGCCTGCTCCGTGAATGAAGAGTGTTGGAAGGAGCATTTGTATTCATTTAATTTTACCATTAACTGGGACTTCAACCCTTTTTGGTTTAGTTTAATTATTTGTTGTTTACTTGTGTAATTACTGTTTATGAACAGTTAAATTATTAAAGGCAAGTAATCAGCTAATTATTAACATCCCTTGTAAAAACATTCAATCATTAGTGACTCATGGCCTTTCTACTGTGATGAAGAACATTAATCCAGACTGGAAAAACCTACTTTTTCCACGTCAAGGTCATGTTGTATAAATCGTGCTGAAGTTTTGAATCGCTATATTGTTAACTTTATATTTCGCATGCCTCATCCAATTTTGCTAGCAATTTTAATGTAGCTCTTTTGGGACAAGTGGCAAGCTTTCAGATGACTTTTGATCAGGCAATCCGATTGGCCGTCAGCTTTCTTGGAGTAAAGTAACAGGATTCTCTGTCTTTAGTCTGTCTGGCAACGAACTGTCGAGCCGGTTTAATAAAGCACGAACAAAGTTTGGCATTTAAGCAGCGTCAAGTGTTTTGTTTGAGGCATTTAAACTAGTATATTGGGAAGTATTTCTGTGACGGTTTGGGTTTTCTGCACACTGGGCAGAGATTTAAATTTCCAATGTTACGGAAGTAGCGATGATAATTTCTTCCGTATCTTGGCGTACATTTTATCAAAAAAAAAAAAGCTTCTATCCATTGGTTATGAATGAGAGCTTTTAGTCGATTGTAGGAAAAAGGGGTGTTTGTTGTTTGCATTCAACCCTTTTGTACCTGAAATATCCAAATGAATCGATATTGAATCAAGATCAGAATCAAATCACAAGCTTATGAATCCCCCCCCCCCCCCCCCCCCCCCCCCCCCCCATCTATAATTAGCACTCCACGCTAAACTCAAAAGTCGGCAGCCCTGTTATGTACAATATGTGACGTATACAATCAAACCCAAATGTGTTCAGACACCTTCAACATTTCCCACATTATCAGTTTATTTGCTATAAAATGGTGATAAACATGAGCAGAACTCAGAGTTCTCAGATCAGTGGATATTTGACTGGTTTTGTCCGTCCTTCTGTTAGACTCTCACACATGAGTTATGTTGAATATCTGTCAGCTGTTAAATTTAACTCCACAATTAGATAATACCAGTTTAGCTCAACCAGTGACCAAGCAATGCTTCATGTTGTTCAGTGTGTGTGTAAAAAGAGCATTAGCAATTACAGAAAACACACTTCAGCAAAACATGATCAGCTCAAAGTGGAGGAATCATTATTGCTCCCAAATGTTACTGGTAGTCACTGTATGAAGAATATCAAGTCAAGTCACCTTTATTTATATAGCGCTTTTTACAATACAGATTGTATCAAAGCAGCTTCACAGTGATAACATGAAAATAATACAACAAAGTTTGTTTCTAAAAGAAAATTGCGTCAACATCCACCTTAAGTAAGGCAGATCAATAATATTATTGAATATTAAATGTCCCCAACTAAGCAAGCCAAAAGCCAAGGCAACAGTGGCAAGGAACCAAAACTCCATCAGGGACAGAATGGAGAAAAAAACCTTGGGAGAAACCAGGCTCAGTCGGAGGGCCAGTTCTCCTCTGGCCAACGAAGGAACAGTGCATGATTCGGCAGCATTACAAGTCAGATTGGATCGGAACATTTCGAGTATTTATCCATTTCCATCTTTTTGGAAGTCCAAGTAATCACGCCGGTCTTAAGACGAGTTGTTGAGGATCAGTGCCGTCCACCATAGAGAGTCCATATCGCCCGTGTTGAGTCGTCACTTCATAGGCTTTGTGATTGGAGCATCTGAAGTCTCCGTGAGAGGCTGGATACAAACTGGAGCTGACGAACGCCATTTTCTCGGGACTCGCGTCCCGAGATAACAGCAGAAAAGCAAAGGGAAAATAATTAGCGTAGCTGCTGTTCATAATGATGATTTCCATAACACAGGCGTAAATGACAAAACATGAAGACAGTGACTCTTGCGTCCCAAAATCACCCCCCTCCGTCCCCCACTCAACTCAGCCCAGCTTACTGACCTATACATCCCTACTGCTGCTGAGACCTAACCACAATCTCACAATCTCTCCGCAACCCAACCATACGCGCCAACCCGTTGACTAAGGCTGTCGAGCCCCACTGGTGCGTTAATATGCAGTTTCAGTGGCAACGGTTCCGTATGGCATACCACCTACCGCAACACAATATCTGCCCAACCACCCGTCATTCACGCAATATACACAGGAACGTAATGACTGTAAATACTATGCAACCTATACAAATAACCTACAGACTCTTCAAGTTTATAATATTAAATGCATTTGATCTGATTCAGCAGTGGTATAAAAGGTAATCATTATGTGAATGCCTGGCTAAAGAAATGCGTCTTTAATCTAGTTTTAAACTGGGACAGCGAGTCAGGGCCTCGAACAATATCAGGTCAATATCAAGAATATTTGGGTATAATGTCACAGTTTACTTTATTTTGCTCTCCTCCCTTACATAAATTAACTATAGTGTCCTGCACACACTAGTGAAAAAAATATCAAAAATTATATCTGGTGTCTGAATTCATTTTTGGTTTGACTGTGTGTGACATTCTGCCGGTATGAGCGACAGAAGCAGGACAAACGAAGGACAGAAATGGGTTTCAGAATGTACCAAGTACACAATATCAGAAGCAGATGTTCAGCAACTGCACATGGTTAGCGACACGCTGCGCTTTAGCCAGATGTGCCGAGGGAAGGCCGTGTAAAGCCAAACCAAAAAGCCAAAAATGAACGTTCAAATTCACAACACCCCCATCAGACGCGGTGCGGTTGCCGTGAACTGGACCGATCCCAATGCAGTGCTTTAGGTCAAAGTTCACGCTTTAGGATGCACCCTGTTGGCGTGTTGTTGTACATGTGTTCTGGATAACGTTTTACAGCCCCTGAATGAGTCTAAATCACCGTAATGCTGATCTGTGTGCTTCCTCAGGAGGATCGCTGTCAGCTCCTTAACAAGCCACTTAGCAGAATTCGCTAATTCTTTCGGAAATGATAAACGGCGATAGTTTTGGCATCTCATCGTGGAACATGGAGTCCTGTGCGGAAAAGACGCCCATCTGTTGGGTTTATATTGAGGACACAAGGATTTTTCCTGTCCGTTCTAGCCACTATGTTTTGTCAACACCATGTTAAAATGGCGAACTTTACAGCAGAAAAAAACATGTTTACAGTCTGGTGCAAAAAGTGGTTTTGGTCTATATCGCTGATGTTGTCCTTCATGACGACTGTGAAACGGATGAGTTATAAAAAAAAATCACCCCGTCAATTATATTAAGCCTTAAAGTTCTGCATAATTAAGGGCGTGGCCACTTGAGTGACAGGTGGATTGCCGCTGATGTCACTGCTAGCCGTTTGTCTGCTGTGTGTTAGCGTCACGTCACCTCAGCTAATCCGCCTCGCTGCACATGTTCGTTTATCCGGGAGTGACGCGCGGCCAACATGGCTACGGCTGGCTCCGCCCACTTTGGGCTTCAAAAATGCTCTTCAGAAACACTACGGGTGACGTCACACACACTACATCCATATTTTTTTTTTACAGTCTATGATTGAAACTGGCGGAAGTGGTGTTTTGTGCGGCGCAGCAGTTATAAATGAGGCTCCTGG
Source organism: Tiaroga cobitis (assembly GCA_030578255.1). Taxonomy (NCBI): domain Eukaryota; kingdom Metazoa; phylum Chordata; class Actinopteri; order Cypriniformes; family Leuciscidae; genus Tiaroga; species Tiaroga cobitis. Next base: position 1,447,401 of record CM060613.1, read on the forward strand.
TCACTTTGTTTCCCCGCTGTACTGGCAGCGTTAACTGCGTTTGTGTGCCTTTGCTTTAGACGTTATGCAGACTTCACTGCGTAACATCTGCCTTAGGTGAAGGGCCAGCTTGTGTTTGGGAGTGTATGTGCCGTTACCTTCGAGATGTCATGTAGAATAACCAATTAATTATCGAACTGAACGTGTTGTCCATGAGCGCCAGGGCTCGTTTGGAGTGATGTTGACTTCTGCAGGTGTCGTTAAGCTGCAGTTGGAACGAGTCCTTGCAGGTTTTTTGGGCCTCTGAACGGATTCTGCTGTCTTTACAGGCTTTTAATACGTTTCTGAGTGATGTTTGCCTGTGCAAAACTCACCAGCTCCATCCTAAAGTGATTCACAATTAACCATGTATTTCTGCATTTTCATGCAATGTATATGTTTTTTAAAGGAGTAGTTCACTTCAGAATTAAAATGTCCTAATAACTTACTCGCCCCCACGTCATCCAAGATATTCATGTTTTTCTTTATTCAGTCGAAAAGAAATGAAGGTTTTTGAGGAAAACACTCCAGGGTTTTCTCCATATAGTGACTTCAATGGGGTCCAACGGGTCGAAGGTCCAGATGTGAGTTTCAGTGCAGCTTTAAAGTCTCGACACGATCCAGCCGAGGAATAAGAGTCTGATCTAGACAAACCAGCGGAAATTTATAACAAATATAGACATTTATATAGTTTTAACAACAAATGCTGGTCTTGCACGAGCTGTGATGCCCCACGCGTTACGTAATCAGGTTTAAAGGTCAAGCGTGACGTAGGCGGAAGAATCGACCTAGTGTTTACAAAGCAAACATGCAAAGACTGAGTTAAACACCATTTACAAAAAAAAAAAAGTAAAACAACGATTTCGGACGATTTGAAGTTGGAGAAAATGAACATTTTCACCCTGCTCTACATTTTCCGCCTATGTCAGGTTTCCGCCTGACCTTTCCAACGTGATTACGTAACGTGTGGCGCATCACAGCTCGTGCAAGACCAGCATTTATGGATAAAAGTATATAAATGTGTATTGTGTTATAAATGTCCGCTGGTTTGTCTAGATCAGACTCTTATTCCTCGGCTGGATCGTGTCGAGACTTTGAAGCTGCACTGAAACTCACATCTGGACCTTCGACCCGTTGGACCCCATTGAAGACACTATATGGAGAAACCCTGGAGTGTTTTCCTCAAAAACCTTCATTTCATTTCGACTCAAGAAAGAAAGACATGAACATCTTGGGTGACATGGGGGAGAGTAAATTATCAGGAAATTTTAATTCTGAAGTGAACTCCTCCTTTAATGCACAGTGAAAAACCAACTGCATATATAAAGCAGGTTTTAGTTATAATGAAGCTTGACTGTTTCTTTTCTCTTTAGTTTACAGGGGTTTTAACACATTAACCTGCTATACTCCGCCTGTTGATGTCATTCCTCAGACATGGATTGCTTCTGGCTGCTTACTGCAAATAAATGCCATTGGTAATTTGAAAAGCTTATTTAGTCTAAGACTTCTGGCACTTTCCGATGTGCCTGTTTCTGTTGATAATGATTTCCTGAGAGTGACATAATAAAAACCTTGTTAAAGCAACCGCAACTCTTACCCAACAGGCTTTGTTGTTCCAGCGTCTTTGTGAAATTTCTCACACATGAGATCATCTGATTGAACCTGATCTCTGCTGTTTGTTGGTTTTCCGAGTCTATTCATGGTTTGCATCGATTGACCATTTGTGTTCTGCATTGAGCACAACCGATGCAGTGATTTCAGTGATGGCCGTGTGTACATGTGTTTCAGTGCCAGTTCAAAGTGACTCAAATTGTGTGTTTAAGACTTCGAGGACATTTTTACAAGATTTTAAAGGAGTCTTAGGTGTCCCTAGAAGTGCAATGGGGATGGGCGATATTATCATATCGAAGATGATTATAACAGTCAGTTACCAGACGATCATCAACAATGTCTGTCTGGGAAAAATGTCAAATATGAATTCAATATTTTTTTAATATAGTTACACTCTAAAAAACACTGGGTTAAAAACAACCCAATTTGGTTGTATTGTACTGTATTTTGACGAAGACATGCACCAATTTGACGGAGCTGCACTGCTCTCTCCTGAAGAGGTCACAAAAAGCCTGCGATAAATAACTCAACCCCTGGGTTGTTAGGTCTGACCCAGGAGCTGGGTAACACAAACACTACCCAAACACTGGGTTGTTACGTCTGACCCAGGATCTGGGTCACACAAAAACTACCCAAACACTGGGTAGTTACATCTGACCCAGGAGCTGGGTTACACAAAAACTACCCAAACACTGAAAAAATAACCCAAAAGGGTCAACCCAGGATTTGGGTAGAAAAAAGAACCCAATATTTTTTAGTGTAGAAGGGTTGGAAATAGAAAATCGATTCCAAATCTGGAATCAGATACTTGATATCAGGAATCGAATACTTGCTATAAAATGAAAATTTTGATTTTGCTGATTGATTCTTGTTTGTGCGTTTTAATGAGATTTTAAACCATCCGCCATCCGTAAACCATGCCGTCTATATCATATACGGTAGTGTGCGGACAAATACACACACAATTATGTTAAAATATCCCTGTAAATGCTGTCGGTTTTGTCTTAAGTGAACATCAACAGTTGAGAAAGAAAACCCATGTGTAAAAGGAGCCTACCTTGGATCTGTGCATTGGCAAAAGCCTAATATACCCGCTGCCACCTGTCATTAATGTTAATCACTCACTGATCTTGATTGAATAACTTTATGTAACTTTAATTAGTCTAATCTATTTTTCATGTGCCTGTTGTTTGGCACTGACTGCTGTTATGGCAATGTTCCCTGTCAAACATCAATTATCCTTAATATTTTTTCTCTTGAATCATTGATTTGATGGGTTTTTTATTTATTCCCAGGTTAACATTAATGCTATTCACTTTTATGCAATTTGTTCTGTTCAACAGACGAAAAAATTAAACTGTATCCTATAAATTTGGAATCGGCAGTGATTTCTTCCATTTCAAGAATAATATCAAAAAGGCCTATTATTTTATTTGAAGTCTAATATTAAGGAAACTGCACCTGTTCCTGTTAAACTGTGATGTCACTATGTATAGAAAATGTGAACGACTCATTTTTTGAGACACCGTTTATGATTTATGGGGAATATTAAATAATTAGTGGGTGGATTTTTACCATTATAGGGTGGCTGTCACACTGCCGACACATTTACAGTCAAACCAAAATTTATTCATAAACATTTCTTACATTATCACAGTTTATTCGCTATTGTTTAGAAAATGGTGATAAATATGAGCAGAACTCGGAGTTCTCAGATCAGTGGATATTTGACTGGTTTCGTCCGTCCTTCTGTTAGACTCTCACACATGAATTATGTTGAATATCTGTCAGCTGTTAAATTTAACTCCACAATTAGAGAATACCAGTTTAGCTCAACCAGTGACCAAGCAATGCTTCATGTTGTTCAGTCTGTGTGTAAAAAGAGCATTAGCAATTACAGAAAACACACTTCAGCAAAACATGATCAGCTCAAAGTGGAGGAATAACTTTTTACTGGTAGTCTCTGTATGAAGAATTTTTGGGTATAATATGTCACAGCTTATTTTATTAGCCTATAATGAACTATAGTGTCCTGATCACACTAGTGAAAAATGTATAAAAAATTATATCTGGTGTCAGAATAATTTTTGGTTTGACTGTATGTTCAATAACCATGTAACCGCAAACAATGGTCAGTTTGAGCTCTCGACTCTTTACAGTTCTCCCTGTGAGAAAAGATCTGGACTTGAGCGACCAGTTGGGAGCTGTAGCTGAGGGCTAACCAGGTGTTGTGAAAGATAACACACCTTTTTATTATTTTTCCTTGCCCAGGGCCTACAACAGGTGTATGATCGACTTGACCTCACCGTTGAAGAATCCTTCTGTATCCCAACATTATTATGAAAACAAAACCGGTGTCTATGGTGATTTAGAAATCTTGCACGTCTTTTCGTTTTACACTTGGGTGTCTCCATTTTCCGTCCGCTGGCGTCTCTCTAAACAGAAATATCCAAAACATTTACTCTATCCATAAAAATCTCATTTTCTGGGAAATGGATTCAAATTAAGGGGTCAAAATAATAAATAAAAATTCTGACCCCAGATATTTATTTTACTTTGAATCACGAACTAAATTCATTTAAACCATTTCTCAGAAAACAAGACCTGTTTTGGCTCCTAGTTAGGGATGCGTGATATATCGGTCACCATATCGGTATCAGCCGATATACGATCTTTTTTAACTTTAGCATTATCGGCCCGATAAGAAGATGTGGCTGATATATTAAAGCCGTTCAACATGATGGTTTTAATTTGCTTGAAATTTGATTGGAATCACTTCAATAAGTGCAACATGTGCAGCGCAAGTCTATCATATAGGTTATAAAATCATAATGAGAACATCATCATTATAGTTATGTGTAATGGACATGGATTTTAATGGTGAGACTCTTGTTTTTGTAATCAGGCACTCAAAAATGATATAAGAATTTGGATTTAGATTTATCGGCCAACATGTCGGTTATTATCGGCTTTCAAATATAAATAATTATCGGTTATCGGTATCGACCAAAATTGGTGCATCCCTAATCCTAGTGTCTTTATTCAAGAATGTTTCGATATTTCTACTGGAAAAGAAGCCAAAAAATGTTGAGGAAGATGTTGAGCTTTTTCCATTAGGGGAAAAGAAAAAAGTTTCCATTGGCTGTTGTAGGCGTAACAATGCCTTCGCACCTGGTATTCCATGACTTTTCCACCACGCCTTCCACCCTGATCTCTAGCGGGACGCCAAGCCTGTGCAAACTCATAAATACCTTTGCCTGGAGGGCGGCAGAACGTCTTTACACCTGTGAAAGTAAACCCTGCTCTCCTCCAAACCCCAATCCTCCGCCCTGACCTGCTGCCCACCCCAGGCTGGAAAACCACCACCGTTCCTGTCCAAACTCTTCTGCCAGAACCTTGATATCTGATCTCGTGTCTGAAGTGTGTGTTTTGGAGGGGCTGGTTGTGTAACAGTGCCATCTGGATCTGGTGTGTGTGCGCGCTCAAGTCTTGGCGGAGACTCTTTTGGGATTGGCACGCAGGGTTCTGTGGAAACGGATGAGTCAGTGGATGATGGGCATATCAAAGATTCTTCTTCTTCTAGTCATGTGGTCCGTGACGTATATAGCAAAGAAGTCAGTGCTGAGTGTTTGGTTCACTTTTGGCCCATTTTGACTCATGCAAAGGTAAACGGGAGAAAGTTTGTCCCATTAAGGGGTTTGTTAAGCCAAAAATTGTCGTCGTCCATTTTGTCGTTCCAAACACTTAAGACCTTTGTTCATCATCGAAACACAGATTGAGAAAGTTGTAATGCAAACTGAGAGGTTTCTGTCCATCGAAAGTCTATTCACTCAAAACTTAGTGAGGTTCATTAAGGCATCATAAAATAAATCCAAGTCTGGTTTCATTTGGGCTTTTATACACTTAAGAATATTGATCAAATTATCTTGATGTTAGATTTCCAAAGTTTTCTCAATTTACATTTTTTTGAATAAAAAAAATGCATGAAATCATCCCTCCATCCACCCACCCTTCCATCCACCCATCAATCCATCCATCCATCCACCCATCAATCCATCCATCCATCCACCCTTCCATCAATATATCCATTCACTCATCCATCCATCCACCCATCAATCCATCCATCCATCCACCCTTCCATCCACCCATCCATCCACCCATCCATCCACCCATCCATCCACTCATCCATCCACCCTTCCATCAATATATCCATCCACTCATCCATCCATCCATCCACCCTTCCATCCACCCATCCATCCACCCATCCATCCACTCATCCATCCATCCACCCACCCTTCCACCCACCCATCCATCCACTCATCAATCCATCCATCCATCCATCCACCCTTCCATCAATATATCCATCCACTCATCCATCCCAGACATCCATCCACCCATCCATCCACCCATCCATCCACCCATCCATCCACTCATCCATCCATCCACCCACCCTTCCACCCACCCATCCATCCACTCATCAATCCATCCATCCATCCACCCTTCCATCAATATATCCATCCACTCATCCATCCCAGACATCCATCCACTCATCCATCCACCCACCCACCAACCCTTCCACCCACCCTTCCATCCACCTAGTGTTGTCACGGTACCAAAATATCAGTATTCGGTACCATTCGGTACCATTCGGTCTCTTCTATTATGAGCGCGCTTGTCACGCGCCTACTTTTGAAATTTGCACGCGCAAAAAAACACGCTATATAAACGTGTGAACGGCCCTTTATGACAACGTGACATTAGCCTAATTCAAAATATTTCCATATGTGGCTCTTTCCTCCTTTCTTGTCAACAAGTGGATTCAGAGCCACCGCATTAGCAGCGCCGGTCGCCGTGTCTCAGAGTGTTTTTATGAAGAGTACGCACCTCTGCATCTTTCCGACAGCGCATCAAGAACCGGATTAACCCGGTACTCGGTATCTAGAAAAGCTGGGACCGTAACCGTTTAATTTTTTTAGTACCGACTTGGTACCGAAGTACCGAGTTTTTTGACAACACTACATCCACCCATCCATCCCAGACATCCATCCCAGACATCCATCCATCCACCCATCCATCCATCCCAGGCATCCATCCACCCACCCACTAACTCATCCATCCATCCATCCATCTTATAACTCTTTATAGTCTGGTAAGTCGCACCAAAATTTTATTGATCAATTGATGTTAAGTTGTTTGGCAACCTTAACTTGAGGCTAATTGCTTCAACCAGAATTGGATCGATCTCAGTGTGACATCTTCAGCAGTTTGCTCTTGGCATCCACGTGCCCTACACCAGTGAGTGTGGGATCCTGCCCGACTCATTACAGGGCTCACAGGGGTTGGATTTGGTTTCTATTCGTCCTCATATTGCCAGGATCGTGCTGACAGAGCCAAGTTTTCTGGTTTGTGCATGTCGCATTAAGAGTTCTTGACTGTAAAACTCTTAGCAGCAGCTGTGGAAGTGGTCAGCGGTATTTCATGTTCTTTGAATCTTGTAAAGAAGTCTTTCGTTTTATTGTCTGTACTCCAGTTCTGCCACTCAACATGGGGTTTCTGCCAACTGAATTATCGTCATAACCATGGTGCCCAGCATTGATTCGTTCCCTCCAAACGCACACCTTCTCGATTGCATTAGCAACACTGGCGACACTCCAGCATGTTGTTCCAGTAAATACTAACCATGATGCCAGACAGGCCTGGATCAACACATGTGCAATCTGAATCATGTGAACTGGTTTATTGTTGTACATAGTGATGCTGTCTGGACTGTCCAGCTTTGTCAAAGAGTTTGATTACTGGAAAAACTTTGCTGTTGACCGTCACACTGACTTTTTTGGGACATAACTTTCTTTCTGTTAGAACATTGAGACCGTGAGTTCAGTGCTTCACATCGATCTGATTGTCAAATGATGATATCGGGACGTGCACTTAAACCACCAATTATTCACACACCAGATATATAAAAAAAAAAGTATATATATATTTTTTTTCACTAGTGTGTGCAGGACACTATAGTTAATGTATGCAAGTGAGGAGAGCAAAATAAAGTAAACTGTGACATATTATACCCAAATATTCTTCATACAGTGACTACCAGTAACATTTACACAACATTTGGGACCAATAATGATTCCTCCACTTTGAGCTGATCATGTTTTGCTGAAGTGTGTTTTCTGTAATTGCTAATGCTCTTTTTACACACACACTGAACAACATGAAGCATTGCTTGGTCACTGGTTGAGCTAAACTGGTATTATCTAATTGTGTAGTTAAATTTAACAGCTGACAGATATTCAACATAATTCATGTGTGAGAGTCTAACAGAAGGACGGACAAAACCAGTCAAATATTATCGAGTTCTAGTCATATTTAATTACCATTTTCTAAACTATAGCGAATAACATGTGATAATGTGGGAAATGTTGAAGGTGTCGGAATACATTTGGTTTGGCTGTATATTGCAGTATGGGGTTTAGATGGTGTTTTGGGAACTCAATTGTGAAATATCTGTCTGGTTTTAATCCTGCAGGGAAGGACGATTCCACTGGCATCTGAAGATCCATTTTCCTCAGAGCAATGCGGTTTATTCAGAGAGGTATGAAACGCTCTTCTCTTGTGTTTTGCTATTTTATATTTAGGTGGTGGTTTGGTTGATGACGTTGTATGGTGTGGAGCGCAGAATCCAGTCATACAAATGTAATGTACAATATAATGTTTCGGAATTTGGGAAAAGTAGGGCTGTACATATAATCAAATTGTGATATGGATTGTTCATTTTTTATTTGATTAAATTTTAAATGATTCATTAAATTGTTAATGTTTTATACCTTCATTTAATTACCCCGTTTTCTGATAATAAATTTGAATTGTATCATAAATCCAGAAAAATGTATACAGACAACAAAAAACAACATTTCATCGGCCCTATTACTGTAACAAAATTTATGAAATATATTAAATTGTTCTATGAATTCAATTGATTGGACGTGGTTTTTGATTGTTAACATAATTAAACCATTAGAACGAAAACACAGAATTGGGGGAAAATAAAACGGAATTTGTGAAATAAAAATGGATTTCATAGGGCTCCAAAAATGTGTTGTTTTTTTTTTTAAAGAAATTGTTAATATCTATTGGTTTTGTAATAATTTGTTAAATTGTATTGGTTTCGTAATTGATTAGACATGCATTTTGATTACTAAAATGCAATTTAACCATTAATGGAATCCAGAGACATTAAACCGGGGAAAAAGGACAAGCCAATAGTTATGAGTAGCATTATTAAAGGCATAGTTCAGCCAAAAATAAAAAAATTCTGTAAGTATTCACTTTCTCGACCATCAAAATAACCACTTTATCATTCCAAATCCATGAAACGAGAGAGTTTCAATTCATCTCACAATCCAGAAAACAGTGTTTTGGCCACTTTAAACTGTTATATGGACAAGAGCTGCATGATGTTTCGTCAAAATCATGCAGGTCAAGGTGTGTAAATATTGACAAAATTTCATTTTAAAGCAAGCTATTTCTTTTAATTGTCAGTTTTATTTGTTTTTCATGAATTGATTTTCCCTTTCCTCAGGTTTCCTGATGACAAACGGCTCGATCAGATTGTCAACGAATACATTCATCCTTCAGAATCAGATCCGGTCAAACGACAAAAGTACGTCAAACATCCCATCAATGCCACATTTATCTGACTTTAAGTGTACAGGTTCATAGTGCTGCATGATTAATGGTATTTTAATCATCAACACGATTTGTGCTTGTCTCGGTTAATTAAGAATGGTCATTTGCTTATTCAGGTCAGCAACAAAAACATTGATTAATAAAGTGAGATTAAGTGCATGAAGTATATTTGTATTATTTAACATATTGACTTATTGCAGGTTTGTGTAATCTGAGTTTGCTTTTTACGGCTTTTATCTGCACTTTGCATGTCGTCTCTGCACTGATGGTTTCTCTCAGCATGCGGACAGGAGAGCTGTAATTAATCATATTAACAGGGTTCGTCCAATGTGCTTAAAGTACTTATTTAAATTTAAGTCCTGGAAAACCCTTGAAAACTTTGATATTTATGCAAAGACAATTATGTAAAATAATTCAAGGTGAATCAATCAAAACTAACTTTAGCTGGAAATAACATTATTCAAGAACCGCTATAAAGCCAAAACAATCTGTTACCTTAAATTATATGTTTATATCTGTAAAGCTGCTTTGGAACAATTCATTGTTAAAAGCACTATATAAATGAAGATGACTTGACTTGGAATTAGTGTTTAATGTTATTGATAAAACAATCTTTTCACACAATATTAACGCTGCAACCCGTCTGGTGTAGATATAGAGGCATTTCGCATGACTGTGAGTGTGATATTGCTCATTAATATCCAAGTATATGATACAGCTTTCATTCATCAGGTCAGTCATATATTCATGAGAATAAATCAGTTTGAATAAGGAAAGCGATATCTTTATCATAGTATCCTTTCAATGGTTAAAGTTTCCACAGTCATTGCTTGTTCTGGACTCTACTTATACCATTTTGTTTTATTAGTTTGTTTTTGTTTGTCTATTTTTACCTTTTTTAGAATTTGAAAGATAATAAAGATGTTGTTTGATAAGTGAGGTCTCTGATTATAGTCCTTGAAAACCAAAAAGTAGAGCTTGAGAAGTCCTGGAGTTTGATTTGACAGTGTGTGTACGAACCCTGATTGCTTTACATTCACCCTTTGAGCCGTGTAAGCGAGCTCAGACTGCAGGAAAATGCTCGTGTGTACACGACGAGTCTTGAACATTGATCTGGGTGGACGTCGATCCTCTCGCCTCGGCACAGGTGAGGAGATGCCGCTTTAAAACACGCAGGTCTCAAGTTGACATAGATCTCAACAGACATCTGGCATTTTCACATTTCTTGACGCCTGCGTCTCATGTGTGATGTAATCTCGATGACTTTACAGCTGAGATGTGGCGTGAGCGCAGCATTGTCAGTCAGTGAGATTGCGTCTGGCTCTTTCTGTCAGTTCTCTGAGTTTATTAATGACAGACTGCCAGGGAAAAGTGGGACAGATTAATGTTCTTAACTTCTCCACATAATGATGAAAGTGGCAATTGTTTTTTCATGGAACGGTTTTAGAGCCATTTGGGTCAGCACATTATTATTATTATGACGTCCGCCCTTTTATTCAGACCACGAAATTCAGCTTGAGCGTAAATGCAGAAATCAAGCTGTGGTTTGGAGTTAGAAATAAACTCTTTACGTGGTGATAATAGGCCACCAAATCAACACTAGAATAGAGTTGGGCGTCTTTTGGATGACTTGCTCATGATTCAAGGCATCTTTCAGGGAGGGTTTGACCGTTTTGTAAATTGTGAAAGCCAGCGCTGACGTCCAACAGTTTTACCCCAGAGATCAGTGCCGATTCATGTTATTCTATAACAGTAGCTCATTAAACATGTGCAGACGAGTCTGGTGGAATATCATCTTTAAGGAGTGAAGTTAACGTATTAATACACGTCCCTGCTGTTGTTCAGCTCTAGAGACTGTTGCTGGTGATGGAGTTAAAATAGTCTCAAAATTAATTTATTTAAAATATAGGATTCACAAATGTGTAAGCTAAGAGTATATATCTGCTAGGACTGGGTTAAAAATATAGATCTCACGATGAATCCCAAGAATCGATCTTTTAGTCTACGCTGTTTTCAGAATACAGGTGAAACTTGAAAAACTAGAATATCGTGCAAAAGTTCATTTAATTCAACTTAAAAGGTGAAACTAATATACACCTTTATATAATATACATCTAATAGACTCATTACATGCAAAGTGAGATATTTCAAGCCTTTATTTGTTGTTATTTTGATGATTATGGCTTACAGCTTATGAAAACCCCAAATTCAAAATTAGAATATTGTGAAGGTTTTTATATCTGTAAACCATAATCATCAAAATAACAACAAATAAAGGCTTGAAATATCTCACTTTGCATGTAATGAGTCTATATAATATATTAGTGTCACCTTTTAAGTTGAATTACTGAAATAAATGAACTTTTGCACGATATTCTCATTTTTCGAGATTTTATCAGTATGAATGAACAAAACTTTGTAGCGCCTCATCCAATAAATCAGGAAGATATTGATATATGATTTCAGGAAGTTGTTCTGAATCTTTCGTGTAATCCATCAATCAGTGTTTCACCCGTGGAAAGACGTCAGTAAAACAGCTTGAGGACGATGTCACGTTTACCTCAGAAAAGCCATTCCTGACCATAAACGCGATGGTTAGCTAGCAGTCTTGCGTAGCCATGTGACTTCATCGCAGCTTTCATTGGCCAAGAACCGCCCAATCACAGTTCGTGAACATATTAAGTCGATGTCCCTATGATAACAGATCGCCGTGCTTCTAATATATTATTAAATCAAGAACGTTGGAGCAATGGAGCCGTGAACTTCACATACTGAAACTCCAGCGTTGAGTTGATCCTAATAAGCGGCCAGTGTCACGGTTGTAAACACGACGCGTTCTTTTTCCATGAGGGGGTTTGGCTTCACGACGGCTTTGTTTCCAGCAGAACGTTAAAGAACGCGACACACGTCTACAGGAAGTCCTGTAGATTTCAAGCAATCGGATTACGACTCGAAGTGTTTCCCTTCCTGTGTGGCGTATGCGTCTGTGGGCGTAGCGGCCGAGGCTAGTTCGCTCGAAATATCGGATCAGAAGCTTGTGAATCGAAATAAAATCGAATCGTGAAGTTTGTTTCAATATCTCACCTTAAATATTTGCAATTTACAAACTCTTAATCAATCAGGGTTATTATAGCAAACTAAAACCATTTAAAAAAAAACTATTTCCATTACTTGAAATAAAATATACGTTACATATATATACATATATATATATATATACATACATATATATATTATCTAGTTGCCAAAGCAACATTTTTCATTTGATGTAGCGTTTTTCATTTCATTTAAATTGATGCAAAACTTCATAAATCTAGGCCTAAAATCTAAAATAAAAACAATAAACAACAATTTAAAAAATGATATCAAAATAACACAGCTCATAATTCATAATCACAAAATACAGAATTTGCAGATTTTTTTATTTTACTTTTATAATAGAGTATAAAATGATGTTGTTATGAACACTAATGCAAATGTATGCTTCTTGAGTCAAACTAGAAAACTCGCATCTGATTGGCTGAGAAGAATGTGATCCACACACACACACACACACAACGATTTGCAGAAGCGGATCAAACAATCCATTTATATCCATTTATTATATTTTGTAAATGAGACCATTTTAACTCCATATCTCTGCTGGTGTTTCTGAGGATATAGATGAGAGTGAACAGAGTGGGTTTGAATGATTCGGCATCACGTCCAAACCCTTCCTCCTCAGCGTCTCCGTGTGTGTTACGCAACCGATGCATGGTTCCGGTATCAGGCATCAGCTGTCAGGACATGTTCCACGCTTCCACACGAGTGTGTTGAGTGTGAGTGTGTGTGTGTGTGTGCTTTGGATTCTCCGCTGATGAACACTGTCGGATTCGGCTCTGATAATGAGTTGAAATGAATGATGGGTTTTATCAAGATAACCATCAGCTTCAGGAACACAATGGAGAGGCGTCACTGCGGGTTGAGCTGCCTCACACTGTGTGTGTGTGTGGTCAAGAGTTTGGATGCATATTCTTATTCTTTATTACTCTAACGTGGAAAATAGTCGGAATAGTGCAGTGATGAAAACTCTTAATAATGCTAATGGAAGTCTGGGAAATATTCAAATCATAAATCCAGAAAATGTGTGATTTATATTTAAATTTATGTTTGCATAAAATCCTGAAACATTCAAACATGATTTTCTGAAAAATTATAACGTTTCTTTGGGCCCTATTATTGTATAAAATAGTAATATATTTTTAAACAGTTAAAGTTTTTTTTTAATTCAATTTATTAAACATGCTTTTTGATTCTTAAAATTTAAATAAATCATTAAAACAAAATTAAAAATTAATTGTTGTATATAATTGAAAAATATAATTATTATTATGTATGTGTCATGATTGCAATTGATTATAAAACTTTAGTATAACCATTAAAATAGAATAAGAATCAATAATTAATTGTTAATTAATTAAGAGAAGAGTTTATAAAGATGTGCACACTGTGTCTGCAGTGTTTCTCTGACCTCACGCATGTTGTGCTCCAGGTTACAGCTCTACGTCCACAGCCCTCATGAGGACATCAGAGTGTTCCTGAAGGCAGAGCAGAAACTACACCACTCTCTCAGGCAAGAGAATATGTCTGTCTGTCTGTCTGTCTGTCTGTCTGTCTGTCTGTCTATCTGTCTGTCTATCTGTCCATCTATCTATCTGTCTGTCTGTCTGTCTGTCTGTCTGTCTATCTGTCTTTCTGTCTATCTATCTGTCTGTCTATCTGTCCATCTATCTGTCTGTCTGTCTATCTATCTGTCTGTCTGTCTATCTGTCTGTCTGTCTGTCTGTCTATCTATCTGTCTGTCTATCTGTCCATCTATCTGTCTGTCTGTCTATCTGTCTGTCTGTCTGTCTGTCTGTCTATCTGTCTTTCTGTCTATCTATCTGTCTGTCTATCTGTCTGTCTATCTGTCTGTCTGTCTATCTGTCTGTCTGTCTGTCTGTCTGTCTATCTATCTGTCTGTCTATCTATCTGTCTGTCTATCTGTCGTTCTTTCTATCTGTCTATCTATCTGTCTGTCTGTCTCTGTCTGTCTATCTGTCTATCTGTCTGTCTCTCTATCTCTGTCTATCTATCTGTCTATCTGTCTCTGTCTGTCTCTCTTTCTCTCTGTCTATCTATCTGTCTGTCTGTCTATCTATCTCTCTGTCTATCTGTCTGTCTCTCTTTCTCTCTGTCTGTCTGTCTATCTATTTATCTATCTGTCTTTATCTATATATATATCTGTCTGTCTATCTGTCTGTCTATCTGTCTTTCTAATCTGTCTATCTGTCTATCTATCTGTCTCTCTGTCTGTCTGTCTGTCTATCTATTTATTTATCTATCTGTCTTTATCTATATATCTGTCTGTCTATCTATTAGGGCTGGGAGAAAAAAATCGATTTTCGAAAAGAGAAAAAATTCCGATTCTAAAATCGATTTTTTTTTATTCCAGAATCGATATTAATTCAAATTCAATTGCTTTATTTTTGTCCTTGCTTGTAGACGAGGTTGACAAAAATTAGTCACTCTCGTTCCAACAGAGGATGAAATGTGTCGTTATGTTGAGTGACGTAATATCCCTACTAGCGGACGCGGCGTGAGGCCGAGCGCACTGAAAGCCCTCGCGTTGCTCGTATACTGAGAAAGATGAGACAGTGGAGATGCACGATTCTTCTTTAAAACACCGTGATCTTGATTCAAACACGATTCCCTGGGAATCGAACCCATGACCATGGCGTTGCAAGCTCCAGCGCTCTACTGTTTGAGCTCCAGGAAAGCTTTCCATCACACAAACAGTTCTTTATAGTGGAAAAGGATCATTAAATGTTCTTCACACTAATAAAACATGGTTCTTTTAGAAACTGCTCAAAGGTTCTTTGTGGAACCGAAAATGGTTCTTCTATTCCATCACTGAAAAAAATGCTGGGTTGTTTGACAAATTTGAAATTTTAAACCAACGGTTGGGTTTGTCCATATTTGACCCAAAAATGGGTGGACACAATCAGCAGTTTTTAGAGTGTGGAGCGTTTATTGGGTTCCAGAAAGTGACCAGGTTTTGTTGTACGTTTAAGCAAGAATCTCTACAATAAATACCAAATAAATCAAACGGTGTAAAAATGTCCTATTTTAGCAGACAAATCAAAAGCTGCCAAAGCAAATCCACTTTGATGAGATTGAGACGGTAAAACCCACGCCATCGTTACTGTTCGTATCACTGTGATCAAGAGCTGAGATTCAGATATGATGAGTGTTTGCTTTCTGACCAATCACAGCAGAGCAGCTCTCAGAGAGGCGGGGTTTAGGGAGACTAAATCTTTGATCGAAGCGATTCAGACACTGAGAAAAAGGAGTTAATGTGCGATGGATGTTATGAGAAAAATAAAGTGTTTTTGACCTTGGATGCGTGTAATCCTGTTTCTGTTGATGTTCTCATCGCTTTAGGGCCTAATCTTAGCATGTGACGTGTGTGTGTTTTCGGCTTCCTGTCCTTGTAAATGCCACTTGAGTGATGTGTGTGTTTTATAGTGTCTTTGGTAAGAACTTAAACGTACCCGGAGAGACCGGAGGCTTTCGATTGGCTGAAACCCTCTCCTTGATTTATTCCTCCTTGTATAAAATCGGCACAAAATGCTTTATGGTAATGACATCACTCACTTCTCATAAATTCCCCCGGGGTTACGCAGTTTTATCGCTTCGGGACTCGTCAGAGATGATTTTGTTTTCCTGTCAGAGACTCGTAAAGCTCAGCGTTTGAGCCTGAACTGATCCTGGATCAGTGGCTTCATTTTTAATCGAATTAATCACAAATTGATTGCGCATAAATTTTGGCTTAGAAATTACCCTGTCAATTGTTTGATGAGAAAAGCATTAGATAGACATTACAAAAAAAAATGTATGCAGCTCAGAGATTGCATGAATATGAATGAAAAATTATATATTTATATATAATTTATTATCGTCATATTGACTAATCTTCCTCGGATGATTTTTAATTTAGCTTTATTAAGGACTTATTTATATATATAGTTAATTTTGTTATTTAATAAAATTGGTGTGCATGTGTGTAATTTTATTTTTATATATATATATGAGACATTTTTTTTGCACATAAATATAATTATATATATTTCTTATTATATATATTATTAAATATATATATATGCACACACTTTTTTAAAATATTTAAATTAAAAATATATAAATGCACAACCATGATTATTTATTATATTTATTATATATCATTTCTTTATGCATTTATACATTTAATTTTATTATTTAATAAAATGTCTTAGTTGTATATAAATAAATAATTAAATTATTAGAATATTTAACACAATTTATTAATAATATATATATATATATATATATATATATATATATAATACACACACACATCTGTAACTGAATTTTCTGACAGCTCGCTAGTTTTTATGGTTGAATGTTTGTACACAAAAGAACACGAGATTAAAATAGATCAGATTATGGAGTTGCTCGGCTAAAATGACTGTTTGCTACTTAAAAGATGTTTCCGTGAACGCTGGGAACATACCTGTGGTCGAGAGTCTCTTGTGTGCTCCAACACACACACACACACACACACACACTCACTCACACACACACACTCTCACACTCACACTCACACTCACTCTCACACACACAGACACAGACACACACACTCATCACTTCTGTTGTTTGGTGTTTAATGGTGTTCGCGAGCATCACTAGTTTCAGGTTTGTTTACTAAGCAGAGTATGTGAGTGGAGCGGAGTGAGTTTTGAGAGAGTTTGGTATTGATGAGAGTTGAGTATTGATGAGAGTAGAGTATTGATGAGAGTTGGGTATTGATGAGAGTTGGGTATTGATGAGAGTTGGGTATTGATGAGAGTTGGGTATTGATGAGAGTTGAGTATTGATGAGAGTTGGGTATTGATGAGAGTTGGGTATTGATGAGAGTTGGGTATTGATGAGAGTTGGGTATTGATGAGAGTTGGGTATTGATGAGAGTTGGGTATTGATGAGAGTTGGGTATTGATGAGAGTAGGGTATTGATGAGAGTAGGGTATTGATGAGAGTAGGGTATTGATGAGAGTAGGGTATTGATGAGAGTAGGGTATTGATGAGAGTAGGGTATTGATGAGAGTAGGGTATTGATGAGAGTAGGGTATTGATGAGAGTAGGGTATTGATGAGAGTAGGGTATTGATTGATGAGAGTAGAGTATTGATTGATGAGAGTAGAGTATTGATTGATGAGAGTAGAGTATTGATTGATGAGAGTAGAGTATTGATTGATGAGAGTAGAGTATTGATTGATGAGAGTAGAGTAGAGTATTGATTGATGAGAGTAGAGTAGAGTATTGATTGATGAGAGTAGAGTAGAGTATTGATTGATGAGAGTAGAGTAGAGTATTGATTGATGAGAGTAGAGTAGAGTATTGATTGATGAGAGTAGAGTAGAGTATTGATTGATGAGAGTAGAGTAGAGTATTGATTGATGAGAGTAGAGTAGAGTATTGATTGATGAGAGTAGAGTAGAGTATTGATTGATGAGAGTAGAGTAGAGTATTGATTGATGAGAGTAGAGTAGAGTATTGATTGATGAGAGTAGAGTAGAGTATTGATTGATGAGAGTAGAGTAGAGTATTGATTGATGAGAGTAGAGTAGAGTATTGATTGATGAGAGTAGAGTAGAGTATTGATTGATGAGAGTAGAGTAGAGTATTGATTGATGAGAGTAGAGTAGAGTATTGATTGATGAGAGTAGAGTAGAGTATTGATTGATGAGAGTAGAGTAGAGTATTGATTGATGAGAGTAGAGTAGAGTATTGATTGATGAGAGTAGAGTAGAGTATTGATTGATGAGAGTAGAGTAGAGTATTGATTGATGAGAGTAGAGTAGAGTATTGATTGATGAGAGTAGAGTAGAGTATTGATTGATGAGAGTAGAGTAGAGTATTGATTGATGAGAGTAGAGTAGAGTATTGATTGATGAGAGTAGAGTAGAGTATTGATTGATGAGAGTAGAGTAGAGTATTGATTGATGAGAGTAGAGTAGAGTATTGATTGATGAGAGTAGAGTAGAGTATTGATTGATGAGAGTAGAGTAGAGTATTGATTGATGAGAGTAGAGTAGAGTATTGATTGATGAGAGTAGAGTAGAGTATTGATTGATGAGAGTAGAGTAGAGTATTGATTGATGAGAGTAGAGTAGAGTATTGATTGATGAGAGTAGAGTATTGATTGATGAGAGTAGAGTAGAGTATTGATGGATGAGAGTAGAGTAGAGTATTGATGGATGAGAGTAGAGTAGAGTATTGATTGATGAGAGTAGAGTATTGATTGATGAGAGTAGAGTAGAGTATTGATTGATGAGAGTAGAGTAGAGTATTGATTGATGAGAGTAGAGTAGAGTATTGATGGATGAGAGTAGAGTAGAGTATTGATGGATGAGAGTAGAGTATTGATGGATGAGAGTAGAGCAGAGTATTGATGAGAGTAGAGCAGAGTATTGATGAGAGTAGAGCAGAGTATTGATGAGAGTAGAGCAGAGTATTGATGAGAGTAGAGCAGAGTATTGATGAGAGTAGAGCAGAGTATTGATGAGAGTAGAGCAGAGTATTGATGAGAGTAGAGCAGAGTATTGATGAGAGTAGAGCAGAGTATTGATGAGAGTAGAGCAGAGTATTGATGAGAGTAGAGTAGAGTATTGATGAGAGTAGAGTGTTGAGAGTTGAGAGTTGAGTGTTGAGAGTTGAGTGTTGAGAGTTGAGAGTTGAGTGTTGAGTGTTGAGTGTTGAGAGTTGAGTGTTGAGAGTTGAGAGTTGAGTGTTGAGTGTTGAGTGTTGAGAGTGTTGAGAGTTGAGTGTTGAGAGTTGAGAGTTGAGTGTTGAGAGTTGAGAGTTGAGAGTGTTGAGTGTTGAGAGTTGAGAGTTGAGTGTTGAGTGTTGAGTGTTGAGAGTTGAGAGTTGAGTGTTGAGAGTTGAGAGTTGAGAGTTGAGAGTGTTGAGTGTTGAGAGTTGAGAGTTGAGAGTGTTGAGTGTTGAGAGTTGAGAGTTGAGTGTTGAGTGTTGAGTGTTGAGAGTTGAGAGTTGAGAGTTGAGAGTTGAGTGTTGAGAGTTGAGAGTTGAGAGTGTTGAGTGTTGAGAGTTGAGAGTTGAGTGTTGAGAGTTGAGAGTTGAGTGTTGAGAGTTGAGAGTTGAGTGTTGAGTGTTGAGAGTTGAGTGTTGAGAGTTGAGAGTTGAGTGTTGAGAGTTGAGAGTTGAGTGTTGAGTGTTGAGTGTTGAGAGTGTTGAGTGTTGAGAGTTGAGTGTTGAGAGTGTTGAGTGTTGAGAGTTGAGAGTTGAGTGTTGAGAGTTGAGTGTTGAGTGTTGAGAGTTGAGTGTTGAGAGTTGAGTGTTGAGAGTTGAGAGTTGAGTGTTGAGTGTTGAGAGTGTTGAGTGTTGAGAGTTGAGTGTTGAGAGTGTTGAGTGTTGAGTGTTGAGTGTTGAGAGTTGAGTGTTGAGTGTTGAGAGTTGAGTGTTGAGTGTTGAGAGTTGAGTGTTGAGTGTTGAGAGTTGAGAGTTGAGTGTTGAGAGTTGAGTGTTGAGTGTTGAGAGTTGAGTGTTGAGTGTTGAGAGTTGAGTGTTGAGAGTTGAGTGTTGAGAGTTGAGAGTTGAGTGTTGAGTGTTGAGTGTTGAGAGTTGAGTGTTGAGTGTTGAGAGTTGAGAGTTGAGAGTTGAGTGTTGAGAGTTGAGTGTTGAGTGTTGAGAGTTGAGTGTTGAGAGTTGAGAGTTGAGTGTTGAGAGTTGAGTGTTGAGTGTTGAGAGTGTTGAGTGTTGAGTGTTGAGAGTGTTGAGTGTTGAGAGTTGAGAGTTGAGTGTCGAGAGTCGAGTGTCGAGTGTCGAGAGTCGAGTGTCGAGTGTCGAGTGTCGAGAGTCGAGAGTCGAGAGTCGAGAGTCGAGAGTCGAGAGTCGAGTGTCGAGTGTCGATTGTCGAGAGTCGAGTGTCGAGAGTGTCGAGTGTCGAGTGTCGAGTGTCGAGTGTCGAGAGTCGAGAGTCGAGAGTCGAGTGTCGAGAGTCGAGTGTCGAGTGTCGAGAGTCGAGTGTCGAGTGTCGAGTGTCGAGAGTGTCGAGAGTGTCGAGAGTCGAGAGTGTCGAGTGTCGAGAGTCGAGTGTCGAGTGTCGAGTGTCGAGAGTCGAGAGTCGAGTGTCGAGTGTCGAGAGTCGAGTGTCGATGAGAGAGTCGAGAGTCGAGTGTCGAGTGTCGAGTGTCGAGTGTCTAGAGTCGAGTGTCGAGTGTCGAGAGTCGAGAGTCGAGAGTCGAGTGTCGAGAGTCGAGTGTCGAGAGTGTCGAGAGTGTCGAGTGTCGAGAGTCGAGTGTCGAGAGTCGAGAGTCGAGAGTCGAGTGTCGAGTGTCGAGAGTCGAGAGTCGAGAGTCGAGTGTCGAGAGTGTCGAGAGTCGAGAGTCGAGTGTCGAGAGTCGAGAGTCGAGAGTCGAGTGTCGAGAGTGTCGAGAGTGTCGAGTCGAGAGTCGAGAGTCGAGAGTCGAGAGTCGAGTGTCGAGAGTGTCGAGAGTCGAGAGTCGAGAGTCGAGAGTCGAGTGTCGAGAGTCGAGAGTCGAGAGTCGAGTGTCGAGTGTCGAGTGTCGAGAGTCGAGAGTCGAGAGTGTCGAGAGTGTCGAGAGTCGAGAGTGTCGAGTGTCGAGAGTCGAGTGTCGAGTGTCGAGTGTCGAGAGTCGAGAGTCGAGTGTCGAGAGTCGAGTGTCGATGAGAGAGTCGAGAGTCGAGTGTCGAGTGTCGAGTGTCGAGTGTCTAGAGTCGAGTGTCGAGTGTCGAGAGTCGAGAGTCGAGAGTCGAGTGTCGAGAGTCGAGTGTCGAGAGTGTCGAGAGTGTCGAGAGTCGAGTGTCGAGTGTCGAGAGTCGAGAGTCGAGAGTCGAGTGTCGAGAGTGTCGAGAGTCGAGAGTCGAGAGTCGAGTGTCGAGAGTCGAGAGTCGAGTGTCGAGAGTCGAGAGTCGAGAGTCGAGAGTCGAGAGTCGAGTGTCGAGAGTCGAGAGTCGAGAGTCGAGAGTCGAGAGTCGAGTGTCGAGTGTCGAGAGTGTCGAGTGTCGAGTGTCGAGAGTCGAGAGTCGAGTGTCGAGTGTCGAGTGTCGAGTGTCGAGAGTCGAGAGTGTCGAGAGTCGAGAGTCGAGAGTCGAGTGTCGAGAGTCGAGTGTCGAGAGTCGAGAGTCGAGAGTCGAGAGTCGAGAGTCGAGAGTCGAGTGTCGAGTGTCGAGAGTCGAGAGTCGAGAGTCGAGAGTCGAGAGTCGAGAGTCGAGAGTGTCGAGAGTGTCGAGAGTGTCGAGAGTCGAGAGTCGAGAGTCGAGTGTCGAGAGTGTCGAGAGTGTCGAGAGTCGAGAGTGTCGAGAGTCGAGTGTCGAGTGTCGAGAGTCGAGAGTCGAGAGTCGAGAGTCGAGAGTCGAGTGTCGAGAGTGTCGAGAGTCGAGAGTGTCGAGAGTCGAGAGTCGAGAGTCGAGAGTCGAGAGTCGAGTGTCGAGAGTGTCGAGAGTCGAGAGTCGAGAGTCGAGAGTCGAGAGTCGAGAGTGTCGAGAGTGTCGAGTGTCGAGTGTCGAGTGTCGAGAGTCGAGAGTCGAGAGTCGAGAGTCGAGTGTCGAGAGTCGAGAGTCGAGAGTCGAGAGTCGAGTGTCGAGAGTCGAGAGTCGAGAGTCGAGAGTCGAGAGTGTCGAGAGTGTCGAGAGTGTCGAGAGTGTCGAGAGTCGAGAGTCGAGAGTCGAGAGTCGAGTGTCGAGAGTGTCGAGAGTGTCGAGAGTCGAGAGTGTCGAGAGTGTCGAGTGTCGAGTGTCGAGTGTCGAGAGTCGAGAGTCGAGAGTCGAGAGTGTCGAGAGTGTCGAGAGTGTCGAGTGTCGAGTGTCGAGTGTCGAGTGTTGAGAGTGTTGAGAGTTGAGAGTTTTGAGAGTTTTGAGAGTTAGGGTTAGACATTTAAAAACAGCCACAAGACTGACCAAAGTGCTGAAAAAATATCTAAATATACACACTTAAGATAATACACACAAATTTAATATAATATAAACATTTAACAAAGGGAAAAAATCATTTTAATATGATGATTTGATGCACAAGAAACATTGCAATTACTAAACATTTTCAGTATTTAATTAACATTAGATGTTAAAATAATCAAATATTATTAATAATCAATTATATTGTTAATTATATTTTGCATGAGGAATATTTTTAGGTTCCTAAATAATTTTGAGACATTTTTCAATTATCAATGTTGAAAACATTCAAATATCATTCAAAAGGCCGATTGAAATATCCAGATATTCTTGTGTGTGTTTGTTGAAATGCGACTTCATTTGTCTGTGTTGTTTTCGGCAGGTTTCTCGAGCTTGACCTGAAGAAAAGTCTGCAGGAAAACCTGATGCATAAGACTATCGTAGAATACCCAGAAGTCTTTGTGGTTCTGAAACGGCACAGTCAGGAGTTCCTCGCTCACACACCGGGTACGAAACACACAACACACAACACACTCAACACACTCAACACACTCATACTGCACACATGCACATGGAGTGTATCATACATCACAAGCAGAAAACATGCTTTATTCATCCATTCAATATTAAATGCATTATTTATTATTTTACATATGGAATTTTCTTAGGTTTTTAAATAATTTTGAGCAATCATTTTTGACATTTTAAGTACTTTGCTGATAAAAGTTTGTTATTGATATTTTTTATTTCATTCATTCATTCAATGTTAGATGTATTTAAAAAAACATGATCAATTATAAATGGCATTATTATAATATTTTGCACAAGAAACTTTAAGTTTTTAAATAATTAAGGAATTATTTGCTTGGCAATTAAGCGTATTTAGCCCCATTCTTATTTTGCTAAAATTGTAGTAATTTTATGTATTTATTCAATGTTAAATGTATTTAACATAATGTTTTATTAGCATATAGAACATTTTTAGGTTTCTTTCATTACAACTTTTGCATATTTATAGAGCATTATTTACCTCTTATTTTACTTTTTTTGTTAAGTTTAATACTTTAAATAATTCTAGCAATTACTAAATGAATCATAATAATAAATTATTTTACTAACTATAATGTTCTTTTATCAATTATATTTTTTTTGCATTTTTATAGAGCATTATTTACCCATTATTCTTTTTTTGTTCAGTATTTTTTAGCATTAGATGTGTTAAAATAATCTCATATTATTCATGATAAATTATAGTATTCATTGTATTTTGCATGAGGAACATATTTAGGTTTCTAAATAATTTTGAGAAGAATTTCCTACTTTTTTGCATATTTATACAGCATTATTTACATCTCATTTTCCTTTTTTAAAGATAATACTTTACATAATTGTAGCACTTACTATATATATTTTCACTAATTAACGAATTTTAGATGCGTTAAAATAATAATATATTATTAATGATATATTAAATTATATTTTGCATAAGGAAAATATTTTAGATTTCTAAATAGAGGAATCTTTCATTTTTTTGCCTATTCATACAGCATTATTTACCCCTTATTTTACTTTTTAAGTTTAATACTTAAAATAATTTCAGCAATTACTACACATTTTCAGTATTTAATTAATTTTAGATGTTAAATTAATCATATGATAATTAATAATATAATTTATCATTAATAATAAGTATGTATGCAGAACATTTTTACATTTGTAAATCATTTTGAGAATTTTTTTTCATGATGATTAAACATTTTCTCTCCCTTTTCTTATTTTACTTTTAAACATTTACTGAAAAATGTGTGTAGTTATTAATATTCTCAGTGATAAATGTCACTCACTACTATAATATTTTTACTATAATATATTTAAAGGCTTAAAATATCTCACTTTGCATGTAATGAGTCTATATAATATATTAGTTTCACCTTTTAAGTTGAATTACTGAAATAAATGAACTTTTGCACAATATTCTAATTTAATTATCATAAAAAGCTTAGTTCCTGCATCTGTAAGATAACCCTCATTCATTGTCTTACTGACGCTCACTGAAACACTCTCTTCATGTGTTACTGTTCATTGTTGCGTGACTCGTTCATCAGCAAGCCTCTGATAAAGACGAATGAAGGGCTGTTGATGTGGTATAGATTCTCAATAACCTCGGCTTGATTTGTTTATAGTGTTTGCGAGTTATCTCACCATAAAGATGTTTATGGAGTCACACACACACACTTACACAACACACTTATATGCAGAACATGTGTGCTACTTGCCATTACGTAACTCAAGCGTTCCTAATAGGTCGAGGGAGAAAGAAAAAGTGCTTGGCGAGAGAAAAATTATAAATATTATTATAAATATTAAAAAATATTATTTTTCTAACCCCATTGGCAGATAATTCTGCTAGTTTTAAGCATCAACTCACTTAATTTCGATGTTTTTCCCTTAGAAAACAAGACTTAATATCGTGTAATTTTACTACTTTAGTAAATGCATCTTGATTTAAGAAATGTTTGATATTTGGACTGGAAACAAGACAAAAAATGTTGTCGTGTGCTATAATGCTGCAAGCAAACGTCTAACATTCCTCTCGTTCCAGAGCGTTCCGGTGCGAGTGTCTCCAGTTCCCCGGATAAACCGCATTCAGAAGTGTCCGAGAGGCCGAAAGTCGTGCCAGAAGACGAAGAGCTGGAGGACGGAGAGCTTCGAAGTGACCAAGAGGAAGACAACACTGAAGATGACGAGGGTAATCTTCCTGAAACTGAGAGTAAAGTGCCTGTAACACATCATGAAGATGATGATGACGGTGACGAGGAAGAGCTTCACAGCAGTGTTCTGGAGGCTAAAACCAACCATGAAATGATGATGGTTTCTGGTGATGTTGATGGTCAGGACTGCACTGAGACGCTCACTGATGAAGACAATAAGTCTTCCCTTTCACAAAACGTCCCTGGACTTCCTGACGAAAACAAAAATGGTGATCGTGTTGCTCAGCATGAGACTGACGCTCCGCATGACTTCAGTCAAACATGCCTCGACGAAAGTCCGAGTTCATCATGCGATCGTTCTGATGCAAGCAAAACTGAAGGCCAGGAAAACACGCATAATGCAAGTAACATTTATTCCAATGAAAGTCACATTTGTGCAGATGTTACACTAGTGTAGGTGCCGAAAACACTCATGCAAACTGCAAAAACAAAATATTTTCGTACTTAGTATTATCCTCTTGTTTCCAGTCCAAATATCTAAAAATTCTTAAATCAAGATGCATTTACTAAAGTAGTAAAATGACATAAGATATTAAGTCTTGTTTTTCTGGGGAAATAAATAAAAATAAAGTGAGTTTTTGCATAAAACAAGCTAAATTATCTGCCAATGGAGTGGGAAAAATAATGTTGTTTCTGTTTGAATTATGATTATTTTTCTCACTCCATTGGCAGATGATTTTGCTTGTTTTAAGCATCGACTCACTTAATTTTGATTAATTCCCCCGGAAAACAGGACATAATATCTAATGTCGTTTTACTCATCTAGTAAATGCATCGTGATTGAGGAATTTTTTAGATATTTGGACTGGAAACAAGACAAAAATACTGAGTAATAAAAGCATTTTTGCAGTGTTAATACTAGTGAGGGTCACAAAACGATCCTGATAACCAGACCGTAGTTGATAAGTCTTCAGAAATGACACCAGATTAAGATAACAGCAGGAACTGTTGCCGAGGCAATGGACTGTTTTCACGACTGATGTTTTTAAGCGCTGATATGTTATATATTTTAAACGCTGATAAGTGCTATCACACGTCATTGTGTTCATAGAGACGCACAAACACATAAACGTATCTAATAAAGCTCACGCTTTTGCAGAACTCGTGAAATGCTGTACGTTCTGTCATCAACCTCAGGAAATAATGTTAAAGTAGTAGTTACAATTATTTGTTTCTGTCTTGATTTATGTGAATATCTATTTTATATACATAACAAAATTTGTTAGCCTGCATTCTTATTTTGTGCCTTAGAATTGCATCAGAAAACATAACTGCTATTCACAGGATTGTTACGCTTCAGATATACACGCATTTTTTATTTCATGTTTGTTTTCCGACATTTCCAAACATTTGTGTAATTATGTAGAAGTATTTTTATGGCAAGTGCCTCTTTAATAAACTTCTGCATCTGTTTGTGAATGTTGCCAGTTTTGGGTATTTTTTGTTAATGATGCACATTTAGGGGTTGTTTACACGACACCGTTTTTAACTGAAAAAAGAAAGCTTTAATGCGTTTTCATCGTTCATTTACACACCAACAGTGTTTTCAGGGCCTGAAAATGAACATTTTTGAAAACTGCCAGTTTTAAAGCGATACCGTTGTCGTCTCGGTGTAAACCATTGTTATTTTGTCAGCAGAAAACTAACATTCACTATTTTTTTTTGTTCAATTATTGTGGGATAGTTGTCCTGCACATTCTGTCATATGTTGTAGGTTATCCAGGATTTCCATGCACATACTGTGCACAAATTCATGTGATTTTGTTCATGAAATTTGAGGACACAGATTAACTTTTGTGATAAAATATTATTTGTAATTTGTTTCTATTGCATTACGTCATTGCATTTTTTTCTACTCACTAAAATACTGTACAGTTATGTTATTTTATTATTTTAATCATGTTTTTGTTTTATTTGTTTATTATTTAAATCAAAATCTATTTCTTCTAATCATATGTATGTATATATGTGTGTGTGTGTATATATATGTATGTATATATATGTATGTATATATATATATATATATATATATATATATATATATATATATATATATATATATATATATATATATATATATATATATATATTTAGTTCAATCTTTTTTTTTACTTTATTTACTTTTTTATTAGAATAATTAGAATAAGAGTAAATTTTCTCTAAACATTTCCACGGACCCTAGTTTCCAAACTGCTGTTCGGAATATACATAATCTGTTTGGTTTTTTTGCACATTGCATCAATACGTCTAACTAATAGATATTCTTCCCCAGTTGATTGATTAGTTTAAGAATTGCAAACAATTTTTTGTTTTCTGAGATGGTATGTTGAAATATTATCCATTTAAATATGCACTAATATACATATATTTCCAGAACATAAATCTGAACATTGGATAAACCTTTATACATAATTCTTGTTTTATTTTGTTGACATATTACAGTTAAAGGTTTTTACTGATGGGATTTTGCATTTCTCTTTTTCTCACTGCATAAATCAGAAAATACTGTCAATACTGTCAAAAAAATAAATTTTCGCCATTTTTAGGAATAAATTGTTGTATAAAACCAGGCGAATGATATATGAAGAAACCCCTCAGTAAAAACCTTCAGAATATAGACATGAATAAAACTGTAAATTTTGGTGTTTATAACTGCAGGAGAAGTGGAGGAAAAAACTATTTTATAAACATAAAGTTATGTATAGTAGTTGAAATCTACATGCGCAAATAGAAAAGTTCAATAAAAGCAACACTTAAGTGTATTTATTGCTAGTTTAAAACAACTCTATGAAATGCCAAATAGCCCAAAATCTCACAGTTAAATGATGCATAAGAAAGTTTTTTTGCCTGTAGTGTCTCGCCTTGGGAAAATCGGACGGAGACATTTAGTGTCGGTGTGCATCTCTGGTTTTATTTTTATTTCAGAATAACAGGAGTTGATTTTCTCCAAGAGGAATTGATCATATGATGAAAATACAAAAGTGTCTGAAATATAAGAGGAATTGATGATGTCAGCTAAAAAAGGAAAGTCGTTTCATTATGATTTTTTTCCCCGTATGAATAACGTGTACTGATGAATCCTTTAAAGTAAGACCAGAACATGAATTAGGAAAGTAAGTAGTGTCCTTTTAGACTTCAGGTAGACTGTAATGTGTTTTTTGGTGTATTTTGGATGTATGTTTTCTATCTAAGGACTCCAGAACAATGTGTGTTTCCACCCGATGTGTGTTTCCACCGGATGTGTGTTTTTAGAGTGATGAGAGTGTGTTCTGCCCATTATGAGTGAGATTAAGCTGTTTTACGCTCAAACGATCACCACAAACTGCTGTGATGAGTACATCATCACGCCCGAACGAGCGTTATCGAGAACAGAACAGACAGAGAAACCCACAGTAAAACAGGCAGGCCTGATGCTGGCTAATAGATTGAGCTGTTAGATCTGGTTTAGATGAAACACACCATCAGTCCCAGACAGGCCAAGTTTTGTTTTCCAGTACATTGGGTCCTGAAAGCATTAATTCGTCCCAGAGATATTCTGTTGTCTCAGTGTAAACTCGTATCTCTGTGACCGTTTGTTTGCCAGCAGAATGATACAAGAATCCCAAACAAACATGAACAGATTGTTTGAAGGTCTTGTGGAAACATGAGAAGTTTATGTGATTTTTGTTTAAATATTTCAACTTGTAATTCAGTTTCTCAAATATGTGGTTTGGGCTTCGTGTCGTGTGTAATTGCTAGGGATTGCACCGATATGAACATTTTGGCCGATACCGATAATTTGTTATATTTGAAAGCCGATAACCGATATATTGGCCGATAAATCTAAATCCAAATTTGTATATACTTTTTGAGAGCCTGATTACAAAAACAAAAGTTTCACCATTAAAAGCCATGTGCCAAAACACAATTATGATGTTCTCATTATAATTTTATGAGCCGATATCACAGCACATAACTATTTGAAGTGATTCCTATAATATTTCAAGCAATTTAAAGCCATCATGTTGAACAATGTGAATCTGAAGAGTCTCAGCTGAAGGAAATAATACATTATTTATCGGCTTCAATATATCGGACAAATGTTCTTATCAGGCCGATAATGATAACATTTAAAATGAGGATACATCGGCCGATACCGATATGGTGGCCGATATGTCGTGCATCCCTAGTAATTGCATTTGCTGACTCCCATTGCTTTAGAAAATCAGATGCATGCTGGGAATGTCTTTAGAAAAGTTTGTTTGTCTTATTAGTGGTCTTTGTTCAACTGTCAGTATTATTGTACTTGATTTCAAGTGTTATTATACTTGTGTAGCTGTTAGGCCAGATGTTTTGGTTGCACTTCTTGCATAAGTTACTCTAAAAGTCATTGTTTGCGCTGGAGATCATCGTTCTTGGACTCGTCTGTTGTTTAATAATAATAAGCGCGTGTTCTTGCCCAATATGAACATGATCTGTGCAGCTGCTGCCCTTCATATAAAGCACATATTGTCTGTTTGTTTTGACCTACTGCAAAAAATGCTTTTCTTACTTTGATACTTGGACTGAAAACAAGACCAAAATACTGACATTTCTTAAATCAAGATGCATTTACTAAAGTAGTAAAATGACATAAGATATTAAGTCTTGTTTTCTGGGGAAATAAATACAAATGAAGTGAGTTGATGCTTAAAAAAAGCAGATAATTTAGCTTTTTTTAAGCGTCAACTCACTTAATTTTGATTAATTCTCCCGGAAAACAGGACATAATATCTAATGTCTTTTTAGCCATCTAGTACCGGTAAATAGAATTTTTACATATTTGGACTGGAAACTAGACAAAAAGCATTTTTTGTGGTTCTCAAGCTGGCTCTCGAACCCTTTTCCACGGACAGCAGCACTTGCGCTTCATTTCCCCATCAAAGAGCGCTTTGTTTGAGCAGATAAACAGACGTTTTTGCCTCTCCACTGACGCCTTCTCTGGAGCGCAGGCTAATTTTCGTTAAGTTCATCATTAACGCTTATGTAACGCTGTCTGCGGCATGTCGTCATTGCTTACATCCAGCGCCTGTGTGAGATGAGGTGTGTGTCAAGGCTAGTTAAGCGCTCTAATAGTGACTATTCCCCAAACTCTCTCTTTGGCAGCGTGTCTCACACACCCGTTTAGTCTCACTCGAGCTATTCATCATCGTACACAAACTCACTCCAGCATGTTCTCAAGACACATGGATATGCAATTTTCCAAATGTGTTACATTTAGTGATCAGATGCACCATTTTGACCCAAAAACTTGAACATTTTGTTATTTTTTCATCCTTGCACTCTTAAAAATAAAGTTTTTTTTATGGGAATCGATGGTTCCACTAATAACCTTTAACATCCATGGAACTTTTCCATTGCACAAAATGTTCTTTGTCATGAAAAAGGTTCTTAAGATTGAAATATTCTTTGCGCTAGTTCTTTTAAGTTCTATTTAAAGTTCTTTTAATAACTTTTTTTTAACCAAAGGGTTCTCTGGGAAACTCAAACTGGTGGTTCTGGTGGTTCAGTAACTGGCTTTACTGTGAAACCCCACTTTTGGAACCTTTATTTGTAAGTGTGTGTTGATCAAAACCTTTGAAGCCGTGCAATGAAAGTCAATGGGCTTCAATGTTGTTGGACCTCAAATGTCTTTTGTGTTCGCAGAAGAAAATATATGTAATATGTAAAATATAAATAATGACAGAATTTAAATTTTTGGCTGGACTGGTCCTTTAAAACAAAAACAAGAAATAAAAATAAAGGTTCTTTATTGGCATCGATGGTTCCATGAAGAACCTTTAACATCCATTAAACTTTTCCATTGCACAAAAGGTTCTTTATATTGGAAAATGGTTAAGATTGAAATATTATTTTTGCACTTCTGGGTCTTTTAAGAATTTTGCACCAAAACGTGATTTGGGAAATTCAGTCTGTTGGTTCTATGGCTTTGCTGCGAAAACCCACTTTTGGAACCTTTTTTTTAAGTGTATGTTGATCAAAACCTTAAAGAAATATTTTGAAAACCATGCAATGAAAGTCAATGAGCTCCAAAGTTGTTGGACCTCAACGTTCTTCAAAATTTCTTGCATACAGAAATGCATAGAACCACATGATTAGTAAATAATGGCCGAATTTTCATTTTTGGCTGGACTGTCCCTTTAAAACATTCGGCAGCTCTGTATTTGGCCACTAGGGGTCATCAGTGAAATGACGGACAGGTAAAACCCCAATGAGGGACACCTTTGAAGAGGACAGGAGACTTAAGCGTTGAAAAGATTATGCGTTTTAACCTTCTCTTCTGAATGGACTATAAAATCTGTATTGATCATAAAGTGCATGCAAGTTTGTCAAAGCTGTTTCATAAATAAAAGATTGCATAACAAATGACTGCATTCGTGATGCCAAGTGGAAAACCATTAAAATGACTGTTTTCATTCCATTTGACTTCATCACCGTCAGCTTTGTTATCAGTCTTATTTGTTTTTGTCATTTTAGTCCTTTTTTAAGTTGTCTGCATCGTCATATCTCAAGGAAACGTCTGGAGCTCTGTCCTACTCAGATAAAAACCAAAGGCCTCCATGGTGTGATATAACCATCCGTTTGTGTTCCTGATGTCCGTTGGGATGTCATAAAACCCAGCTTGCTCTAGGACAGGATCTCTGTTCTTTCAGAAGTGGCATATTTTTAGCAGAAAGGCCCAAACTGAACAAGCTGCTTCCAAATATTTTCCAACATCTGCCGACCATCAGCTCGTCTGCATTCCTCGGCTGGATTTCCTTCACCTGGATCAAACCTCACTGGAAATATATCACTCCAGGTGATAGGGGTTTAGAGACGCACTGCAAAAAAATGCTTTTCTTACTTAGTATTTTTGTCTTGTTTCCAACAGCATTTTTTGCAGTGCAGGGAAGATGGACAGATGCCCTTCAGATCTGGCCTACATAATGCATGATTACGGCGTTATAAAAGTTTCAGATCAAAGATAAGATCGATATTCATTAAACCCATGTGCGATGTCTAAACAACAAGTGCATGAATGGCTTGTTGAGGAGTTATATAAAAAGTTAAATCATTAAGACCGCCTCTTCCATGTGATGTTTTAGTCCTGAAAGCTCCTGTAAACACAGACTGGAGCTCCGTTTGGAAAAGCACTCAAGGTTCTGGGCGTAGCTCCATGTTTTCTGCTATTTCTGGGTCTCTTAATTGTTTTCTTGAAGGAACTAAATGAACGAGAGTCTCAGGTTTTATTGTAGGAAGCAAGTAGAGTCTCACAGTTCCCCAATAGCATTCCATTCAACAGAGATAAAGAGAGAGAGAGGGAAAGTGTTGGTATATAACCATCCCTTCATTCAATTAAAGATTGTCTCTCAATTCACGCATGTTTCAACATCTTTCCATGAGCATTCAAGGACTCAACTCGAGGTGTTCAGTTCATAAATAAATCTTTTATTTGTAACATATAAAATTAGATCATTTTACACTTTATTCCAGTATGACAATGTTCAAATAAAAGAGCTACATTTGTGATAAATAATATTAATAACAACAATAAAACATTCATTCAACCTTTTTTGATCGTGTCGTGGAGTTGGATTCCATTAGCTGCCAAACACTGAGGATGCGTTCACCCACATCAGGAGGGAGTGTTACTGCGGACAAACTCAACCTTCACCAGGTTCATAGTCTACCAGTTGTACGTTTTAGCATGTGCATATCTACAATTGGGAATACACACACACACACACACACACAAGTCTACAGTTTTGGTTCATGTTTTGTATTTAGACATCAAGATATACATCATGAATTGTAATATTTACATCTTTTACAGGTTGCTCCGTAACGAAGCTATAAAACGTAGCGCTCCAGTGTGAAGCGAGTCTTTTCCAAAAACGCCGCACTGCAAAGAATGCTTTTCTTACTCAGTATTTTTGTCTCTTTTCCAGTTCAAATATCAAAAGATTCTTCAATCAAGATGCATTTACTAGATGATTAAAATGAGATAAGATATTATGTCCTGTTTTCCGGGGGAGTTAATACAATTTAAGTGAGTTGATGCTTAAAAAAGCAAAATTATCTGCCAATGGAGTGAGAAAAATAATCTTAATTCAAACAGAAACATTGTCTTTCTCACCCCATTGGCAGATAATTTTGCTTGTTTTAAGCATCAACTCACTTTGTATTTCCCCATAAAACAAGACTCAATATCTTTTGTAATTTTACTACTTTAGTAAATGCATCTTGATTTAAGAAACGTTTGATATTTGGACTGGAAACAAGACCAAAATACTAAGTAAGAAAAGCATTTTTTGCCGTGTGACGCTGCCTCAGCAAACAGTGCACTTCAAAGTCCCCGTAATGTAAATCCATAATTCCGTGGGAATCTAGTTACATCAGGAGTCGATTGGCCGGCGGACACGTCTCCCCCCCTTTCGGGTCGCGCTCGTGACGGGTTCCCGGGGTGGGGATTCCCTCCCGCTCAGTCTCTGAACTTGTGGATGTCGTTGAAGAGTCTGTAGAAGGGGTAGGACGCGTCGTTGCCTTGGGTGCAGTTATAGGTGCACTTGCAGGACTCGATCATCATGACGTTCTTATTGAAGGTCTCGCCGTCGTCGCAGCGAAACTTGACTCGGATGGTTCGGGTTTGTTGTGGGCTACAACACCGGCCGTCCACACACGAGCCACAGTATCTGGGCCGATACTTCTTCAGACTGGAGCATCCGGCGTAAGAGAACTTCACCGGCTGCATTGACTTCTTGGTCCGGTTGCATTTCTTCCCCTTCTGTTGGAGGACGCAAGGATTAGTCACCTTCATTTATACAGCGCTTTTAACAATATAGACTGTTTCAAAGCAGCTTTACAGTGATCATAGGAGATTACAGTAACAGATTGTTTTGGCTTTACAGCAGCTCTAGAATAAAGTTATTGTCCAGATAAAGTTAGTTTTGATTGATTCACTTCCGTTGCAAAGTCAGATGCACTGGAATGCATTCGATGCAATAGGGCTGGGACAATAAATCGATGCATTGAGAATCGATTCTGTGCTTCGTTTTTAAGAGCAGATGCTTTGGAAACATCCGTACTCTGCTTGCTTCCAATGCCTTACTTACACACACCACTTGAACCTTCTATAAAATAATCATTCATAAAGTTTGAAACGGTTGAAGCGAATTACAAGGGTGTTATCTTGCGTCATAAAAGCATTCTGAGGTGCGAGCGAGTACATTAGCATTATTTGAGATGCGGTTAAAAACTAGCCTAGAGCGCCATCTAGGCTGACCTCAGAATCGATTCAGAGAATGGCGATGCATTCGGAAAATATTGGACTCGATCCATGTATCGATGTATTGTCCCAGCCCTACGATGCAATGTGTTTGTGTTGTTGAAGGAACGCTGCTTACCTTAAGGCTGGTGTATGGTGATTGGCTGCATGGACGGACTTCGCAGATCCTGGTTTCCTTCACCAGTTTGCAGTCGCCGTTGTCGTTGGTTATTCTGGTGGAGACTCCCGTGCCGCAGGTCTTGGAGCAGTGGGACCAGGGTGTGGTCTGAACTATGCACTTCTGGGATTCCCGCTGAGATCGGAATGCTGCGAATAAACAAAGTGCTGTTTAAAACTCGATTCGCACGCACATCGCTAACGCCAACTCAATGCATTAAAATCCGTCCCTTGCGATTTGTAACAAATCCTTCCCTCGCGGGTCAAAATGACCCGAAGCCCTAAAATTATACTTCATTTTTTTGTCCAGAAAGCTTATTTTATTTTATTTTGATAATATTTTTTAATGCAATTTTCCCCAAAAAAATAACTCACAATTTCATGCATAACCCTTTTAATTCAGCTCAAAATATCTTTGAGGTCTTTGCCGACCTCATGTGGAAAATAAATAATAACACATGATATTTCATGACTCTAGATAGGCTTATAGCTCTATATGGAGGAGCTGTTCCTCTGGGTCCTAAAGTCAGTTCCCTTCAGTGTGCATTCAGATACACATGTAGACATTATAAAAACATTTTTGGAAAAGTTTTAGCATTTTTAGTTTAAATTTAGAGCATTTTTAGGCATTTACGAGGTACTGAAGCATTCCTCGCATTCCAGTCATTCCTATGGGGGTCAACTTGACCCGATTTGTTACTTTTTTAAATTTCAAACACAAAACTCCTTGAATCCATTACTTTGTGTGTGTGTGTGTGTGTGTGTGTGTGTGTGTGTGTGTGTGTGTGTGTGTGTATTTGTGGTTCAAGTGCAAAAGTCATGGGGTCTTGCACCCCTCCGATGAATACTAAATTTTTTTCAAAAATAAATTCCGGGTCACAATGACCCAAGGGAAGGATGAGTGTTAAAGATCTTACCAGGTAAAGATTTGAGTCCAGGCTTCACGTTGGAGATGAGCTCGTTCTTGTTGGTGAGGTCACTCTCGGAGTCGTCAACCATTGGATCGTTGCCAAACTTGTCGGTGGATTCCTGATGCTTCCCGTCGTCGCAGACCCACTCCTCGCAGCATTGCCCCGGCACTTTGACCAGCCTGGGATTGGCGCATCCCAACGTGGGAAGGGAAAGCTCTTGTGGGCAAAGCGGGATACATCCCACCGCCCCGTCAATGCAAGTGCACTGGTGTTTGCAGTTAGGCTGGAAACTCTCTCCGTTCTGGTAGATCCTGCTGTTGTACTCGCACGGTCTTCCCTCAGATTTGGCTGTGAGAGAAAACGAAAGGTATATTTTAAATCTAATGCTCACATTCCACATGCAAAACTCCCCCCTCCTATCCACACATGCTTTCCATTCCGTGTCGTTTACCAGGCATAATGAGAAACATACCTCGGCAGATGCCTCTGGTGGCCCCGTGGCTGGCCCCGAAGTTGCACTCGAGACCCTTGGTGTGGTCGCATGGCTCGGTCTTGCTACAGTCTTCGTTCAGTTGTCTGGCACACACTTTACAACAACCACAGCCATCCGAGACCAGACTGACTCCAGGAGCGCACTTGGGAAGCTCCTGTGGGCATGAACATGCTGGGCAGCTGGAGAAACCCTGAGTGGAAAAAACAGGACACTTTAGTGACTTTCAAGTCAATAACCATATGTAAAACCCACTGATGAAAAAAACTAAAAACGTGTGGATGTACCCTTTCAATGTCTATGGTGTAAAACGTGATCAGTTGACTTGACTTAATAATTTTATGGCAAGGGTTTCCTCAATTGTTTTTAAGTAAATAAACTTCATGCTTAATCGAAAAAAATCAACTAGTGTGGCATGATCAAGTTCACATAACTTAATTTTTTCAAGTAAGGATGAAGTTTATTTACTTAATAATTTTAAGGCAATGGGTTTCCTAATTTTTTAAGTAAATAAACTTCATGCTTAATCGAAAGAAATAAGTAATGTGTAACTGTCAAGTTCACATAACTTATTTTTTCAAGTGAGCATTACGTTTATTTAATTCACAATTTTAAGGCAAAGGGTTTACTAAAAAAATGTAAGTAGGTGAACAGAACACTTTTTACAGTGAGTTTGTGAAACTCAAAACTGATTCTCCAATGAATGGGTTAACACTCATTTGGATATCATATAACTTCTATAATAAGCAAACAAACGAGTAGAATGAAAGTAACTTACCACATTAAAGTGCCCAATAAGGATGACGATAACAGCCCAAGCAAACATCTTCGCTTCTCTGTGTACTGAAGAGTGGTGTATCAAATGAACAGTTAAAGTCCTCGCTCGTGTAAGGTCGCGGTGCGCTGACTCGTCGCGTCGCGTCGCGTTCTCGGTTAGTTCTCGTGCGTCTGAAGGAGTTCGCGCTCTGAGGGTGAAGACGCGCGCGACTCCTCTTTTATACACCAGTGGAGCCTGACGTCACCATCGCTGAACTGTTCCGAAGGAATGCGAGGAATGTTTCTTGGCGCGTTTTCCATCCGAGCTAAGCACCACCCTGTCTAACTTTCTTCTTTTTTTCTCTCTCACTTAAATGAATTTTCCCCTCTCACTGAACACATTTTTTACTGTTTCCCCCTTCTATATTTCTCTTCCCCCTTCTCTCTCTCTCTTTCTCTGCTCTTCACGCTTCCTTTTGGGGTTTGCGTAAAGTTAATGCATTGAAGACTTGAAACCATATATATATTATTTATCTAAATAAAACGTTCTGATAGCATACTCATATGTGTAAAGAAGCTATTTTCTTTAGCATTTTAAGGAGACAGACAGCTGTAGTTCTGTGGGTTTATTAAGTGTGCGAATTTTTTCGTTAATTTGTAAAGGAATTTTATTCATATTGAGGTTCAAAATTTCTTTTTGCTACCCCTAGCTAACCATTATAATGGTTAACTCATTAAATAAATAATTTAACTCATTCTCCTATTAAAGCAACGTGTGTGGTAACTTAAAGTTTTGAAAAACTACTTTTTTGGTGTGTGTGTGTGTGTTTGGAGGGTTAATTTTAAGTATTATTTCACCAGCATCATCTTACTAACCTCCTTTATTTTGGCTAACGTCATGTAAAAGTTTTTAGCCTTATTACTCGCCATAGAAATATTTCGTCGCCCCCAGGGGTCTATTAATGGCGTTACGCGCGCGCGTCAACCATAAATTAATGCACGGCACGCGCGCGCGTTCCCTTGTTCAGATCAGCTACGCGCTTTGGGGAATTGAATCAATCTTCAAACATCCATTTTAGAAATACAAATGCTTAAAAACTCATCTGTGCCATTATGCACCCTATTCTGTGCGCGTTTGAGACGATCAAAACTCAAACTTTACGGCTTCTATTTTTGGCTCTGCTCGCTCCTCTCTCTTGACTCAACAGCTCGAAGTGGTTCCAGATGTGGAGCCTGATTCCAGACGTAACAATATTACCATATTTGGTCTGGGCAGTAGCTTGCATTATTAACATTTCTGCTGGAGTTATCCAACCACAAAGCATTCCTGACAGCTTAAAGGGTCCCTACATATGCTCTCCGTGGAGGAAATTCCTCCAGATAATTTAATATGCATGCAGTCTGTCCATCACAAAGTGAAAGAAAAAGTGCAACAGGCATCCAGTTTTCCACATAAGATGTTAAAATAAAAAAAGAAAAGTGCACTGTTTTTCTCTGAGATTCCAAATAAGTGGCATTCCAAATAAGTGGAGATTAGAAGTTCTTGGATGCACAAACCAAAGCGAGTGTGAGAGCAAGGGAATGCACAATATAGCATTGAATAGCTCTTTCCACAGGCTCTCGGAGAGCAGAAGTGTGTGGACACTGAGACGTCCTGATGGAGAACACTTGGCATCTGGAATCAGATTCTTCTCATATCTCAGGTATGGTTTACTTTAACGTCTTCATGGGCTGTGTGCGTGTAGCTACAGTGATCTTTACACTGGGTTGCATGTGTGCTGTTTTCTCCTGATCAGTCATGCTTGTGTATGAATGCATCTGATCTGTGTATTGAGATCGAAATCCTGTGGTTAAACTGGTTTTAGTTGATTTTTCCCAGATTGCGACACTAGATGGTGATGTGCTGTGTCATTGTAGTAAAGATGATTTGTGAGAGTGTTTACCAGTGTTGGGGAAAGTTACTTTGAAAATGAATGCATTACAATATTGCGTTACTCCCTTTAAAAGTAACTAATTGCGTTACGTAGTTACTTTTTAAGAAAAGGCATGCGTTACATTACTTTTGCGTTACTTTTCCTCATCCTCATCTGTGCTGAGGATTTTATAACAAAAAGTGCTATTTTTGGGCAAATGTAGACCCTTTCAAACTAAAATTTAAACGATTAATCCTCAGGCTCAATGAA
Organism: Tiaroga cobitis; assembly: GCA_030578255.1. Classification (NCBI taxonomy): domain Eukaryota; kingdom Metazoa; phylum Chordata; class Actinopteri; order Cypriniformes; family Leuciscidae; genus Tiaroga; species Tiaroga cobitis. The sequence goes on from CM060613.1 coordinate 1,486,262, forward strand.
GTGCAAAATCACCAATCCAATGCAAATTTCAACACTTACTTCACCAATAAAAACATAGAGTATAAATAAAAAATAAATATATATATATATATAGAGAGAGAGAGTCATTTTTAGTAGTCAATATAGTACATTGGTCAATAAAGTGAGATTAAATGCATACAAATATTTGTTTTGTTTAACATATTTAATTATTGGAGGTTTGCATAGTGTGATTTTGCATTTGACTGATTTTATTCATTTTGAGGAATATTGAATATTTTTTTGTGCAAGTGAGATGAGTAAATGCACGCTCACATTTAGTCTAGAACTACAATAAACATCATGTTTGCACACACACACACACACACACACACACACACGACGCCTCTGCACTTTTTTCTCAACATGAAGACAATAGAGCTGTCAACTTGCTTTACTTATTTGAAAAAGTAACTGAGATATTTTGTTGTAAATTTTAAAGGTAATGCGGTACTTTACTAGTTACTTGAAAAAGTTATTGATTACATAACTTGTAAAGTTACATTACTTGGAATGCGTTTACCCCAGCACTGCTGGTTACCATGACTGGGTAAAATCACATTTATAACAAGTTGATACCTCTGCTGGAAAATCCAGTTTTAGAACATGATAGCACTTTTATTAGAACTTGAATTGGCTTCAGACCATCTTGGACCAGAACCACACCATCTGAAGCTGGTCAAGCTGTTTTGTATGAAACATGGTGTTATATTTTATTTTTTAATGACCAGCCAGAAACTAGTCACCATGTTTCAAACACTGTTACCAGCCTAACAGTTGACGCATGTGGCCTGGGAAGTGTGCAGAGCGTATTTGTTGAGGAGCATGTCCATTTCTGAGCCAATCACCTGAGCTGTAAATGCTGGAAAATGACATCATGGTAATGCTGATTGGCTTTTACTATTGACTATTACGTGAATGCTTTTAAATGGCTCTCAGTGATGAAAGATGCTCTTTATATAGTCGAATGGCTTTAAAAACCCAAACCGCTTGGTTTACCAGCATCAGAAATTAGTTTAAACTATTATCACTATTATTTATCATTTATTTTGAAACCAAACTACTTTGTTTGATATGTCACTTGCTAAAAGGTAATAAAAGGTAAGCTGCTTCTCTGATTTGTTTTTGATTTGTGTGATTTTAGGTGTTCAAATACTTTTTAAGGTTCGTAAAGTATGTTCTGGGTGGTTTCTAGTTGTTGCGTGTTGCTATGGTGTTCTGGGTGGTTACTAGGCATTGCTAGTATGTTATGTGTGGTTACTAGGTGTTGCTAGGGTGTTCTGAGTGGTTACTAGGCGGTGCTGGGATGTTCTGGGCGCTTACTAAACTGTTGCTATGTAGTTGCTAAGGGATTCTGAAAGACTAAAAAAACTGCTATGGCGCAAGGGTATTCTGGGTGGTTACAAGGTTATAGTCATCATAACTAACTATATGATGCTTGGGTGTTCTGAGTGGTTACTAAGCTGTTGCTAAGGGGTTCTGAAGACTGGGAAAATAACTGTTATGATGCTAGAATGTTCTGGGAAATTACTAGGCTGTTGCTAAGGGCTTACTTTTTGGTGCTACTGTACGTCAAGTGATACAAGTTGCTATTTTGTCACTACGTTGTGTTTCCTCTCAGTGTTTGAGGTCAAATGAAGTGTCCAGTGAGAACGTGAGCTCATGAAGGGTTGACATCTGTTCGGGCGCGGGGCTTTTAGGAAACAGTGCTGTCATTGTGTTCTCATTTTTCTATTCTGGAATTACACATCCAGGAACCATTACAAGAGAGTTTTTCATTTGTGTCCGCCGCCATGTTGTAATGGCAAACATAATATTTTCCACTTTCTTCCAGGGCTCTTGGAAGTGCGATTGATTACGAACACATGACTCAGTGGCTCAGACCCCTCCATATTTCTACATTACGTAACGCGTTATGTTTATTTTACCTCCGGTGTGGAAGTTCTCTCGGATCAGAGAGATGTTATCCAGGTTTTCGGCCCTTGTTTGCTCTGTGGCTTTTCCTCTCATAGTTCACTGAGACTATGCGATGTCATTTCCTGTGTGTGAACTGCTACTAAAATCACACTCGACTCTCCCAGGACCAGCGCTGTCGCTTCAGTGGCAAAACAATCCGAATGTCCTTCAGTACTTTGATGTATAGGCTGTTTTTTTTGCTAGTCGGCGATAAGCTGATGTGGGCTTTTTTATTATGGCTATTTTAGACGTTTTCAGACACTAATTTAAAAGGACAGTTCATCCAAGGATGACAAAAACAAAGACATGTAGACATATTTTCTGTTTTTGAGTCACCTGTCCCTTTAACATCTGTAAGACTGACTTTAATTCATAAATCGAAGAGTGGTTAAAAACATGATCATATCTTTATGGTGTTTTTTTGTACCGGGTGGTTACTAGGCTGTTGCTATGGGGTTGCTAAGCGCTTCTAAAAGCCCAGAAAACGAACTGCTATGATACGAGAGTGTTTTGGGTTGTTACTTGGTCGTTGCTATGGTCTGGGTGGTTACTAGGTCGTTGCTAAAGTTGTCTGGGTGGTTCCTAGGCTGTTGTTAGATGGTTGCTAAGGGATTTTGAAAGGCAAGAAAATAACTGCAATGATACTAGGGTGGTCTGGGTGGTTACTAGGCCGTTGGTAGGGTGATCTGGGCCGTTGCTAGAGTAAAGTAGTCTGGGTGGCTACTAAGCCATTGCTAGGTGGTTGCTAAGGGGTTCTAAACGCCCATAAAACTAACTTCTATGATACTAGGGTGTACTGGGTGGTTATAGGTTGTTGCTAGGGTGGTCTAGGTGGTTAATTACTCATTGCTACTGTTGTCTGGGTGGTTACTAGGCCATTGCTAGGTGGTTGCCAAGGGGTTCTGGAAAGACAGAAAATAAGTGCTATGATACTAGGGTGTTCTGGGTGGTTACCAGGTCGTTGCTAGGGTGGTCTGTGTGGTCATTAGGCTGTTGCTAGAGTAGAGTAGTCTGGGTGGCTACTAGGCCGTTTTCTAGGTAGTTGCTAAAGGGTCCTAAAAGCCCAGAAAACTAACTGCTATGATACTAGGGTGTTCTGGATGGTTACTAGGCCATTGCGAGAAAATAGTTGTCTGAGTGACTACTAGGCTGTTGCTAGGTGGTTGCTAAGGGGCCCTAAAAGCCCACAAAACTAACTGCTTTGATACTAGGGTGTTCTGGGTGGTTACTTGGGTCGTTGCTAGGGTGGTCTGAATGGTCACTAGGCGGTTGCTAGAGTAGATTAGTCTGGGTGGCTACTAGGCCGTTGCTAGGTGGTTGCTAAGGGGTCCTAAAAGCCCAGAAAACTAACTGTTATGATACTAGGGTGTTCTGGGTGGTTACTAGGCCATTGCTAAGTGTTGCTAACGGGTTCTGAAAGCCCACAAAACTAACTGCTGTGATACTAGAGTGTTCTGGGCGGTTACTTAGCCATTTCTATGTGGTTGCTAAGGGGCTCTGAATGGTTGTCAGGGTGTTGCTATATGGTGGGGTGAAAGGGTGTTCAGGAAAAAAGTATTTATTATTCATTTAGCATAAACAGCCTGCTTAATGATAATGCATAAGAACAAACAATAGTATTACTGATGCTTGCCACTAATAATCTGTGTGTAACGGAGTGGAATTTTCCCCTCATGATGAGGTTTCGCCGTTTACACTGGATCAGATACATACTTTAGCCATGACATGTGCTTCCTCCGACTGTAAGGAGAAAGTGTTTATCCTGATGACATTCCACAGACGATCCGGTGAGATCGGAGCCGTTTACAGTCTGGATTCTGAATGAGTTTTGTTCAGAAAAGTTGCTGAGAAAACAGAATGAGATCATGAAATCACACGCTCCAACTGAACGTCACACTCTTAATAAAGACACAGAGTTGACATGGAAAACACGTTGAATAGCAGGAAGATTATGAAGCTTCTCACCCTGGTTTTACAATAGTAACAACAATAAATGCAGATAACAGTGTTGTTCTAATATAAACTATAGATACAATGGTAATCTTTTGCACAGTAATGAAACCTTGTGAGCTTCAATAAAGATACATCTTGATTTAACCCTCTGGTGTCTTCGCGTGGCGATCAAAAGTGACAGAAAAAAAATATTTCAATGAAATTAATGTACTATATTTTAGTTTGATATGTTTTTTTATTTAATATTTTGTATTTTTAGGGGATTTTATGGCACTGCGTTATATTTACACTATTTATAATCCATTTATTCACTTTTTGAGCATAGACCTGAAAATTACATTTCCAACTTAAACTGTGGTAAATCTCGAATGCTTTAGAGCGACAGACTGAAGTTTGATCACTTTTCAGAGACTAACAGAAGCGTTCAGTGAGAGTGTGTTCGGCTGCAGTTCCAAACGCTTCCACTAGAGGAAACTCTCCATTCATTTCCAATGCGCCATTCCTGACCGCGAGAAACACAAGTGTGACGATTTATTTCAGGACCATTCAACCTTTTCCAATCATGTCCATAATTTTTTTGTGTGTTCACACAGCAAGTGCCAAAACCTTTACCACGTTTGGTACCATTCCGATGAAGTTTAAAAAAAAATTTTTTTTTTTTTTTTTTTCTGTAAATTTTTGTTAGATATTTGTGCTGTAAAACAAGCCAGAAACACTGAGGGAGAAGCTCATTTTCTGCAGTTTGGAGATGTTTGAGATGCACACACACACACACACACTCAGCAGGTTCTGGAACACTAAGAAGCTCTAGATGTGTGTAAGCGGATGTTATATGATGTTCACACAGAGAGTGCCGTTATAGAGTGTGTTTAGGCCCCAAAAGCCAGTTCCAAAAAGCCTTTGAAGCTCAAAGTACATTCATCTTTTACGGCCCTCCAAGCTGTGAACTCCACAACACACATATTTCCTCTCCGAAGGGAAAGCCGGAGGAATGGAAAAACGCAGGGAAAGAGGGAAGGGAATGAGAGGATGGAATGTGGGGCTCCGGGAATGTTTAGACCGGTCTGGATAATTGAGTGGATTTGGAACAAGAAAAGACAAACTTTGTTCCCGGGGTCTGAGGAATGCAGTGAAGGAAGTCTGGAGAACGATCCGGCCGAGCTCGACGGAAAGATGGAGAGACTGAGGAATGTCCACAGAAGAGGAATTCCAGCCGTGCACACACACAGTCACACACACTCACACACACACACACACACACTCACTCTCTCACACAAACACACACACACACACAAAGAGACACACACAAAGAGACACATGCACACTCACAAAGAGACAGACAAACACACACACAAACACACAGACACACACATGATAATGACATCATGGCGAATATAGTACGTCCAGATCAAACTCATTCTACACACACACACATATACTACATACTATTTTAGCGGTCGTGAATTTATTACTTATTTAAAATAACACCTGCTACTGCGAGTGTGGTGCTGGTTTGGGTTCGGATCTGTGCCAGTCGACGGCTTCATTTGGCTATGAATAAGGGATTCATAATAAGTTATAAAAATAATATATAATTATTAGGGGTGTAAAGACCCTCACGACTCGATATTATTGCGACATATAATCAACGGTTAACCAAAAATGTACAGTTGATTAAAATACTAAATTTGATATTACATTGGACTTGAAACCCAAAGCACAGGACAATAGTGACATCATAATAACAATATTCATGATTCTGAAGCTGAAAATACTGAATTATTTTAGATTAATATGCTTGCACTCTGACTAGTTATACTTAAAATAATGTAGGACACTTTTTACATCAGACATCAGGAGCCATAAATATCCCCCCATTGCATTATTGTACATTATATTCAACATTATATACAGGAGTTTAATGTAGTACTGACACTAAAACTCTGGAAAAAAATTTCACACAGTAATTTTTATTTTAGGTGAACTATCCACGATACATATTGATGCATTTTTGTATTGGGATATATTGTGACACGATATATTGTTACAGCCCTAATAATTATATATTAAGAATAAGTGATATAAATGAATCCAATAGAGCTGGTAGTTGTAGTCCTTATTTAGCCACTTATGTTTTTAAAACACACACAGTGGCTTTGAGTTTCATGTTTGAGCTTTGACTGTAATACTTTGGACCAGAGCCTATTTTACTCGTAAATCTAAAACCACCACTATACAAAAACCAGCATATTTTCAGGGGAACGCACTGAAGATCCTCATTCTCTTCTGGGTTTTAATAACTACTGTATTCAACACTGGACCAAAATCATCATGAATCACAATAAATTAAAAAGTGCTGTTCAACAATGCCAGACCAATTTTTTATTGTTTGGATAATTACTTGACTTTTAAAATCAAGTGAGAGATGTGAATCTTAATAATTAGACATGATGAAAAATGGGAGACTATTTAGCTCACAAAACACCTTGCATAATTATGGCATTAATAACAGCATGTATTCAGATTGTAATGCTATTAACTACTTCTACTACTATGGAAGACTACTATCATTTAAAAGATAATTGCGACTTTTTCTCTAGCAATTCAGACTTTTTTTTCTCAGAATTGTAAGATATAAACTCACAATTGCAAGAAATTCTTGCAATTCTCAAAACTAGAAATAAAAGAAATCTTTATCTAGAAATAAAGTCTGAATTGTAAGAAATAAAGTCAGAATTGCAAGAAATAAAGTCAGAATTGCGAGAAATAAAGTCAGAACTGCGAGAAATAAAGTCAGAATTGCGTGAAATAAAGTCAGAATTGCGAGAAATAATTGCGAGAAATAAAGTCAGAATTGTGAGAAATAAAGTCAGAACTGCAAGAAATAAAGTCAGAATTGCAAGAAATAAAGTCCGAATTCCAAGAAATAAAATCAGAATTCAAGAAATAAAGTCAGAATTGCAAGAAATAAAGTCAGAATTGCAAGAAATAAAGTCAGAATTGTGAGAAATAAAGTCAGAATTGCAAGAAATAAAGTCAGAATTGCAAGAAATAAAGTCAGAATTGCGAGAAATAAAGTCAGAATTGCGAGAAATAAAGTCAGAATTGTGAGAAATAAAGTCAGAATTGCGAGAAATAAAGTCAGAATTGACTACTACTATGGAAGACTACTATCATTTAAAAGATAATTGCGACCTTTTCTCTAGCAATTCAGAATTTTTTTCTCAGAATTGTAAGATATAAACTCACAATTGCAAGAAATTCTTGCAATTCTCAAAACTAGAAATAAAAAAATATCTTTATCTAGAAATAAAGTCAGAATTGCAAGAAATAAAGTCAGAATTGCAAGAAATAAAGTCAGAACTGCGAGAAATAAAGTCAGAACTGCAAGAAATAAAGTCAGAATTGCGAGAAATAAAGTCAGAATTGCGAGAAATAAAGTCAGAATTGTGAGAAATAAAGTCAGAATTGCGAGAAATAAAGTCAGAATTGCGAGAAATAAAGTCAGAATTGCAAGATATAAAGTCAGAATTGCGAGAAATAAAGTCAGAATTGCGAGAAATAAAGTCAGAATTGCGATAAATAAAGTCAGAATTGCGAGAAATAAAGTCAGAATTGCTAGAAATAAAGTCAGAATTGCGAGAAATAAAGTCAGAATTGCGACAAATAAAGTCAGAATTACGACAAATAAAGTCAGAATTGCGAGAAATAAAGTCAGAATTGCGAGAAATAAAGTCAGAATTGTGAGAAATAAAGTCAGAATTGCGACAAATAAAGTCAGAATTACGACAAATAAAGTCAGAATTGCAAGAAATAAAGTCAGAATTGCGAGAAATAAAGTCAGAAATGCGAGAAATAAAGTCAGAATTGCTATAAATAAAGTCAGAATTGCGAGAAATAAAGTCAGAATTGCGAGAAATAAAGTCAGAAATGCGAGAAATAAAGTCAGAATTGCGATAAATAAAGTCAGAAATGCGAGAAATAAAGTCAGAATTGCTAGAAATAAAGTCAGAATTGCTAGAAATAAAGTCAGAATTGCGAGAAATAAAGTCAGAATTGCGAGAAATAAAGTCAGAAATGCGAGAAATAAAGTCAGAATTGCTAGAAATAAAGTCAGAATTGCTAGAAATAAAGTCAGAATTGCTAGAAATAAAGTCAGAATTGCTAGAAATAAAGTCAGAATTGCGAGAAATAAAGTCAGAATTGCGACAAATAAAGTCAGAATTGCGACAAATAAAGTCAGAATTGCGAGAAATAAAGTCAGAATTGCGAGAAATAAAGTCAGAAATGCGTACTTTATAGTGTTTACAAAGCGAACTTGGTTACCGCGTGATCTTTCAACGTGATTACGTAATGCCTGAAGTCGTGGACGTGCAAGACCAGCATTTGTGGTTAAAAAGTATATAAATGTGTATTGTGTTATAAATTTCCGCTGGTTTGTCTAGATCAGACTCTTATTCCTCGGCTGGATCGTGTCGAGACTTTAAAGCTGCACTGAAACTCACATCTGGACCTTCGACCCGTTGGACCCCATTGAAGTCACTATATGGAGAAAAATGTAAAGTTTTCCTCAAAAACATGACGTCATCAGCGCTCTGTGTTCTCGCCCTTTCAGAGCTCGAGCTGTGTGTGTGTGTGTGTGTGTGTGTGTGTGTGTGTGCGCGCGCGCAGAACCACAACAGTCAACAACAACAACAAACAAACAAACAAACAAACGGTCCAATACACACATCACGCATCCAGAAAGTTGAGACCCTTCTAACTAATTTAATAATCTAATACTAATTCTAACCTTCTAACTAATTTAATAATCTAATTTGGACCTTCGACCCGTTGGACCCCATTGAGGGCACTAAATGGAGGAAAATCCTGGAATGATTTCCTCAAAAACCTTCATTTCTTTTTTCGACTGAAGAAAGAAACACATGAACATCTTGGATGACGTGACAAATCATTAGAAATGTTTAATTTAGACGTGAACTCCTCCTCCTTTAAAATGTGTTTTTTAAGGCGGAATCGCATCTAGCCTAGAGTTGTTGTTCACCCTCCGCCTATATTATGCAGTCTAGTTGTTGTTTTTTAAAAATAAAAAAAAATTTTTTATTAAACGCTTAAAGAAAAGAAACGAGAGAAAAAAACATTTAAAACAATTATCATTGTCATAACATAATACAACAATACTAGAGTCTTTCAGTCTATAGTTTTTATTGGTTCGCGGCCCTTCGGGAACGTCGATGACGTCATCAGCGCGCTGTTTGTTCTCGCCCTTTCAGAGCTCGACGAGTGTGTGTGTATGTGTATGTGTGTGAACTACAACAGGCAACAACAACAACAAACAAGACCTAAAAAACCAACACACACACACACACACACACGCATCTCGCATCCGGAAAGTTGAGCCCCGGTAAGCCTGTAATGATGTCCGCGTTCGGGCGCTTTACGCACGCCGTGGTCCGCGCGGTCCCTCGGTCTCTGGCCACAGAAGCGCTCCGCACCGGGAGTCTGGGCGAGCTGGACCTGCCGAGAGCCCAGCAGGAGCACGAGCTGTACGTGTCGGTCCTGAAGCAGCGGCTCGGGCTGGAGGTGCTGGAGCTGCCCGCGGACGAGGCGTTGCCGGACTGCGTGTTCGTGGAGGACGCGGCGGTGGTGTGCGGAGACACGGCGCTCATCACGAGACCCGGGGCCGAGAGCAGGAGGAACGAGGTACGGATCAGAGAACACGGATATCTGTAACATGGGGTTCATGCACTTGATTCAGGAGCGCGCCCGAGACTGATTTGATTCGTGTCCGTGTCGTCAATCTATATAGAATGCGCATGGTTTGTTTTCATGTTGTTTTGTTGTGCATTTTCAGCTACAATGTGTCAAGTTTTAGTTTTCCTTAGGCTTGAGGTCAAGGGTCATTCATGAGCGTTCTCCTTTAGTCAGCCGTTATTGAGTTAGATGCATGAACTGGCTGTGAAGTTTTGTGAAAACTGTTCATGCATGTTGTGCAACTTACAGGCATACAAGCATGAGCAACTTATGCTGAGATCGACGGGCTTATTGGTTTAAACCAAATATACTGAATCAATATATATTGTCCTCATGCATATCATCAGCAAGCGAACAATTGATTGGCATTGAAAGATTCAATTCCTCAGCTTCACTAAACGCAGCGAGTTTCATCTGTTGCATGCATGTGTATCCAACTTTTCAAGTTGTATCTAATAATGTAATTCATTTGATAGTTGTATAATTAATTTGTTAAAATGCATTTTATTTCCTTTAGTTAAAGCTACAGGATTTTGTTGTTGTTGTTGCAAAAATTAAACCAGTAATGCTGTTAAATAGAGAGATTTGAGATTTGTTTGTAATATGAAAACAGTTAAATGAATTGGATGCAAAGGTGTTGCAGTGGGTTGCTAGGTAGTTTTCAATGTGTTGTTAGGTAGTTTTGAATGTGTTGTTAGGGGTTGCTAGGTAATTTTCAATGTGTTGTTAGGGGTTGCTAGGTAATTTTCAATGTGTTGTTAGGGGTTGCTAGGTAGTTTTCAATGTGTTGTTAGGTAGTTTTCAATGTGTTGTTAGGTAGTTTTCAATGTGTTGTTAGGGGTTGCTAGGTAGTTTTCAATGTGTTGTTAGGTAATTTTCAATGTGTTGTTAGGGGTTGCTAGGTAATTTTCAATGTGTTGTTAGGGGTTGCTAGGTAGTTTTCAATGTGTTGTTAGGTAGTTTTCAATGTGTTGTTAGGGGTTGCTAGGTAATTTTCAATGTGTTGTTAGGGGTTGCTAGGTAGTTGCTAATGCATTTGAAACAGATCATTTTAATCTTCTTTGAAATGAATCCAGGAATTTTGTTTATGGCTACTTTTCATCAACTGAGTGAGAATGTAATTGTTTTAAAAGTCAAAATTGTGACTTTTTTATGTCATAATTACGACTTTTTGTCAATTGTCTTTTTAAGTAATAATTTTGACTTTTCATCTCATAATTATGACTGAGTATGCCATATTTTTTACTTAATTTCATTAATGACTTAGTAGTATGCCATATTTTTGACTTTTCATATCATTAATGACTTAGTATGCCATATTTTTGACACTTCATCATCAATGCGACTAAGTATGTTTACTTTTGACTGTCCATCTCATTAATATGACGTAGTTTTAATTCTAATGGACCTCAGCATGATTGTGTTGGAGGCCGTTTGGATCACTGAGTGAGAATGTCATGGGTTTCGTTTTGTCGTTTCATCTGTATTGTAGTTGCTGTTTAGTTTTCGCTCTTTTAGTGAGGGATTGTAGTCGCAGGTGTGTTAATAAATGAAGAAAATATAGTTTGGATTGATCTATATGTCAGTCGGGAATGGGTTTGTTTAGACATCACAGGCATTTTTAAGATCCAGAAGCTTTAGTTGGTTGTTGTACGTTCAGCCAACAAAACATTGATGTGTCTTTCCACAAATTTCCACTTGTACGAATACATTGTATTGGATTAATTCGCATCAAAATGAATTTGGTTGAGTATGAATCAAATGTAGATGTATTGATACGTATTTTTTACATTTATGACTCTTTTTTTCCAAAACGGCTTTGCACGTATACGTTGTACATTTACATATTATTCACTGTAATTTGAACCCATTTAGACATCCTTCCTGCTGAAAGACTAAACGTCTGTGTTTGAGACATTACCCTAATGGTTTTGCTTAATTAGTCTTGTGTGTTTGCTAGTAAGGGGTGAGATTGAGCTTTAAGACTGCTCCACTTGACTGATTGCCTAAATGTTCATTAATGATGTTTGCAAAGTCAAGAATCCCCTTACAAACCTCTAATAATAAGTTCATAAGATCATTGTGTGCCCCGTCCTGCAGCAAACATCCGGGTGCAATGTATTTAAAAGGCTCATGAGATGGATTATTTTTTTAATGATTTCAATATGTTCCATTAGGTTCACTAATAATGTTACTAAAGTTGCACAAAAAAACTAAAAATATGCTGAAAAACGATTATTTTTTTCAAAGTTTTTAATGCGCGGCCTTTAAGGCTTCAGTAAACTCCCACTGTTATGATTGGCTAACGTCACTGCTTATAGTGTGATAGATTTTTAAACTGTGTATAAAAATAACCATGTTTCTAACATCTAATCTTATTTAACATAACGCTTTGAAACACCATGTACTAAAACGTTCTGTTCTGCGCTTTTGAATGTTTTAGGCCTATGTTGCCAAACCCCTGTTGAGTGTAAAAATAACATGGGAAATGAAACTAGACGGATGACTCGGTTAGAACCTTGTGATTAACAATGAAGTATTCATTAAAACAGTTTACTCTTTCCTAGTAACAGAAGAGATGGCATATGAAGAACCAATCAAATTGTTGGGAAATGATGTAATGTCATGTTATTTTGCCATACCCATATGTTATATAAACTGTTGTATTGGTGTTTCCGGCTGGGATTCTCTCTGAAGTGTGTCTGAGATCCTCCGGCCGTACTTCTTCTTGGAGGAGAGTCTCTGAGAACTGCTCGGGAAGATCTCCCGGCCGTCATTAAAGCATTTAGAGGACATTTGCAGAATGTCTGTCATTACTGCTGTGGTTAGTTTAGGGAAGCAAGTTAAGCCCCTTTCACACAGAGATTCCGGAAAATACAAGGATAAAGTGACCCGGGATTTGACCCGGGTTCATTTGACTTTGGTTCATTCACACTGCCAGTGATTTTCCGGAATCAGAGAGTGCGTTCACACCGTAAAAATCCCGTAAAGACACGTGACATGTAATGTCTCAGCAGCGTCTTAGGATTGCTTATGAAACCACGCTTGTGCATTTCTTTCTCTGATTCGATCATAAAATAGCGCATTACGCACCATTTCACTCACTATAGCGAACGATCCCGGCTTCAGCGTCATCATTACGACACGGCATTGATAACGGCTTTTGTTCACACAGCGCACGTTCCGGCACTGAACACGGCAATGTTACTAGATCTCCGACCCGGCATCGATCCCGGGTCGTGTTTGCGTTCACACAGAAGGCGTTCCGGCAATTTCCCGGGATCAACGCGCTGTGTGAAAGGGGCTTTAGTTAGAGGAATAAAACTGTTAGGGAACGTCGATTGGAGACGACAAAGGTAGACTTAGGTACGTAGTTAGGTTTAGGGAAAAATCTACAACAATAGAAATAAGAATACTTTTGTTCCAGCTGCAGTTGAATTCCTAAATAATAAGAGAGAAGTTTTAGCACTTGACAGTTAATATGGATAGAGGATACGTATGTGTTATGGCGCAGTCTGTCATGAAGTCTATTGTAAATTTGTACGTGAAATACTTATACGTATATTCTTATGTTTTTTATGTGGATGACCGAATACTTTTTTATCTGTAATACAATTTTACCTGCGGGTATGAAATAAAACTACCTACCTACCTACAATAGGAAACACACACTCGCTGTTGAAAACATGATCCATATAAAACCGTCATTCACAGACGAAGCATTATGAATCATTTACTGAGGGTTCTGTCAGATTAATACAGTCTCTGCTTCATCTGTCAAGTTTCTCTGTGAACTCTCCATTACACTGTGTCTCAGTCAAACGCTCCGAACACACATATAATCCTGCGACGCCATCCGGGACGCCGTTAAAATAAAGCATCCGCTTGTTCCTGACGCTGGATCTCCTGAAGCCTCGACAGAAACTCAAACCAGCCGTTTAAACTGGACACACGTTCTTCCACTCTTTCATTTAAGAGACTGAACGCCAGTGGGCGGAGCCTGTGGTGTGATGAGGTGTAACTATTGGTCGATGTCTTGCTCTGGAGGCGGGCATATGCAAATGTGTGATGTCACAGATCCCGCAATATCAAAACGAGCTGTTTTTGGAGCTTGATTAAAGAAATGCTTTGTTTATAATGAGGATGTTTTAATCTCGGAAACTTGCAGGATGTTTTAATGCTATAAAGACCTTTGATATGCCAAAAGATCAAGGCAAGTTTGATTTCTCATGTCAGGACCACTTTAAAAAGCTTTTGCATGGGCAAATCATTGCATTTAGACTTATATATGTGTGGTTATTGGCTGTTTACCCCAGGTGAACCGTGACTTGTTTAGCAGTAACATTTGGGAAATTCAGGGATTGTTGCATCACGGAGGAATTTAGGTCAAACTCAAACTGTTGCCATTTTAAATGCTCAATTCATAGAAATCGGCAAATTACATAATAAGCGGTTAGAGCTATTTTTACTGTCAGCTCTCATGAAAGATCATGGCCTGTGGCGTTTGCTGAAATGTGAATCTGTTTGCTGTGAATAAACCCAGTGGGCCGCATCTCTGTGCTTCAACATCTCCTGAAGCACGCATTGTGTCGTTGTGAAAGGAACTTGGATCGAGGTATTTAGGTCCTGTCGTTTGAGTGCAGTTTGGCTGAAATTAAGAGCACATTTTGATGAGAACAACGAGGGTTGTGTGGAAGGGCTCGTTCTTTCAGGAGCACAGTTTAGCGTTATCTTAAATCTTGGAGCCGTTGCTTTAGGAACATTTTTTAGTGTTCACATGCAGTAGCTAAGCAAAACGCACAGTCTGGCGTTCATAAAGCTGTCGCCGTTGCCCTGATTCTGAAAGGCTTTGCTGATAAAAGAAAGGGTTTCAGGTATAAAACTGTTGCCAGCACAAAAGCTGCTCGTAACAAACTATTGGTCTTTGGCCTCTTGTGGAGTGTGTGGTTTGATATTAACCTTGCTTTGTTAATCACCATCTTGTGTAAAAAAAGGCATTTCCAAAAATGCATAAGCAATTATTCATAACATGCTGTTTGTTTTACCATGGTTAAGAGGTGTAATGAGTCCTTAAAACCACTTTCACCATGGTAAACTCCAATTTATCCAATTATAACTATATTTGCCCCTTTCATTGTTACTCTCGGATGTGAATAATGTACTTTTTAATGTTGCATCGTATATCATACCTCTTATTCTTGTCAGTAAATATGCAAAATGTTACTGAAGTCATGTTTCTCTTTAGCTTCATATTGCAGTCACAGCTAAATATATTTCACCATCTGCTACAGAGTGTGTGTGTGTGTGTGTGTAAGAGCTTTCATGTGTATTGATTGGTCTAAATACACACACACACACACACACACACACACTCTTGTTGATCACTGTTGCGTGACTGATGTTTAGCGACGGATGGATCGATAAATTGCACTTAACTTTGACCCCACGCTACTGAAATATTAATGAATATATCTTCTAAATATTGTTGTGGCAAAAATTCTCAAACAAACATCACTGCGTAAGAGACACTCAGAGTCAAATTATATAAAATAGAAGTATTTATTCTTGCAAGAATAGGAGCAGTCTAATACACAGTTGTTACCCTGTGCAGAAGAGTGACACACCCCCAGACAGACTGAACTAGCTTTTATCTTAGTTTCAAGGCCTTCTTCCCCCCAGAGCCTTCCTCCCAGTAGTTTTCCATAGACGTCACTAGTTGGCCCACTAAGCTCCCCTGCACCAAATGGCCTTCTGACATCTAGGTCAGAGGTCCTTGTTCGTCTGTTCTCTGGAGTGTCTCCCTCTTCTGCCTCCCCAGGTACATAAACAGAATCCTCTCACTACAAGTGAGAGACACACATGTGACATTCTTTGAATCATCTATATTTTACTAAAGATCAATGAATATCATTAAAATTGCCACTACAACTCCTCACTTTTTATCATTCTGATTACCCATAATCACAATAATAAACAATAAGACAAATTTTAAGTCATATCATCACACTTATACTTTTCATCTCTGAATTTTGCATAAATGATCACTCTCATTGAAACCTGTGAAGAAAAGTTTAGAATGAAGAAGCATA
Source organism: Tiaroga cobitis (assembly GCA_030578255.1). Lineage (NCBI taxonomy): Eukaryota > Metazoa > Chordata > Actinopteri > Cypriniformes > Leuciscidae > Tiaroga > Tiaroga cobitis. The sequence goes on from CM060613.1 coordinate 1,502,032, forward strand.
AGGCTGTTTTTGTGGGGGAAAGTCCCCGTAATATTTTAGCAAGCAAGTAAACATAGTAAGGAAACAAAAAAAATATAAAAAGTATAATAAAAATCTCAGAAAATAAACAAATAGAAGAAAAACAAACAGAACATACATTTAACACATATCTCACTGTAGCTCCCACTACCTGTATCGTCACATAATTTTGTTCATCCTTGGGATAGACTGTCATTTTCACCAATTGAACAGACAGCATGTTTCACCTGTCACTGTAATCATATTCACCCATGAATAACAAAATTATTAGAATAACAATCCTAACTCCTATCATTAAGCCTTTTCCATTAATCTACGCCCATCTCCATATTTCATTTACTTCTAATTCAATTTAGTAAGCTCTATTTAATGCCATATTTAACAAAATCTAACCAGAGAAGTCTTATAATTTTATCCATTCTTCTAACCAATGCAGTTGTTCAATATTAACTCTAATATTTCCATTACGGACACAATCAATATATTTTCATTTACAATCAAATCAATACTTTTAATTCAAACATGCTGTGGTTCTACTTAATAAGCTTCAACAATTATCCCTATAATTTACATTAATTAATAGATCTCTTCCCAAAAACATTTTCCTTAAATATTTCCTAATCAAATCCCCAAAATAATCACAAAACCACATTCTTCTGTTAAACTTCAACCATCAGTTGGCAGTTGGTTCCTCCTCCAGGCGTGTTGATAATCTCGTTCGCCCCATGGACTATGGGATGGTTGTGGCCTGTTGGTGTTGTCTAAGGTGAGAGGCTTGGACCCAGGTGTCACATTCTCCAACCATTTTCTGATCCTTATAAGATTTTCCCTTAAATCACGACCGCACCCCCACTGGAGTGAACTGTCACCTGTGAATGGAGACCTTAAGTATTTTGTTAGTGACCGCTTGTCTAGCCGCTCGTCCCCTTTTGGTGTGACCTGTGGAATCAACCTGAAACATTATCACCGGATAATTTCTCGCTCACTTTATAGCACTCAGGATCCTTTTCCCCTGAAAAACAATATTTATACATTTGGAACAGAATCAGTTCTGTTTTCTGCAACCCATCCTGACATTCTGTAAAAGGAAAATTTAAGTTATGCGCTGCACAGGTGTGGCACCTTTCTGCTACAAAAACAATCCAGGCCAGGATAGTTAGTCAAATTCATCCATAGCCATCATTTTATAGGGGACATTCTCCCCTGTATCCAAAAGTCTGCATGCTCTGTAAAGAAAAACAAATGTCGAGGTTATTTTCAGATAGTAAAATACGTAGTTTCTTTTGTCTGCTGTGCTGCCATGGCCTTCGCTGCTGCATCTGCCCTAGCGTTTCCTGTTGAAACAGTCCTGCAAATACATGTACAGACAGCAAATTTTGTTTGGGACCCAAGTAAACCATATTTGGCAATTGTTATACCATCTCCCTCTTGATGCACGACACAACTCGAGCATCAATTTAACATAACATTTAACATAGTGTTTTTTATAAAGTTTGCCATCAACACTAACCCAAACGGCGTCCTTCAGCCAAATTTTCCCAGACATCCTTCTCTGCCTCTGAAACAAAAATATTACATTCTTCACTTGAAGCCCAATCTCATCTTCTTATCGAAGTATTTGAAGGGCAACGTCCCTGAGTCTCACATCGAATCTTGCTTTTCAGGCCTGTTGTTTTGGTCTCAAGTCAGCCATCACAAACATTTCTAAAGTCATCAATTTTCAGGTCAGGTCGTGCTGTACAGACTTGGTCAATGTCAGTCAATCATTTCTCCCCCTTTGTTCACAATTATCATAAATGTTAAGGGCTCTCTTGATACTTCGAAATTGACTTAGCCAATATGTCATTTTGTTGTTGCCATCAAATCTACAACATTTTCATTTATCTCAGCCCATGCCAGATGGTGATCTACAACTACACAATTCCAATTTACCAGAACATAATTCAAATCGACATCCTGCATGACAAAACTATTACTACCAGACAGAGCTTGATGTCCAATCAACTTAAAGCTCGTCCCATGTTCTGTATTGTCTTTTCAACCGATCCCCTCAGAATTATCGGCTTCTTTAAAATTTGTCATTTGCCTTAACCCATCTGTAATGATAAAACTGTTCTGTTCTAATTTCAATACTGTTCTAATATTAGTACCCCAAACTAATACATACAAGACACAAAGTGCTGTCACCATCACACACACACTCATACTAGACACACATATGTTAACTGCTCATTCTCAATGTTTGCCCTTTCCTTATATCATCGTTAAAAGGATTTAAATTTTAAATAAGATTTTAAACTTCACATTTTCCTGTAGCTTCTATCTAATTTTACATGGTCTCCTAACCACTTTCAAAGCATGTCTTGTTCATTATTCATTAGATTTTTTTTTTAGACAAGTCAGCTGGGTTGTTTTGGATTCATTATCATTATTTTCTTCAGCTTGCTCTAGCAAGCCGATAACAGAAAGACAGACACAGTTACCATTTCTTCCTCCAGCTCAAGCAGTCTCTCTCACTATAAATCCATTTCTTATACAAAATGTAATATTAAATTCATTACAATAACCTTTGACCATCCACCTTTGTTATCCAGACTTAAATCTACAAAGCTGTCTTCATCTTTAGTCACCACCATGTCTAACGACCTTCAGGAGTTAGAACTATGTTATAGACTAGTTCTAAATCAACTTCTATACATTTTCCTTGCCCATAAGGCAACCGACATCAAAAAGTTTTATTACTGTCTCCACAACAATTAATAATGGCAATCCCCCTTACGGTCTCAGCTGGCTCTTGAAAGCCCATTGCCATTAGCTCTTTGTCTATAATTTTCTTCTCAGGGTGCTTGTCCCCCTGGTATAGTTGCAGACACTTGTCACAATGAAAAACAAGCCATACAACTAATGCGGTTTCTTCTGGTGAGTGGTATAGAGGAGCTTTGCATCATGGGGAAGACTGGCGTGACATAGCTTCATCTCCCCCTAACGGTATAAGGACGCTGCTGGCCTCACAGCTCCTGCTCAACTCTCAAACCTGTCTCACATAAAACATTTCCATTCAGGAAATGCCCAGTGACTTTGCGTGAATCCACTCTGCCTTAGGTTGCCCCCTGTCTGGCCAAAGAAGGTCTTACCCGTCATAGAGATGGTCACTCGTGCCCACTGGTGACCGCTTTTTTCCCATCACAGAATCTTTGACCGTTTTCTTCAACAAAATCTGTTGTTCTCTGGAGCTTAGGAAAGGCACGTTCAAGAGTCACCAGAGCCATTCTCATTGCCTAATAGTGTTCACACAGGGAGACAGGTCAATAACAACAGTATTTAATCTTAAATCCATTATTTTATCTTAAAAGCAGAAACCCTAGCTGCTTAGCCTATACTCAGCGAATTTGGATCATCCGTACGTTCAGTGAACTTTACCTGTAGACGGAGCCATCGGTCCTGAATGGTGGAGACTAAATGAGACAAAGAAGTTACTGGTCCTAAAATAAAATAAAATGTCTTCAAGTTCTGCATTATTATTTTAAAGACTTCTTTAAAGTCATTCAGTTTTACATTTACAATTACAAATTGCCCTTTATGGCAATTGTTTCTTTAAACATCTCTGTGTCTATGATTCTTCAACTGAAACTGTGCTTTACTACAAATAGCTTATCACAGATAACAGCTTTGAGCTGACATTGAATGAGAGAGACTCTGAGGCATTCAGGACTGGCACACTGTACTCTCATAAACTTCTAACATCAAACTTTTATCTACCATCCTATAGCTCTATCCCAGCTTAAGGCATATTTGCCAGAAATTACATGTGTTTCCAAATAAACATAATTTTATAGTTGTCTTTATTTAGATATATCAAATTTCCACTCAGATTGAGTCTCTGTTGCACTGGCAGTTTCAGTACACATCAGATCCAGATAAGCAAACTGTTTCATTACAGCCAATAATAAACTTATCTTTGAAAGCAAAACATCAGCTTCTAGTTCTTTCATGGTCAACTTTTCAAGCTGTTTGTTTAATCAGCATTCAGCAACTGTTAATCCAGTATTGCTTCTGCTTACTTGATCTTAAATAAAAATAATTATTTTAGTTCTAAATAATGTTTCACATTTCTCAATCTTGATTTTAGTGTCAAGTTCTCAATTACTTTGACAAGGCTAGCACTCTCTGCTTGATACATCTTTTGCAATTATTATAAATCATTCGTGAGATTAGTCTCTCTCCTTAATCTAAACCCTTTCTAAAATGTTTAATTAAACACAATCATCCTGTTAGTTACTTTGATATATTTTGCAACTCACATTTGTTGGAGTCATTAATTTTACATCAACCTGTATTCATCAATTCTATCACATTTTCAAACACCTTCTCGGTGGGCATTTAGTTGCCTATTAAATTGTCCTGATGACCACCATTAAAAACACTCTCTGTCATCTGGTGGGTTCATGTGTCAGCCTCAATTACAGACACCTTGACTATAGTTTGATCACTGTGAGCTTGCAAACGGCTCCAACTTACTGCACACTCTTGAAGCAGTGTGTGTCCCATTTCAGGAATGTAAACAGAGCCACTGATAAGCAGTCCTCTGTATTCCTTTACAGTCCACCATTCGCGGATTTAATCACAATAGCCAAATCATAATCTTCATCATTTTATTGGCGGAACATAATTTCATGAGCAGCACAGAAAATGCTCAAAATATTCGAATTTGTTTTCTGTCTTTACACATTTCTCCCAGCTTATCTTTTACAAAACATCATCTGCAAATCTCTTCAAAGTGAGATCTTCTGAGCAGAGCTGTTTACAGCATTTGCTCTCTTCTGTCTCACTATTTATTTATTTATTTATTTATTTATTTTCCCGGACTGTTCCGTTACTCTTCATAAAGTGTAACAATTTGTACATCATTATTTTCATTACAACTGGTTTGAAGCCTTTTCCCTTCCATCACATGGTTAGTCTGCAGATTCAACTTAATATTATCATTATTGTCTCAGTCTTATCTCTACTGTTTCTCCAAAGCAGATTATATTACTCAGTCCGTAAATTACACAGACAACCATTATAGCTACTTGCTTCAATACCCTTATTTTCTTAACATTAATAAAATAAAGCAGATATATCATCATTTCAATCATTTTTTTATCAAAATCTAGAATTGTTCCCCATTCTGCTTAAAACATTCTTCATATCATGTTAATCCCTGTCAATCATACAATGCCTTATTTTATTCTAAAACTGACTTTTCATTTCAACAGTTAAACAGTTAATTTGACTTCCATAAATTCTGTCAGACCATGTCTATTTTCATCACATATAGTTTTCTACTATATTTCTCCTTTCCTTTCCCTACATGCCAGTTCCCTCATTATCCTCTCCTTTCTTTTCTCAAACATGCCAGTTCCTTCATTATCTAACCAGTACATGATTGTTTGAACAATCCCCACACACACATATCTCACACACCAACCTTTTTGTTTTTTCACTTCCCTCTTCCACCAAGTCTCACTTACAGTTCCCTCTATTTCACACAGACAGCCTTATTGCTTCTTGCTACAATCCTTGTCATATAAATTTAAGTTCTATAGACATCTAATGTCATGCATCCATTTACTGGATGAAGAAGTAAAAAAAACATTATTTCTCCTGGCAGTTCGACATTTTATCTTCAAGCCAACAATCCATTATCTGTTCACATTTTTTTACACACATGTTGAACACAGACACAACTTTTGTTTCTCACTGCTCTGTTCAACTGATTCCCGCACCATCTTTAATGTTGTGGCGCTCAATACCTCATTTGACAAAACACCGGTGTACCAAATTTCATAATTTTGCTCTGAGACTTCCCCATACTGGCTGCTTTTTTCTCTGTTCTCTGTGGATTTCTCACCGCGCGTTCTCTTAAATCTGGCAGGCGTCCCCACACAGACCCGATTTTTCTTTTAACCCAAATCGGTCGGGTTGCACTTGTTAGTGCCCTCCTAATTAAGGTTTACCAAAAAAATCTTTTCTGGCTCCCCCTAATTAGCTTCAGCACCTCAAAAACCATTTGCTCCGTGGTGGAACAACTGATTTTCAGGTTACCTATCTGTTTGCAAACTTCTTGATCCGCTACAAATCTCAGTTAATCTCAGATACTTTCGTATCTGTTTGAAACCTCTTGATCCGCTACAAATCCCAGTTCATCTCAGATAATTTTCTCTCGTATCTGTTTAAAACCTTCTTGATCTATCTATAGATCTCAGTTAAAATCCAGATTACGCACCACAGAGACAGCCCTCAGCCAATATGGTTCAATTTCTCTCTTTCCCCTCAATTAAACTGAATTTGCTTTGCTTACCCAGAGATGTTGTTCTGTGCCACTTGCGGGTTCTTTAGATTCCAGTGGTCGATTCTCCCGGCCCTGATATCGGTCGGCCCCTCTCTCTCAAGTTTACGAGGTAGAGCTGGAACTTACTTAGTCCAGGTGGCCAAACACCGTCCGATCTCAGGTCCAGGAGGCATGTCCAAGGAATATCACTTCTGACACCAAAACTGTTGTGGCAAAAATTCTCAAACAAACATCACTGCGTAAGAGACACTCAGAGTCAAATTATATAAAATAGAAGTATTTATTCTTGCAAGAATAGGAGCAGTCTAATACACAGTTGTTACCCTGTGCAGAAGAGTGACACACCCCCAGACAGACTGAACTAGCTTTTATCTTAGTTTCAAGGCCTTCTTCCCCCCAGAGCCTTCCTCCCAGTAGTTTTCCATAGACGTCACTAGTTGGCCCACTAAGCTCCCCTGCACCAAATGGCCTTCTGACATCTAGGTCAGAGGTCCTTGTTCGTCTGTTCTCTGGAGTGTCTCCCTCTTCTGCCTCCCCAGGTACATAAACAGAATCCTCTCACTACAAGTGAGAGACACACATGTGACATTCTTTGAATCATCTATATTTTACTAAAGATCAATGAATATCATTAAAATTGCCACTACAATATGAATATATTTATTTTAACCTTATTTTAGATTTGCCTGTAAAGGAAATGCATAGGCTATACAATAGAATTAATTTGTTGAGTTCATTCACTCAGCCACACATTAGTAGATGTGCTTTTATATGAGGAAGTACTTCTGTCCAAGTCTTAAATTACAACGTTGAAATTAATTTGCAATGGAATCGTCTGATGCAGAAAAATCTGCTGTTTTAATATTTCTTTAGATTTACATTTAAAGTGCCACTAATATGCATTTTGGTATATTCCCTTCCCTTTCATGTATGTGTAAGCTGTTTGTGAATGAAGTTTCAAAGATCAAAGTGGATAAATTGAGTTTTTGTCTCTTAAAAGAAAGAAGTCGTCAGCAATTCCAGACTTGCGTTTTATGCTTAATTTACGTAGGTTTGTAAAAAATGTGCATAATCCCCGCCTCTGGTCTTGATTGGCTGAACAGCATCTCCTTAGCTCCGCCCTCAAACACTGTAGTGTATCTGAGACTGGAGAGTTTGGTTCGTGTTGTTCATGTCGAGAAGACGCTGTTTTCTGCTGACAAAGCAAATCCACTTTGATGAGATTGATACGGTAAAACCCACGCCATCATTACTGTTCATATCACTGTGTGTCAAGAGCTGAGATTCAGATATGATAATGAGCGTTTAGGTTCTGACCAATCACAACAGACTGGGTCATCTGACCAATCAGACCAGAGTAGACCAATCACCACAGACTGGGGCATCTGACCAATCAGAGCAGAGTAGACCAATCACAACAGACTGGGTCATCTGACCAATCAGAGCAGAGTAGACCAATCACAACAGACTGGGTCATCTGACCAATCAGAGCAGAGTAGACCAATCACAACAGACTGGACCATGAATATTATTAAAATGAATTATAAAATATTTACAAACTTTTAAGTGATATTTTAAAAAGTAAGAGCTTCATTTTGTGCAGAAAGCGTTGGCTTTTTAAAGCATTTCAACTAGAGATGCACCGATGTGAACATTTTGGCCGATAACCGATAATTCTTTATATTTGAAAGCCGATAACCGATATATTGGCCGATAAATCTAAATCCAAATTTTGATATAATTTTTAAGAGCCTAATTACAAAAACAAAAGTCTCACCATTAAAAGCCATGTGCCATAACACACAATTATGATGTTCTCATTATAATTTTATGTAGCGGATATGACGGCACATAACTGTATTTTCCTTATTAAAGTGATTCCAATATTCATATTTTAATCAATTCAGAACCAGCATGTTGAACTGAAGCGTCTCAGCTGAAGGAAATAATATATTATATATCGGCTTTAATATATCGGACAAATTTTCTTATTGGGTGTGTGGGCCAATACTTCCGGTAAAAACTTCCGGTGATCTGACAGCGAGAGCGGGAGACAGCGAGAGCAAGAGACAACAGCGACCGAGTTCCATTACCAGAGAGAGAAGTTTTCAACCCGACCAAATTTTTAAATGTATATAATTTTCAGTTTATTTCACCAGTGCGTTTCTATGCTTTCTATTACTGTTTTTATTTTGTGCAAGTAAGATGAGTAAAGAGCATCTGTTTCATAAATCATTATCTGTCTGGTGTTTATAAGCAGCACATACAGTATTTTACTATGTGTAAAATATACAAAAACTTAGCTATATTAAATTGTTTGTGGTACCTACAGTTAAAAATATAAATGTAAAATATGTGATAATAATATTGATCGAGCAATTGATGTAAGTGAATTAAGAAAATTAAGAAAATAGTATTTATGGAGATAAATTGTAGCCTATTACAAAGCAAACGTGTGAATGTTCACGGGGTATTTTATTTAACAACTCTAATCGTAGTTGTAACTCTATATTTACAGTAGGCATAATTGTGATTGCGAATGCAGCATGAGTCCAATACATTCTTCTGTTCGTGAACAGTTGTATTTCATTCATTAATCTGACTATGCATCCGTGCATTTAGTTGGCATTGGCTCGTGTGATACTGTAGTAATATGGATCTTAGTAGCATTTTAAGTGATATAATTGATTCTATAAACAACTATAAGAGATAATTTTCGGCTTTCTCCGGCTCCCTGCACCGGGTGTAATGCGAAACCGGAAGTGTCTATCCGCACACTCGCCTGTGTCTTACCTTAATGCCTTTCATGTGATAATGCCCCTTACTTCTATCTAGGGCTGGGTACCGAGTTCGGTACTTTTTAGGTACCGACCGAATTGCCTCGGTACTACCGAGTATCGAAACATGTCTTGTTTTTCGGTACCAAATTTCGGTACCTAAGTGGTTAATCTCGTCAACGTCAGTGAAACATGCATGCAGCATGATTGGCTGTGGAGGAAAAACACTAGTTTACGCGGCTGCCCAGAGACTTGGCTTGTCGCATGTGAGGCTGTAGTGTGTGTGTGTGTGTGTGTTTGCCAGAAGCACGCGATGCAATATTTTCGACAAGATAATTGCTGCCAAGACCGGTAACACGGTAAATCTGATAAGGCAAAGCGGTGTGTCATACAAAGCACACCGAACGCGAATAGAGCGTCAAATAGGCGTCTATCGCGTCTAGTTAGACGCTTCAATCTTCCGCTCGAGTTCAAAACGCGTCGCCCAATTCGCATCATTCGCGACGCCCGGCGCGAATGATGCGTCTATCCCCGTCTTTGACTTTGTATCTAATCTACTAGCGCAAATAATTAAATCCGCGTTCGGTGTGAACAGTGAACACACCATTAGTAAACACTTGTTCATTAATAAACAATTAAAATATCTCCTTGCTGTTGTTTCCCGACACATCCATAATCATTAGGCTACTTTTGCCAGTGCTTTGCGGCAAGCTTCATGTGTGCTGAGCGCGAGGCATATATCCCGCCCCCTAGTAGCCTATATTTAATTTAATTCACATTTATTTGTATAGCATTTTTTCACAATACATATCGTTTCAAAGCAGCTTTACAGAAAATGAATGTGTCTAAATTACAATTTAGAGTGATCTGTTATCAGAGGTGACAGTGTAATGCATTTCTATTAATTTTCATTCAATTTCATTGTTAAACAATGCATTAAGTTAAGGAAGAAACAATGAGCTCATTGAAGTAAAGAATACATGTTGTTAAATGATTAGGAAACATAGAAAACTTCAGCATTGGTGCTTTTTTACATACTCAAAATATGAGTGTAAAAAAGTCAACAAACTGAACAAAAAAAAAAAAAAAATTAGGTAATGTTATATTGTTAAACAAAATTGGTATCGAAAAAAGTATCGTTCAGGAACCGGTATCGAAGTCAAGGTATCGGTATCGGTATCGGTATCGAACATTTTGTTACGATACCCAGCCCTACTTCTATCATACTTCTATCTCCTATTAAGTGAGATCACATTGTATGGCCACTTATAAAAAATTTTAATCAGATCCAAAAGCACGCACATCCACAGCAAAACACTGAATTTGGGTGCTCAACATAAAAAAAAATATATAAAAAAGGGGAAAAAACGTCGGCACACCTTGGCTCCAAAATTGTGAAAAATTGAATGGACTCACACACAGGTGGTAGCGTTTCAAGCACGTAGGTAGGCTCTTCGTCAGACAACTAAAAGTTAAACACACCCCGCCTTTATACTCACAGGTGACCCTAGGTGAGTATAAAGGTGTGCCGACTTTTTTCCTCTTTTTTACACTTATTCCTAATATAAAGTTTCACCTCAAATGCAAGACATTGATTGCATGATATTGAGTTTGTAAATGGCAGCCTGAGCCCTTTTGTAGTGTGTAGGCTACATACTATTTCTCATCAAACTGTGTTAACTGTGATTAAATTCAGTGTATATACGGCTGCCATATACTGCCACCCCTCAAAAATTCCTGCCCCCCTCTCGCCACCCCATAAATATTTTTCTAGATCCGCCCCTGTTCCCAAATCATACGTTTAATTACATTCATTTAATCCAGTCTAATGATAATATTTATTATCAACATTGGTTCCAAAATGCCGACTTGCATTAAATTGAGTTGGTTTTGCGAGCCGGCCGGTCGTCACCATATCCCGCTGAAATCACACTGATTGTGTGATGATGCAGTTATTTGTAATGAGGATTTGCAGTTTGACCGAAAAAGTTTACGCTTTGTTTATTCGAATTTTCTACTTCATCGGAATGGTACAAAACTTGGTAAAAGTTTTGGCGCTTGCTATATGAACACACACACACACACACACACACACCCACCCACAAAAAAATTGAAGTGTTTGGTACTGCAGCCGAACACACTCTCACTGAACGCTCACGAGATATCAACCTCAAATTTGGAGCACGACTTGTTTAGATTTATTGCTTTGATTTTCTTGCAGTTTTAGAGTAAAACGAGTTTTTGAAAATATAGATTTCATTTTTTTTTTTTTTTTGTGCATTTTTCATAACAATAAACGCAAAATCATACATTTTTTTAAACTTTTGTCACTTCAGCAATAATCCGCCAAGTGTCGTCTTTAAAAAGAGATCAAACTTCAGTCTGTCGCTTTAAAGCATTCGAGATTTACCACAGTTTAAGTTGGAAATTAAATTTTCAGGTCTATTCTCAAAAAGTGAAATGAATTCCAGTTTTTTTATTTAATTTTTTTTTATTGCAGGAAAAAGGAAAACAATACAACAATAACAAACAATACAGAACTTCCACTTTTCCAACTTTTTCCTCCCACTTTTAAACACAGATGTACATGTACACCAGATTCCAGTTTTTGTAGTGTATTACTGTGAACTTGATTTCTGGTGTCGACTGCATTTAAACCGCTGTGTTTTTAATTGTGATGCTTATCAATGCTGTGTTGATAAGATGGTGAGTGAAGCTCTTGAAATGTTTTCCGGGATCGGTTTATAGGTTGCAGTTCTGCAGAACTCTCGAGGCGTGTGCTTCTGTGGAAAGAGTCACAATAAAGGTTTTATTAA
>CM060613.1:1518976-1536476 GCA_030578255.1 Tiaroga cobitis
TCTCAAGAATTTCTTTTGTATTAATAAAATCTTATTTAAATATGTTTTGCATGTTGCACTCCAAATAATATTACAGTACAGAATGTGGGGATAGATTAAACTATAATATTATGTTTTCATACATAAAATATCAATTAAAGAGCGAACTCTACTCAATATACCAACAGATTTCATTATTTTTCTGCAAACATGTTGAATATGATATTTCCAGGTTAGTTTTTGGTCGACAATGACACCTAAAAATTTGATTTGGTTCACTTGGCTAATTTTTAAACCATCAATTGATACCTCTATGTCCTGACAATCTCCTTTGTTTTTATTGCTAAAAATCATAAAAATATTTTTTTGTATATTAAGAGAAAGGTGATTAACTTTAAACCATTTAGAAATATTTTGTAATTCTTTATTTGCTTCTCTTATTAATGTGTCAATGTTAGAATGAGATAATAGAAGACATGTATCATCTGCAAACATGAGTGGCATAACATTTTTACATACAACTCTTAAATCATTGATATAAATTAGAAATAATAGAGGTCCCAAAATGGACCCCTGCGGTACCCCACATAAAAGTTGTCTCCTATTTGAGCTCAGATTGTTAACATAAACAAATTGCTCTCTCTCTTCCAAATAGTTTTGTACCCAAGTTAAGGCTATATGTTTAATGCCATAATTTTCTAATTTTGCTAAAAGAATATTATGATTTACAGTGTCGAATGCTTTCGACAAGTCTACAAATATGCCAATAGTGTTATTTTTCTCATTCAGATTTTATGTAATTTTATCGACAAACTGTAAAAGAGCCATTTCTGTAGACATGTGCTCTCTGAAACCATACTGGTGATCATATAAGATCAAATTTTCTGTCAAATGTTTTAATATCCTTTTATAAACACATTTTTTGAGTATTTTAGAAAAGAAAGGTAATAGTGAAATAGGTCGATAATTGTTAAATACATGTGAATTCCCAGACTTAAACAAGGGAATTACTTTAGCTAATTTGAAATCTCTTGGTACAACGCCTGTTTTGAGTGACAAAGAGAGAACATAAGTTACAGGCTCAATAATAGAGCAAACCACTTTCTTTATGAGACTAGCTCTAATTTCATCATGTCCTGGAGCCCTTCATCTTTAATATAATTTCAAGCACTTCATTTGAAGTAGGAGGATCAAATTCATTTAAGCAAGGATATGGCCAATCAAAAATTTGAGAAGTAAATTTTCCTGTATTCGTAATATATTTTTTGCTAGTGAAGGACCAACATTCACAAAGAAATCATTGAAACCGTTTGCCATATCGATGGGGTTTTGATAATTCTCTATGCCATCGGATACCTGACCTGGGATTCCTCGAGTTGTTTGTTTTTTATTTAATAATTCATTTATAACATTCCAGGTCTTTTTTATATTTTCACAAGAATTTCCCAACTTTTCTTGGCATCTTTTAGAACTTGGCTGAATTTGTTTTTATACGTTTACGCAGTATTTAACGGTGTAGGGCTAATGAGAGATTTTTTATACAACTTATTTTTAATAATGGAGGATTTTCTTAATGCAGGTGTAAACCCTGGCTTAGAAATATTTCTGTTTTTACTTCTACTTTGTACCAAAGGAAAACATTTATTAAACAAAGATGAAAATATATTCATAAATGTCTGATAAACTGTTTCGGCATCCTGATGTCCGAAAACATGATCCCATGATATCTCAGCCAATGACCTTTTCAAAGACTCAACGGATTTAGAAGTCAGTCTACGATGTTTCATACTATAGGTTGGCTTTTTTTGCTGAGAATTTGTAAAAAGCAGAAATACAGGGATGGTCTGAAATATCAGTAAGCATTACACCTGATGTGATTGAATTTACGAAATGATTAGTTAGTATATTATCAATTAAGGTTGCCGATGAGCATGTTATCCTTGTTGGTTTATCAATAAGTGGATAAAAATAATAAGAATAAATTGTATTTAAGAACTCAATAGAGGAATTTGATTCGTGTTTCAAAAGATCAATGTTGAAATCTCCAAGAAGAATGTAAGTCCTATTCTTAGCACTTATAATCTCCAGCATAGAGGACAAAGCCTCATTAAAAATGTCAATATTGTCAGGTGGTCGATAAATGCAACCAATAATTACAGTTTGACCCCCAAAACACCCACATTTTGGAATTTCTATAAAAACTGCTTCTGCATCAGTTTCAGAAAAATGAATACTCAGATCTTTCCTTTCAAGAAATTCATTTTCATTTTCTGATAAAATGTTAATTTACCAACCTATTTATGTATTAATATCTGTTTTGTACCATTGTAATACACTGACAACCAACAATCATCACAGCAGTGATGAAAGTCACATGATAAATCAAAGCTTATCACAAGCAGCTCTTCCATGAGAAAGTTAGTACTAATATATAGAAGCTGCACGGCGTCATTCGCACAAACACTAAACAGCATCATGGTAACACATGAAATTTTAAAAATGCAATAAACATTAATTTAACAACATTAAATGTAACATGTGAAGTGTCACGCAGGGAATTGTGGGAATGTCAATTTACGTTTTTTCACTGTAAATTATACAATGAGTTGTTCTTTTTCACTTTCAAAAACTGTAAATTTAACGGTATTTTACAGTAAAATTACATTAAATGTACCGTTAGATCTATCACAGTTATTTACCGTATATAGTAAGGAAACTTTCTGTTAACCAATTAACAGTTTTTCACTGTAGCATTTTTACAGTCTTTACCATTAAAATCACGATAATTTTTTACAGTGTTCAGTATTTCTTATTTGTCCTTGTACCGAAGAAGTTCAATCAGAATAGATCTTGGTCGACCAGTAGAATCATATTTCCCAATTCGAAGTCCTCTTTCAAATTCAATATGCTTTGGTTCTATTTTAAGATGCTCCAGAAAAAGTTTCTTCACTTTTGCTTCGGTTTCAATCCATGTTTCAGACTTTGCATCAGGAACTCCATCGATCACAACGTTCTTTTTTCTTGATATATTATCCATGTAATCTAGTTTACCTGTCAAGCTGTTTAAAGAAGCCTGGTATTCGCCAAAACTTTCTGCACTGGCTTGATGTTTTTCTGCCATCTTGCTTGATTTAGCTTTTATCTCATCTACTTCAGCCTGAGAAAACTGGAGACTTATTTTTAAGTCCTGAACGTCTTTAGTCACACTTTGGACATCTTTGAAAAGATTGTCCATGCGAACACACATAGAGTCCACAATCACTTGAACACAAGATTTGAAACTCTTCTCTTGTTGATCAAGAAGTTCTTTAAAATAAATCTTTAGTTGTTCAAGCATCTCCTGAACCACAGGCAATGAGACAGAGTCGTCCTCACCTTTTCTTGGCATTTTGATGTTTTCAAAGCTTGATTTGTAAAACCAGGCTGGGCCAGCTTCAGTTTATATGGTTTATATGGTGTTGCTAGGTAGTTTCTAAGATCTTGTTAGTTGGTTTAGAGGGTGTTGCTAGGTAGTTTCTAAGATCTTGTTAGTTGGTTTATAGGGTGTTGCTAGGTAGTTTCTAAGATCTTGTTAGTTGGTTTATAGGGTGTTGCTAGGTAGTTTCTAAGATCTTGTTAGTTGGTTTATAGGGTGTTGCTAGGTAGTTTCTAAGATCTTGTTAGTTGGTTTAGAGGGTGTTGCTAGGTAGTTTCTAAGATCTTGTTAGTTGGTTTATAGGGTGTTGCTAGGTAGTTTCTAAGATCTTGTTAGTTGGTTTATAGGGTGTTGCTAGGTAGTTTCTAAGATCTTGTTAGTTGGTTTATAGGGTGTTGCTAGGTAGTTTCTAAGATCTTGTTAGTTGGTTTCTAGGATGTTGCTAGGTAGTTTCTAAGATCTTGTTAGTTGGCTTCTAGGATGTTGCTAGGTAGTTTCTAAGATCTTGTTAGTTGGTTTCTAGGGTGTTGCTAGGTAGTTTCTAAGACCTTGTTAGTTTGTTTCTAGAGTGTTGCTATGTAGTTTCTAAGATCTTAGTTGGTTTCTAGGGTGTTGCTTGGTGGTTTCAAAGATATTGTTATTTGGTTTCTAGGGTGTTGCTAGGTAGTTTCTAAGATCTTTTTGTTGGTTTCTAGGGTGTTGCTAGGCTAGGTAGTTACTATTATCTTGTTAGTTGGTTTATAGGGTGTTGCTAGGTAGTTTCTAAGATCTTGTTAGTTGGTTTATAGGGTGTTGCTAGGTAGTTTCTAAGATCTTGTTAGTTGGTTTAGAGGGTGTTGCTAGGTAGTTTCTAAGATCTTGTTAGTTGGTTTATTGGGTGTTGCTAGGTAGTTTCTAAGATCTTGTTAGTTGGTTTCTAGGGTGTTGCTAGGTAGTTTCTAAGATCTTTTTGTTGGTTTCTAGGATGTTGCTAGGTAGTTTCTAAGATCTTGTTAGTTGGTTTCTAGGGTGTTGCTAGGTAGTTTCTAAGACCTTGTTAGTTTGTTTCTAGAGTGTTGCTATGTAGTTTCTAAGATCTTAGTTGGTTTCTAGGGTGTTGCTTGGTGGTTTCAAAGATATTGTTAGTTGGTTTCTAGGGTGTTGCTAGGTAGTTTCTAAGATCTTTTTGTTGGTTTCTAGGGTGTTGCTAGGCTAGGTAGTTACTAAGATCTTGTTAGTTGGTTTCTAGGGTGTTGCTAGGTAGTTTCTAAGATCTTGTTAGTTGGTTTATAGGGTGTTGCTAGGTGGTTTCTGTTTCAGAGTAATTTCACACTCTGGTCTCCGTGATCTTCTGGTCTTTAGATATATCTTTGGTCCCTTTGGGATTTTTTTTGCATGTTTTATCGTCCAGCAAATTAGTAAATCTGATGATTAGTGAAACAACAGTGTTCAGTTTTTGCACTGTAACTCATGAACACACTCATTTGAACACCAGTTTATTTGGACACGCATCACTGCATTACATTGTCTCTTAGCTGAATGAAGGGATTGTTAGTGAGAATGGTGAAACAAGAATAATTAAAATGCTAATGAGCCAGGGTTGCCAAGTTGTCCTGTGGAATTGGGCTATATTTAAACTGTTTAAAGGTTTGACATATTGCATAAATGCTTGTATTGTAATCTTTTACTCATTTTATAATCTACCAATGAAACAACCGTGTTAGATGATTTTGAATACATTATGATATTTATGATTACTTATATATATATATATATATATATATATATATATATATATATATATATAGTGATTTTAAAGTTTCACAGTGACTGTAAAATATGTAATTTAGCTTCAATGTCTGTAAATAGACCCTGAGATGTTGCTCTAAAGTTGAAGTAGATAGTACAGTAGTTTTGCCATCTACGTGTGAGTGTGTGTGTGCTCAGCTGTGTGTGTGTGTGCGTGTGTGTGTGTGCGCGTGTGTGTGTGTGTGTGTGTGACTGTGTGATTGGGTGTATATGTGTTGTGTATGTGCATATGTGTGTGTCTGTGCGTGTGCGCTCAGTAGTGTGTGTGCGCTCAGCTGTGTAAGTTTGTGTGTGTGTGTGTGTGTGTGTGTGTGTGGTCTGATGCACACTAGGGTTTTGTAGGGAGTGAGTGTTTGAATGTTCAGAAATGTCGGGTCAAAGTTAGCATGTTGTGACTTCTGTGTGTGTGTGTGTGTGTGTGTGTGTGTGTGCTCTCACCAAGGCCAAGTCCTTCCGTCTCACACCAACACATGAAGAATTTCTCAGTTCTGAGTGTGAAAAACTCTTTCGGTGCGAAAGTCAACTACATTTGATCCAGTGTGCAGAGTTTTTTGGTCACAGATATTAAAACATTAATTTAAATCTACATAAAAGCATGTGATAAGCCAATATTATTTCAGAGTCTAAACAATCCCATACCTTTACCGAACATCAATAGTTTGGCGATAGTAAAGGAATAACTTAGATTAAGACGTTTACAATTTTGATTATTCGCTGAGAAATGTGGTTGTTTTACTGCAATTGTATCGCTATTCACTTATTTTGATATACATTTTGTACACATATTACATTTATATTCTTGATTATAATCACCTAATCATGTCAGTGTTTGCATAAGCTTAATCGTAGCCATTGTTGCAGATGTGTGAAGGGTCTGTAAGCTCCCAGCATGCACTGCAGTGCTTACCTATATGTTTTTTGCATTTTCTATAAAGCTGCTTTGAAACGATGTGTATTGTGAAAAGCGCTGTGCAAATAAATGTGAATTTAATTATCCGTTTATGTAACATTTTTTTAAAGAGGAAAACACACTATTACATAAGATTACAACAATACACACACACTCACACTATAACATCTGCACAGAGTTAAATACACACACACACACACTTTTTCTCTTCTTTGTCTATTCACTGAATTGCGTTGATCTGAAAGAAGCCGGTGTGGAAGACAACAGTAAATAGTAAACGTTGTGTAGTTAGTTAGAAGCGAAGGTCATTGTATGATTCACACACTGCTGTGGTTTAGGGTGAGTTGATGTATGAAATGAGGTAAAGCTCACCTCATACACTCACGTGGCCTCACACACACACACACACCGGGCTGGATTAGGCTTCAGTGCAGGAAAAGAGCTGTTTGATTGACACAACACGTGTGTGTTGCTCCCTCATACTGTGAATACATGTTATTTTTCTCCTCCTCTGATGGACACACACTCCGTTAGATCCAAACCCACCAGCACGTGTTTTCCCTGATTTAAATCCCAACTGCACTCGGATAACCAAATGATGTGTGAGAGTGTGTGTGTGAGAGTGTGTGTGAGAGTGTGTGTGAGAGTGTGTGTGAGAGTGTGTGTGAGAGTGTGTGTGAGAGTGTGTGTGAGAGTGTGTGTGAGAGTGTGTGAGAGTGTGTGTGAGAGTGTGTGTGAGAGTGTGTGTGAGAGTGTGTGTGAGAGTGTGTGTGAGAGTGTGTGTGAGAGTGTGTGTGAGAGTGTGTGTGAGAGTGTGTGTGAGAGTGTGTGTGAGAGTGTGTGTGAGAGTGTGTGTGAGAGTGTGTGTGAGAGTGAGTGTGAGAGTGTGTGTGAGAGTGTGTGTGTGAGCGTGTGTGTGAGAGTGTGTGTGAGAGTGTGTGTGAGAGTGTGTGTGAGAGTGTGTGTGAGAGTGTGTGAGAGTGTGTGAGAGTGTGTGTGAGAGTGTGTGTGAGAGTGTGTGTGAGAGTGTGTGTGAGAGTGTGTGTGAGAGTGTGTGTGAGAGTGTGTGTGAGAGTGTGTGTGAGAGTGTGTGTGAGAGTGTGTGTGAGAGTGTGTGTGAGAGTGTGTGTGAGAGTGTGTGTGAGAGTGTGTGTGAGAGTGTGTGTGAGAGTGTGTGTGTGAGAGTGTGTGTGTGAGAGTGTGTGTGAGAGTGTGTGTGAGAGTGTGTGTGAGAGTGTGTGTGTGTGTGTGTGTGTGTGTGTGTGTGTGTGTGTGTGTGAGAGAGTGTGTGAGAGTGTGTGTGTGAGAGTGTGTGTGTGCGAGAGTGTGTGCGAGAGTGTGTGCGAGAGTGTGTGCGAGAGTGTGTGCGAGAGTGTGTGCGAGAGTGTGTGCGAGAGTGTGTGCGAGAGTGTGTGCGAGAGTGTGTGCGAGAGTGTGTGAGTGAGTGTGTGAGAGTGAGTGAGTGAGTGAGAGAGTGAGAGTGTGTGTGTGAGAGTGTGTGTGTGAGAATGTGAGAGTGAGAGTGTGTGTGTGTGTCAGTGTGTGAGAGTGTGTGTGTGAGAATGTGAGAGTGTGTGTGTGTGTGTCAGTGTGTGAGAGTGTGTGTGTAAGAGACTGTGTGTGAGAGTGTGAGAGTGAGAGTGAGTGAGTGAGTGAGAGTGTGTGTGAGAGTGTGTGTGAGAGTGTGTGTGAGAGTGTGTGTGAGAGTGTGTGTGAGAGTGTGTGTGAGTGTGTGTGTGAGTGTGTGTGTGAGTGTGTGTGTGAGTGTGTGTGAGAGTGTGTGTGAGAGTGTGTGTGAGAGTGTGTGTGAGAGTGTGTGTGAGAGTGTGTGAGAGAGTGTGTGTGAGAGTGTGTGTGAGAGTGTGAGAGTGTGTGAGTGAGTGTGTGAGAGTGTGAGAGTGAGTGAGTGAGTGAGAGAGTGAGAGTGTGTGAGAGTGAGAGTGTGTGAGAGTGAGAGTGAGAGTGAGTGAGTGTGAGAGTGAGTGTGAGAGTGAGAGTGAGTGTGAGTGTGAGAGTGAGAGTGAGAGTGAGTGTGAGAGTGAGTGAGTGTGAGTGTGAGAGTGAGAGTGAGTGTGAGAGTGAGTGTGAGAGTGAGTGAGAGTGAGTGAGAGTGAGTGTGAGAGTGAGAGTGAGAGTGAGAGTGAGTGTGAGAGTGAGTGAGAGTGAGTGTGAGTGTGAGTGTGAGAGTGAGTGAGAGTGAGAGTGAGTGAGTGAGTGTGAGTGTGAGTGAGAGTGAGAGTGAGTGTGAGTGTGTGAGTGTGAGTGTGAGAGTGAGTGAGTGTGAGTGTGAGAGTGAGAGTGAGTGTGAGAGTGAGTGTGAGAGTGAGTGAGAGTGAGTGAGAGTGAGTGTGAGAGTGAGTGAGAGTGAGTGAGAGTGAGTGTGAGAGTGAGTGAGAGTGAGTGAGAGTGAGTGTGAGTGTGAGAGTGAGAGTGAGAGTGAGTGTGAGAGTGAGTGAGAGTGAGTGTGAGAGTGAGTGTGAGTGTGAGTGTGAGTGTGAGTGTGAGAGTGAGTGAGAGTGAGAGTGAGTGAGTGAGTGAGTGAGTGAGTGTGAGAGTGAGAGTGAGAGTGAGTGTGAGTGTGAGAGTGAGTGTGAGTGTGAGAGTGAGAGTGAGTGTGAGAGTGAGAGTGAGAGTGAGTGTGAGAGTGAGTGAGAGTGAGTGAGAGTGAGTGTGAGAGTGAGTGTGAGTGTGAGAGTGAGAGTGAGTGTGAGAGTGAGAGTGAGTGTGAGAGTGAGTGTGAGTGTGAGAGTGAGAGTGAGTGTGAGAGTGAGTGAGAGTGAGTGAGAGTGAGTGTGAGAGTGAGTGTGAGTGTGAGAGTGAGTGAGAGTGAGAGTGAGTGAGTGAGTGAGTGAGTGAGTGTGAGAGTGAGAGTGAGAGTGAGTGTGAGTGTGAGAGTGAGTGTGAGTGTGAGTGTGAGAGTGAGAGTGAGTGTGAGTGTGAGAGTGAGAGTGAGTGTGAGTGTGAGAGTGAGAGTGAGAGTGAGAGTGAGAGTGAGAGTGAGAGTGTGAGTGAGAGTGAGAGAGTGAGAGTGTGTGTGAGAGTGTGTGAGAGTGAGAGTGTGTGTGTGCGAGTGTGTGAGAGTGTGAGTGTGTGTGAGTGTGTGTGAGTGTGTGTGAGTGTGTGTGAGAGTGTGTGAGAGAGTGTGAGTGTGTGTGAGTGTGTGTGAGAGTGAATGAGTGAATGAGTGAGAGTGTGTGTGAGAGTGTGTGTGAGAGTGTGTGTGAGTGAGTGAGTGTGTGAGAGTGTGTGTGAGTGAGAGTGTGTCAGTGTGTGTGTGTGTGTGTGTTGTCCTCACTAGTTAAAAAGGCTTATAAATCAAAACAGGTTTTTATTCGATTGTGTTTTGGACATGTTTGTGTTAGTTAGGAGATAGAAAATATCATTAACCTGATATAAAATCATACGTTTATGCATTGTCCTCACTAATGTAGTGAAACAAACGTGTGTGTGTGTGTGAGTGTGTGTGAGTGTGTTAAGCGGCTCTGAGTTATGACTTCAGCACATGGCCTGTGCATGACATCACTGGTTCATCAGCGTCCATAAACAGAACACACATGTTCCCTCTGGCGTGTGTGTGTGTGTGTGTGTGTGTGTGTGTGTGTGTGTGTGTGTGTGTGTGTGTGTGCGCGAGTCCTCAGATCATCAGCAGACGTCACTGTGTCTCCGGTGACCTTTGTGGACAGGGTCGATGACATCACCTGTAACTCGCACGCTACGCTCTTAAAGGTGAAGTGTGTCATATGTTGGATGCTTATTGGACCTTATTTTAAAAGTGTTTCTCATATTTCACTTTAGTGTGTGAACAGAAGTCGGTCTTTCACTTCCTGATCAGGAGATATCCACCAATACAGCTGATATACATTACAGAACTGATTGAATTGTTTTAATTATTCATGTTAATTATAATATATTATTATTGTTTTACCATGTCAATTATTTTAACCATACATTGTAATAATAATATATGATAACAATTAAATCTGTAATTAGTGTAAAATAATATACATGAATTTTTAATAATAATTTATAATTTGTTAATAACTGTTTTATTATTATTTGATGTTTTCAAATATTTAATACTTATTTAATATTATTTTATTTTATTATTTAACTTTAATAAAATAGCATTATTTTGAAATGTCCACTTATTTTCTCATTTATTTTAAAATTGTTATTATTATTATTAAGAATGCAAAATTATTTACATTTTATTTTAATCATAAATGATTATTACTATTTTATTGTTTTATAATGTAAAAATTATTTTGATTGAATTTGAATTAAATATGAATATTTATGATGTAAAATTATTTTATAAAATATTATCATAGTTAATAATAATAATAATAATAATGCAATTTATTCATAAATAATTTAGTTTATTATTTATTTAAAGCTAAATTTAATTTAGTTTTATTATTGTTTTATAATGTAGAAATAATTTGATGTTAGTTGTAATTATAAATTATTATCAATATTTTGTCTTTTTATAGTGTAATTATAAATTAATATTTGTTATGATGGAAACTGATTTAGAAAATCTTATCTTTATTATTATTAATCATTTAGCATTTTAATCATACATTATTATTCATATTTTTGTTTTTTTTATGTAAAAAAAATTATATAAAAAAAAATTATAATTTATTATTTGTTATTATTTTAATTTAAATCTAATCATTATTATTATTAATATAGTTCTGTTGTTTTTGTTATTTATTGTGTTATTTTATGTAAAGATCCACTGATCACAACGAGAGAAGTGTGTTGTTTGTGAAACCATTATTGTAGGAGTTGTTCGATCTTCTGTGGTTCCAGCTGTTTTCTCCATCACACGAGTGTGTGTGTGTGTGTGTGTGTGTACGCTCACACCGCTACCTCAAACACCAGCCGCTTCAGGAATGATAATGACAGAAACATTCCCGCTGGAAAAACACACACTGATTCTTCTCTTCTTTATGCACGTCTGCGTCTCCTTCCAGTGTCCCAGCATGCACCTGTGCTGACCTGTCCCATGATGCACCTCTGCATGCCGTTCCTGTGAGGACACGTCTGTGTATGAAGGAGATTCACACACACACACACACACACACTCTCTAGATCTTCACGCAGGAACGCCTCACAGATGCAGGTCTTGTTGCATAAGCGTCTGGAAACTCATACTTCATTCTCACATTCAATATTAGTGTTTCAGTGACACTTTACAATCACGTTCTGTTAGTTCATCATTAACTAACGATGAGCAATAATGTCTTACAGTGTTTATTAATCTTTGTTAACGTTAGTTAATACAAAACAAAGCTGTTCATTGTTGCTTCGTGATTTTTCAAATGCATTAAATAATATTAACCGATGAATTGATGTATTAGAAAATGAAATGAACATTACCTGAGATAAATAAATGCTGTAGAAGTTTTGTTTATTGCTCTTGTTAATAAATGGAACCTTATTTTAAAGTGTTTCCATTATTTTACAGTGTAGAATTATTTTATAATTTTATTTTAATAGATTATTAATATTATTGGTAATTTAATTATTAATAAATTAAATTGTTAATATTTTACTATGTAAAATACATTTAATTATTATGTATAATGTAGAATTAAGTTGTTTTTTATTTGAATAAATTATTATTATTTTACAATGTAGAATTATTTTTTCATTTTAGTAAATTATTTTACTGTGTGAAATTGGTCTTTTAATTATTAACACATTAAATGATTATTTTACAATGAAGAATTATTTTATAATTTCATTTATATAATTTTTTTTATTGGTCAATATTTTTTTTTAAATTGGTCATTTTAATTATTAATACATTATTATTTAATATGTAGAATTATTTAATCATTTCATTTGAATAAAGTATTACTATTTTGCTGTATACATTTTATAATTATATTATTAATATATTAAATTATTATTTATTATGTATAATTATTTTATAATTTTAAATTAATAAATTATTATTATATGTGTAAAAAATTGGTGATTTTTACAGTGTATCATTATTTTAGCATTTCATTTTAATAATAATAATTGTTATTATTTTATGTACAATTATTTTTGCATTTAATTGTAGTAAATAATCATTAATTGTAATAATACCTGTCATTTTTTTAGTTCAGTTCAGTTGAACTGATGATTTTTGGGGTGGCAAGTTTTAATATATAATATATTTGAATGCCTGTATAATAGCTCATCACCAAAGACAAAATAAATTATACATATAAGTATAACAGTATGATGTTTTCTATGTGAATATACAGTAAAGTGTAATTTATTCCTGTGATCAAAGCTGAATGTTCAGCATCATTACTCCAGTCTTCAGTGTCACATGATCCTTCAGAAATCACTCTAATATGAGGATCTGATGCTCAAGAAACATCTGATGTCGTCACACACACACACACACCAGTCGTCAGCTGTCCGCTGGCATCTATACTCATTAACCGTCTGATGTCCATGTAGGGTCATGTGACCGTCGTGAACACACAGGTTATTCAGGAATGTGTGTGTGAGGTTATTCATGTCACAACTCCGGCGTTAAACGTCCTGTGCGTGATGTGAAGGATCCACTCTGACCTCATTCATCAGCATATTTCTCAGACAAGTTTTAAATATATCCTGTAGAAACACGTGGATATTCCTCACAGTGAAACAAACGTGTGTTTAAGCAAGATTTTCACCAAATTACGACTTAAACACAATATGAACCTTAAAGGTACAAATATTTAACCCTCGTAATGCATTAAAAACTGGGTTACACTTTATTTGGTAACACTTTATTTTAAGGTGTCATTGTTACATTGTTATATATTGAAGTACTAAGTAATATTAATAAACTACATGTACTACTATAGGGTTAGGGTTTGGTTGAGGGTTAGTTGCATGTAATTATGCATAATTTACTGTTATTACTATGGTATGTATATGTAACATATGTAACAGACACTGTAAAATAAAGTGTTACCGTAACCTGTTGCATTCCCGGGTCCAAACGTGTGCTTATGAAACTGTCATAACTTAATATTTTTCAACTACAACCATATTGTATCTGATCAGAAACTTAATAAGTGAATGAACAGAAATGTTAGCATGTTTTTACCGTGCTATTACTTCATTTACCCCGTTTTTGTTAATTCACAAACAGAGAAATTCTTTAAAATTTAAAATGTTACAAGAACCACAGCAAAATTTGTGTATATATATCAATGTTTATGGGAAATTGTATTTGCAAATTTATAAAAACATGTAATATGAGAATTCACTGGATTTAATTAAACTCATGACTGATTTTTATGAAAACTACACTTTCTTTTTCAGTATTAAATGTTTTTAAACAAAATATATGGATTTTACTTGCATAAACGTTGACTTTCAGATGATAAACAGCCTGAATTAATACACACTTAGACTATTTGATCCACGAACTTCTGATCTACAAACAAACATTAATGTTTCATTATTACGCACGTAATACGCATGTGCATGACGTCATCGTTTTCACAGATCCGCTTTTTTGTCGTTTACATGGAGATTGTTTCCCAAAACGCATAAAAAGTTGTACGTTTTTAGTTGAAAACAGCGTCTCAGTTTAAATGGATAAATCTCTTTTAAATTTTCTCTTAAAATAAATGTATTTAAAAAATCTGAAATAAATGAATAAATGTATATTTTGCCAGTCTTAACACACAGCCAAAGTTTATTTTTTGTACAAAAAACTATGAATAAAAATAAAATGTAGTGCTGTAAAACGATTAATCGCATCCAAAATAAAAGTTTGTGTTTACATAATATATATACATAATACATGCATGTGTGTATTAAAGAAATATGTGTTATTTATATATAAAATATTTATATTTATATATAATATAAATTATATATAAATATATATACAGTATATACATGCAAATATGTCTTATATACATATATACATGCATGTGTGTGTGTGTGTATTTATATATACAAAATAGTTATACACAGCACACACACATATATATATATATATATATATATATATATATATATATATAATGTAAACACAAACTTTTATTTTGGATGCGATTAATCGTTGCACAGCACAAAAAAAAATGTACAGACCAGAATGCATTAGGAGGATTAAATTCTAAATTCAATGGTTATTTATTCACCAAAATTTATTTTTTTCCCCTAGAGAACAACATAAGTTATGAAGGATCTTCATGCATGTTTTTACACACAAACGATGAGCGAATTGTTGTTTTGGCGTGAACCGGCCCTTTAAGCAGAACATGATGTGCGTGACATCACCAGAATAACACACAGGAAGGAGGAAGCCGGTTGCCATGGCGACAGGCATCTGTTGTTGTTGTTGTTGTTGTTGTTGTTATGCTGTTAATCTGTATGATGATGCCATTGTTGATGTCTGGCAGATTATGGTAATGTTAACATGAACTAACAACGAAAAATACTTCTGAAGCTTTTATTAACTTTAGTTGATGTTAATCTTTTACATTTGTAGGAATAGATTACAGATCATGGTGCTCATGTTTCACGTCTGATGTCACTAATTATTGTTATGTCGTGTTATTGTTTATTAAGGATGTTGACCAATTTTTTGGGGGTTTGTCCGATGTAATATTGCACACAGAATAAATGAAGGATTGAGGGAAATTTTAGTTTTTTAAATGTAGTTTAGTTTTCATTTGTCTAGTAATTGTTTGTGTTTGTTGAACGGTTTTACTTCAGTGTTATTGAGAAATTAGTATAGTTTTTTGTTAATATAAAAAAAATGAAGATTTTTTTATGTTTATTGCTTTCATTATAATTTTAGGTTTTGTAATGTTGTGTGTTTTTGTTTTTGTTTTTTCTTTTATTTTTTAAGTTTAATTTTATTTTGGTTGTGGTAATTGTAGCACTTCAGCTGCCGGAATATCCAAAGTTTTAAAACATTTTTATTTAAATTAAATGAATGTACTATATTTTAGTTTGATAATGTTTTTTAGTAAATATTTTGTAATTTTAGGGGGTTTATATTACGTCTGTAGTTTATAGTCTATTTATTAATTTTTTGATCAGAGAAAAATTAAAATTCCAAGCTTCAAACTTAAGTTGAAAATGGTATATAAAAAAGTTAAATTAATAGTTATTTTTAGTTTATTTATTTGTGTGTGTGTGTGTGTGGAGGTTACAGTAAGTGAGGGAATGTGCAGCACATGGAACTGATGAAGGAAACTCAGTGTCTGTGTGTTATTATCTGAAGAATATCAAGTATCTGAGGTATGTGATGTGATCCAGGTGTGTGTGTCATTAATCCCAGTTGTGTTGTAAATGATGTTTAAAACTAATCATTGTTTAGTTTGCATTGTATTGCATTGTTTAGTTCACTACAAAGAGCTCAGTCTTTGTAGTGATGTAGTGTTTGTAGTGTCTTTGTAGTGATGTCGACGTGTCACATGACCAACATGGAAATGATATTTCAACACTCCTTTATTAAAAAGTTAACAATATTTTTTACCATATTGAATAGAAACCATGGCACATATATGCAGTATATGGTCTTAATTAAATATGTAAATTTTAAAAGAAACTTTTAAAAAATAAATTAATGATAGAAAATCCTTTTTTATCTTTAAAACATTTAAATGAAAAATAAAAAGTATAATTTGTTTTTAATTATTTTTATATATATAAAAGTTGTTTTTATTGAAATGGATTGCTTCCATTTTTATTATAAATAAATAAATAAATAATGATTTAATTTTGAGTAATTTTGCCCTCCATATCACTTTGTGTTTTAAATACTTTATTAAATATTATAATTTATATAAAAAATAAAATAATAATAATAATATTAACATTAAATCAAAACAATGGCATTGCCTAATTTTTTATGCAATACTTTATTTGTAATGCGTATCGTGCAAAAATCATTAAGTGGTAGGCAACTTACATTGGTTGGCATGTTATTGTATGATTATTTTTGCAGTTTGTGTGCTTGTGTTTGATCAGCTCTCCTGAACGAGTGTGTTATTTGTTGAAGTCTCTGTCTGTGAGTGTGTGTGTGTGAAGCTGACGCTGGACACACACACACACACACACACACTCTCTCTCTCTCTCTCTTGGTCTCGTCATCTGTTTTCTCCTCCGTCCCGTTCCACATGACTGGCTTGGGTCGAAGGTGAACGTCCTAACAGAGGTGTGTGTGTGTGTGTGTGAACGGGACATTAGCAGAGGGAGGCCAGAGCTTTTCCCATCAGTGTCTGGAATCAGTGTTTCCATGACGGAGTGTGTCTGGATCTGCAGGAAGAGCCTCATGTGGAGCAGCTCCTGATGAAACATGTGGAACACACACATGCGTGTGTGTGTGTGTGTGTGTGTGTGTGGTTTATTTTAGTGAGTTTGTCCAGAATGTTTTTTTGCTGCTCCACATTTTAAAAATTATCCTGTATACCAACATTTCATACTGTATTATTATTATTGTTATTATTAATAATAATAATAAACTAAATAATTAATATATGGATATATTACATTTGTAATATTATTACTGTCCTGTGAAATGCAAATGTAATGTATATGTACACACACACACACACACACACTAACCCTGTTGTTTTATTGTGATCCTCACTGTTACTCTCATTCTGAAATGAGTCATATAATGTATTATGCTTGATCAGAGCCTCTGAGAATCAGTTCAACTGAATCGTTTAAATGAACCGATTCCAAAGAACGATTCAACTAATGGACACAGAATCACGAGATCAGACACATCTGGAGGAAACACTGACCATATAAGGCTCGTATCCGGCAGGTCGACTCTAAAATTAGACTTAACCAGGGATGAAACGGAGTGCAAGACTCAATATAAGCAGGAGTCGAGATCCGTTATCATCTCTGAGCTCTGCCAGCTGTTTTCATCAAAGTGCATCCAAAAAATCAAGTCGAAAAAACGTGTTTCTGGGAAACCCCCTTTTTAGTATTTATGGGAAACTTCATGGCAATTTTTCCTTTACCATATCTCTCTCTCACACACACACACACACACACACACACATTCCACGTTTTCTTTGGTCTGTTGTTCATTTTTCTTCATACAAGCTTTTCATATTTCGGTGGAGGCTCCCCTCCGGGACGGGAGCCAGAACATTCTTCGGAAAACATTGGTTCCCGGGCCGGTTCCTCTCCACACACACAATGAGTGTTGTGTTCCTGAAACCCGAGACACAGACGAGACGAGTTGTCATGTTTCGTCTGTCTCAGACGGTTCGTTTGTATCTGGTCCGTTTAGTGTTGATTATAAACATTTCTCGGATTCGTGACTGGAGATACTAAGCATCATTAGCCGCGTTTCCATTACAGATTTGCATAAAACTTTAGCGATATTTTCTAAATGTTGATTAAAAACTATTGCGAAATGA
>CM060613.1:1548976-1556476 GCA_030578255.1 Tiaroga cobitis
GTTAAAAGAGTATTCTGGGCAGTTTGCCAGGGTGTTGCTATATGGTTGTTAAGGTGTTCTGAGAGGAATATACTGTACATTGTTGCTATACAGTTGCTAATATGTTCTGCGTAGTTTCTAAGGTATTGTTATATAGTTAAGTGTTCTGGGCAGTTGCCAGGGTGTTGCTTATGTAGTTGCTAAGGTGTTCTGAACACCTTAACTTTTCTTGCTGTACAGTTGTGGCTGTACTCATACTTTTCTCGCTATACAGTGGCAAGTGTGCTCTGGGTAGTTTCTAAGGTGTTGCTATATAGTTAAAAGAGTATTCTGGGCAGTTTGCCAGGGTGTTGCTATATGGTTGTTAAGGTGTACTGAGAGGAATATACTGTACATTGTTGCTATACAGTTGCTAATATGTTCTGCGTAGTTTCTAAGGTATTGTTATATAGTTAAGTGTTCTGGGCAGTTGCCAGGGTGTTGCTTATGTAGTTGCTAAGGTGTTCTGAACACCTTAACTTTTCTTGCTATACAGTTCTTGCTGTACTCATACTTTTCTCTCTATACAGTGGCGTGTGTGTCCTGGGTAGTTTCTAAGGTGTTGCTATATAGTTGAAAGAGTATTCTAGGCAGTTGCCAGGGTGTTGCTATATGGTTGCTAAGGTGTACTGAGTTGTAAATCCTTTTTTACACAGTTGCTAAGGGTGTTCTAGGTAGTTTCTAGTGTGTTGGTCTGTGGTTACTAAAGTGTTCTGAGTTGTATATACTTTTCTTGCTATACAGTTGTTAGGCTGTTCTTGGGTGTTGCTATATGGGTGTTAAGGTTTTCTGAATGGGAAATACTTTGTTGCTATACAGTTGCTAGGGTGTTCTATGTGGTTGCTAGGGAATTTCGGTGTAGTTACTATGAAATTTCAAGTGGTTGCTATGCAGTTGCTGGGCTATTCTGAGATAGGGCACAACTGCGTCTTTTGTTTTGCTGTTTTTTTATGTGTTTTTGAAAATGTCTGCTTAATAATTATAAATGTCTTTCTGTTTCAGACGGTGGCCATGAAAGATGCGTTGACGAAGCTCGGCCTGAATATCGTTGAGATGACCGATGAATCGGCCACACTGGACGGAGGAGATGTCCTGTTCACAGGTACATTTTTTTATTTAATACATATTCATGTGTGTGCTGATAAACAACCAATCACAGATGATCAAAAAACTGTTCTTTTAAACATACAGTCAACTTCGCGTATACAGACAGGAGCCATCTTTGAAATACAGTCTTTACCAGTCGATCTACGAACGCCGATCCAAGTGCGCTGGTGAGAATGTGAACGAGTGATAAGGTGAGCGCGAACAGCAGGCTTGGATCGGCGTTCGTAGATCGACTGGTAAAGACTGTATTTCAAAGATGGCTCCTGTCTGTATACGCGAAGTTGACTGTATGTTTAAAATATCTTCTTATTAAACTGTCTGGACACTGACAAAGTTCTCAATGCTTCGGTTTGAAGGTAGGGACCCTCATTATGCTACCGTGTTAGTGTGGGGCTAATTTGAGCCTTGTTAGTGGTATTAACAAGCGATTTTTATTTGTCATTACTCTATGCCCAATATACTAGCGTTATACTAGCTTTATAGGCTAAACTGTTTTTAGAGATAAAACTATTTACATTCGATAATCATGAAAACAAATCTCAGATAACGGTTGACTAGGTACCAATGTTTAATTAGACCAAAGGTTCATTTTGCGCCGGAGTTCTCCTTTAAGATTATCAAGCGACGAGAATACTTTCTGTGCGCAAAAACAAACAAAAATAACGACTTTATTCAACTATTAATTTCCTTCTGTGTGGGCCTCGAGTGAGTTCACGAGATCCATGACACACACACACACACACACACACACACACAGAACGTAGGCTCACTATTGGCCGACGCTGGTCATGTGATGCGTGTGACGTACACAGAAGCGCTGCGCTGTTACACTACGTGAACTCACTCGAGGCCCACACAGAAGGAAATTAATAGTTGAATAAAGTCGTTATTTTTGTTTGTTTTTGCGCACAGAAAGTATTCTCGTCGCTTGATAATCTTAAGGTTGAGCCGCTGTAGTCACTCGGACTATTTTAACGATGTCTTTAATAACTTTCTGGGCCGGCAAGTTTCAATTACAATAGAAGCCTATGGAGGAGTGAGACAGCTCTCAGATTTAATCAGAAATATCTTCATTTGTGTCCCGAAGATGAACGAAAGTCTTACGGGGTTGAACAACATGAGGGAGAGACAGAGTTTTCATTTTTGGGGGAACTATCCCTTTAAAAGACATCTAATAGCCGTCCAAACACAGCCCAGACCTCTAGGCTAAAACAAGGCAAAATCTGGGCTGTCAGTGAAAATTGAATAATTGTCTAAACTATAGTCCAAGAATAGACTAGTCATCAATTAGATAAAGAAATGAAATGAGTGGAAAAAATTAAACCAAACACCTTGTAATCACTGTTGACTTGGAATATCACACATCTCACAAGTTATTTTGGCAAAAACAACATGTAACCAAATTCAATGTTATTCTGGCTAGAAGTGTGTTACTCATAGACGGACTATATCGGGTCTGTAGTTAACCGAGACGCTGAAGTGACGGATGTTGCTCTGCTTTATCTATCGGTGAATGGAAAACTGCAGTCGCACACCTAATTGAGTCTGGATTCGTTCCCGGACCGAAACATTTCCTTCTTGCGTTGAAGCTCAAAAATGTCCTGTGTAAAACGTTCAGTTGCTTCTGTTCTGGATTCAAGTGTCACGTTACTCGGTTCACGGATCAGAAAATGTTCGAGGTGATAAATAATTATCTAACTCAAAATGAATAATTTGTGTATGTCACGTGTGAACTACTGTGATAATATCTGATATACACATTTGTAATCATTTATGTAAACTTGGGAAATTGTCTTATGTAACTGTTTGTTTATTTTGTATGAATCAAATCCAGAGAGGAAAGTGACGCTCATTAAATATCTATGTATAAAGAGTAGGTATAATAAGCATAAAAATAAACTTTTAGAGTATTTTTCTCATCCCATTGGCAGATAATTTTGCTTGTTTTAAGCATCAACTCTATTGATTAATTCCCCCGGAAAACAGGACATAATATCTTATGTCATTTTACTCATCTAGTAAATGCATCTTGATTTAAGAATTTGTAGATATTTGGACTGGAAACAAGAGGATAATACTGAGTAATAAAGCACTTGTGCAGGTCAGATGGTGTAGAGTTGAACTAAAGGAACTCAGTCACTAAGAAGCTTTATAACCTCTCCCTGGAACCTTGTTTCAGTGTTAGTGCTAGTTGATATTTGTAGACGATCTTCTGGAAGTAAACGTGTGTGTGCTGGTGTTCAGGGAGAGAGTTCTTCGTGGGATTATCCAAGAGGACCAATCAGAGAGGAGCAGAGATCCTGGCCGACGCATTCAAGGTGAATCCATCCATCCGTCTATCTATCCATCCATCCATCTATCTAACCATCTATCCATCTATCTAACCATCTATCCATCTATCTAACCATCCGTCTATCTATCCATCCGTCTATCTATCCATCCATCTATCCGTCCGTCCATCCATCCATCCATTCATCCGTCTATCTATCCATCCATCATCTATCTATCTATCCATCCGTCTATCTATCTGTCTATCTATCCATCTATCTATCTATCTATCTATCTGTCTATCTATCTATCCATCCATCTATCCATCCATCTATCTTTCTATCATCCATCTATCCGTCCGTCCATCCATCCATCCATCCATCTATCTATTCATCCTTCTATCTATCCATCCATCATCTATCTATCTATCCATCCGTCTATCTATCTGTCTATCTATCTATCTATCTATCTATCTATCTATCTATCTATCTATCTGTCTATCTATCCATCCATCTATCCGTCCGTCCATCCATCCATCCATTCATCCGTCTATCTATCTATCCATCTATCATCTATCTATCTATCTATCCGTCTATCTGTCTATCTATCTATCTTTTCATCCGTCTATCTATCTATCCATCCATTATCTATCTATCTATCCATCTATCTATCTGTCTATCTATCTATCCATCTATCCATCTATCTATCTATCTATCTATCTATCTATCTATATATCTGTCTATCTGTCTGTCCATCCATCCATCCATCCGTCTATCTATCCGTCTATCTATCTATCTCATCTTCTATATATCTATTTATCTATCTGTGTATCTATCTATCTAGTTCATCTATCTATCTATCTCATCCTCCATCCATCCATCCGTCCATCTATCTATCTATCTATACTAACTAACTAACTA
Organism: Tiaroga cobitis; assembly: GCA_030578255.1. NCBI lineage: Eukaryota > Metazoa > Chordata > Actinopteri > Cypriniformes > Leuciscidae > Tiaroga > Tiaroga cobitis. The sequence continues at coordinate 1,553,290 of CM060613.1, forward strand.
ATTTCTCTGTCTTGTCTATCCATCCATTCACGCTGTACTTACGCAATCAGACTCTCAGTGTTTAGTGTGGAGGATGTTAGTTTTCTGCAAACGATGAACCATGTCAACGGTTAAACTCTAATTTCTGAATGAAAATCAAAAGCTCGTTGTAAGAACAGAACATTCTCTTCTAATGTCACTGACGCTTTTAACGTCACGATTTCGTAACGCTCTGCAAACGAGCTTGCCGATGCCCGCAGCTCCTCGCCGCTCTCAGGCTGATGGTTTATGGAAACTCTTACCCGGGCGTCTCTACACACTCACCCGGCTCGCTAAAGTGAAAACAGAGATGCTCACAGTACAGCAGAGTTATGAATACATTGATACTTTCTGCAAAAACATTCCCTTGTTCTGTCCTGGAGAATCCCACATGTTCTCCTCCTCCCAAGAGTCTGGAGCGCTTTACGTGTCTTTGTCCAATAAGCAAACCATTTTTTCCACTGTGTTTACCAACAGAGCTAATGTCATTTATTTAAAGTACGTTTATTCTGTTTTTATGAGCAAATGTTTTTCCAGTCAGAGCCGAAATGCTTTTGTGCTGACGCGTCTCCGGCTGGACTGTGTGTTTGCAGGACTACGCCGTGTCCATGGTCCCAGTGCAGGGCTATCTCCACCTGAAGAGCTTCTGCAGTATGGCCGGTCCAGACCTCATCGCCATCGGGTCCAGCGAAGCCGCACAGAAAGCCCTGAAGGTACACACACACACCTGAACGTGTCTGAAACACTACAGCTGATCTCAGATCTGCAGCTAATGTGGACTCCACTAGCTTTTCATGCGAGGATGACGGTAAACGCTTGGTCAAAACATTGAGTTAAAATGGTTCGACTTAAAAACACACTTAGAATTAAGAGAATTAAATAATTGACAACGTACTGAACATTGCATAGGGTTGGGAATATAAAATACTTATTATAAAATAAATATTTTGATTCCTTGTATCGATTCCTTTCAGCATGAGTGTAAATCATTGGAGCGTGAGACTGTGTGTTCTGTCCTCGTGTGTATCAGTGATCTCCCAGTCGCGTGACCCCTAGCCGCGTGTCAGCCATTTTGACGGAATACATCCGTCGGCTACTCAGTGGCGGATCTATTATTAGGGGCGGGACACCCCTAATAATAGATCCATTGCCGTGGTTAATATATATTATTAGTATATTATTATACTAATAATATAAATATTAGTATAATTATTTTATAATTAGCCTAATATTGCAATACTTTGCGCTACAGTATTGATATAATTGCGTGCGTGAAATATCTCGATACTGAACAGAATCGATTTTTTCCCTCCTCCACTATCTATGATTAGAGCAGCGGCCGTCAGCTAACTCTTCAACGTCATGTCATCGCACTTATTATTAGCATCACAAAAATAAATATACAAGAGGAAGATGAAGGAATTAGGAATCATATATCCATATGAAGCACCACAAGTTCTTTTTACAGGCATTAAATGTGTAGAAAAACTTCCTGACATTGAGTTCGGTGACAGTACAGCATTCACTTCCCATCACGCTAACGCTACAGCGGAGCTTCATTAAAAGCATACAAAAGGCTTTTTTTCTCTGGTTTTGAAAACTCTTCGCGATCGACTTAAATGCTTCCAACATGGACTTGTCGACCGCGATCGACGGGTTGGTGACTCCTGTAACGTTACTGTTTTACGGTCAATAGTACTAATCAGCTGATTGTCAAAGCCATAACACAGCGAGGGAGAAGAACTAAGTTACATGAAACAATCCAACTACACATTTTACACCACTGACAAGGGAAAAGTCACTACTCACGGTGTCTATGGCTAGCTTTAGCTTTCTGCGGCGTCTCTTTCAAGGTAGTGACGAAGCGCGCTCTGTAGCGCTGTGTGTTCGCTGTCGGCTACGGTAGAAACATGACGTCACAATATGTCGACCTTCAGAAGGGGGTGCCCGCGGTTATGTAGATATAAATGTCTCATTCTAAGCTAATAAAAACATTAGGGTTTATTAAATAAGTTCTTTATGCACCACTGAACACATAATGGATGTCATATTGCATTTCTGTTAATAGATACAAAAAAAAATTACACATTGCACCTTTAAAATAGCCTGGGAAAACCCAGACAACTTTGGCAAATTTATATTTGCTCTGAAAGTTAGTCTGGCAAAGAGCTCATTCAAGCCCATTTCCAATCCGTCGAAATCGCGGCACCAATCAAATACCTGCAAACTAGTCGCTTTTCGGCGAAATTCGCCGTTTTGAATAAAAATATGTCATTTATGGGAATCGTGTAGATCCGATGAGTTTTTTTTTTCGGGTGGTGGGGGGGTTAAACTTCGGTAAACTTCACAATAATAATTGGGAATGTGCTGATTAGACTGGAGGGAGAGCATAGACGTCTTTCGAGCTGTTGTGATCTCTTTGGCGCTCTGATGATGCAGTCACTCAGATCGCTGTGAATCGATCACCTGTTCCGCTTTACAGCACGACAAAAATCATGAATGAACTCAGGGCTCGACATTAATGCTTGTCCGGGACAAGTGAAAGATAATTTTACTTGCCCGACCGGACAAGTTACTTAATTTTAGTGACAATAACCAGGGAAGCATCGAAACGCAAGAATGAATGTGATTTTATTACATTCAATGTAAACAGCGATTGATAATGGGTTGTGTATTTCTGGTAACAACGTCGCGTTGAGGCTCTTTAGAGACACATTCGTGGAGAAATCAAAACAACTGAGTGGAACAGCACACAGAAAACTCACAGAAGAAATGTACTGAGGTAAAAATTTAAATAGTTGTGTTATGTTAAACTAAATCATATGTTATAAATAAAACAACTGAATATTAATTTGCTGAATATTATTATCACGATTGAAAATGTTACATTGAATTTATAGTTCAATAAACAAGTAGCGTAGTTAATAGCCTATTTATTATTAAGCTACTTACATTTTAGACACAAACAATATGCAATCAGAAGCGTTGGGGCGGGCTTTACACGATGGCGACAGCGCTGGGATTTTGAAGCAGATTTTAGCCTACATTACAAAGATGGATGCCGCCGTCGAACATCACTCATTCCAATCAGCTATCGCGTCTGTTTTAAGCCATTTGAACGTTTCCTTTTTGTTAAAAACCGAGCAGAGAACAACACTCGTTTCTCCGC
>CM060613.1:1563976-1716476 GCA_030578255.1 Tiaroga cobitis
ACGATTACATAAGCAAGAAAAAAATACTTTTAAAACGCTTTGTACGTTCAGAAACGTTTTATAACATTAGCAAAACATATTTTTGTTCGCGTTTAGTCTGATTTAGCTCATGTATGAGGTTTCAGGTGTACTTGACTCTCTAAAGAGTTTGTGTTTCTGCCAGTGTAATGACAAATTGGGTCCCCCTCGAAATAGGACCCCAAGCAATCCCATTTGTTAAAATTGCTTTTAATAGGTACTCTCTTTAGCACCTGATTACAATTCCTCCAAAATCCTGTTATGATAAATAGTTTTCAACTACATTACGACCATGTATGTCTATTAGCTTATAGCCTACTAGCAAAGCATAGCCTACAGATAAGCAATTAGCCTGATAGCTTAGTTTTTACACACATTTGCACCTATATTCTCAATCATCTTTAATTTAATTATGAGTTAAATTAAGTGTCAAATATCCACATATTTCAGTTATAAATAAAACAAATGAATGATGTTCAATTATTCACTTGATGGCTGTTATAACAGTTAATCAAGTGTAAGAAATAATTGGTTTTATTGTGCACTAATGTGTTTTCGTACGCATTATATAGTAAGCTGTTTTAAATTAATATGAATTTCATACTTAGTATAATCATTAACTGACAGTTTGGGGAGACCCGATTTGTCATGACACGTACGGGTGTTTTTTTCTGCGTTTGACAATTAGCTAAAGTTGCTAATCTGCCTAGCTGTGCATTTAATTAGCTTCCTCAGTCACAGTGTGAAGGATTCTCCGAACTGAAGAGACTCACTCTCTGTCGTAACTCATCGGTTTATTTCTCCTCCTGAAGAGAAAATGCAGATTTAAAGCCCAGAGTCGCGGGCCAGCACCAGTAAACTGGATTTACACTTGTGCTAAAAACACTTCGGCAGCCTTTTATAAAAATGTGAATTATACTGTCATCATCTTACGACATCTCATTTTTATCTCATGTGGATGCTTTGCAAAATACGTTATCGTTATTTCTCTGCCAGACACTTGTAAAATAGCCGGTCGAAACGCATCCAAGTCACACTGTATGAGATCACAGTCGTAAAGAAAGCAGTGTTTACTAGTTTAACTTCTACTACCGTATTATCCGCTCATCCTGAAGGAAGTGTTTCCTCGTGGATTCAACTCGGAGTTCCCTGTTAGTATCTGCTGAAATCTTTCATCATCATCCTTAAAAATATATCTGGAAGCTCATTTCCACCAGAAAAAAAATGCTTCGGTAAATCTTAATAACATAAAAAATAAAAATTATGACGACATATTAAGTAAAACGTTATGTCATATTTATGACATAAAGTGAAATTATGATATAGCAGGTCACAATTATGGCATACTAGATTAAAAGGTCGAAATATAGATAAAAAAAGTCATAATTATGAAGTTTCATAAATTCAATGTTTTATCAGTTTTGACTTGATATGTAAATTTCACCTTTGCCACACTTAGTTCACCCAAAAACGAAGAGTATCCCATCATTTACTCACCCTCAAGCCATCATATATGACTTTATTCTGTCAGCCAAACACAATCTCCCTGATAGCACACTTACATCACGTTCCTCAGCTGATCGAGTTATCCTGGCTCTCCCAGCTTAATTTATAATGGGATTGAGCAGAGCCTGCGATCTTGAAGACCAAAAAAGCACATCCATCCATCCATCATAAAAGTAATCTTACAGGGTTAATAAAGGCCTTATGAAGCGATGCGTTTGTGTAAGAAAAATATCCATATTTATAACTTTATAAACTATAATCACTGGCTTCCGGTAATGTCTGTATGCAAGGCGAGTTCCGGTGGAAGAGTGACTTATATAAAGTAAAAAATATGGATATATTTTAAGTATCATTTAAACTTTTTAAGTCAGAATTTATCAAATAATTGATTTTGTGTCATTTTGTCTTTTCACCATGAGACATAATTTAGAATATTCATGATTTACAAAAGCATGACTTTTTTCCTTATGTAGTGGAAATGGTCTTCCATAGAAATGTGTCATCATCCATAAAGGACTCAGATCTCCAGGATTCTGCGTCTGCCGTAGTTTAATGTTCTTGTGATCTTGTTCTGGCCGATGGATCAGTCTGCTGTCTTCTGTCTGGAAATGTTTGATAGATGTGACTCAGGACTTTTAGTGAGCCATGATCCCTTCAACACTGTGCATTTGTAATGATTTGGTTGGGTTTGTTAAATAAAGCAGCTTGTGAATGGATGTGATGTGTGTTTTGTGTTTTGTTCTGCTGCATTTATTTCCACAGCAGGATCAAATCAAAACACAAACGAAATAATACTCCATCAAAATAGCATATTTAAATGAGTCCTGATGATTTTATTTTATATATCATCATAACCCATGAAGTATATATATATATATATATATATATATATATATATATATATATATATATATATATATGAAAGGTCATTACATTTTAAGTGTTGCCAGTGTCCAAATATATTTTGATAGCTAGATAGAAAGATTAATTGAATAACGTTCTACTTTCTTTTATTTTTGTGATCGGTTTTAACATTTATTTAATCGGTCATTTTATTCTGTATACGCGACCCATGTTTATTACATCATCAGCGCGCGCCAAATTCAACATGGCGGCCGTTGTTTAGTTGTTTTTAATCTGCGGTTCCGAATCCCAAACCCAAAACCATTGAATCCGACAATCCTTCTCGTCTTCATCCACCATGAGCGATGAGAAGGAACCCGAGGGCCGTAATTTCTTCATGGGTTATGATGATCTGAGCGACAGCAGCAGTGACTCGGACAGTCATGAGTCCGGTAAGAAGAGCCGCATCGAGCCGGAACCGTCCGGATCCTCGAACCCGCAGAGCCGCAAGCGAGCCGCCGAGCCGCTGCCGAACCCCGACGACCTGTTCCGGTCCGTCAGCAGACCTGCGTTCCTCTACAACCCGCTCAATAAACTCATCGACTGGGACAGGAGAACCGTCAAAGCGCCGGAAGAGGTCAGTCTGAAACCCCAGCAGTAACTCATTACACCACTTCAAGAGTTTTATTATATATATATGTATGTATATGTATATATATATATATTTACGAACATTTATTATATAATCGTTCAATAAATATATTGAGATGACGCAGTGACGACTACGATCAAGAGAACATAAAAATTTGGAGTAACGTTATATTAAATCAATGTACTATTAACTAGCAGCACCATATATATATTTATTGTCACGACTGTAAATAATATAATATCGCAAAAGCTTGGGGGGATTTATTAAGCATTTATTTTAAATATTTCATAATATATCATTGATAGAAATGTTAATCATCTTGTGTGCAACACTAATGTAATGCGCTCACAGGTGTGTGTGTGTGTAACACTAATGTAATGCGCTCACAGGTGTGTGTGTGTGTGTGTGTAACACTAATGTAATGCGCTCACAGGTGTGTGTGTGTGTGTGTGTGTGTGTGTGTAACACTAATGTAATGCGCTCACAGGTGTGTGTGTGTGTGTGTGTGTGTGTGTGTGTGTTGAGTGTGTGTGTGTTGAGTCATTTACACCGGCTGAAAACGCGGCTCAGCCAATCAGAATCAAGGACCGGAACTTTCCGCTTTATAATAAATGTTAAGCTTAATGTCCCGAACTAAGCAAGCCAAACCCTCGACTCAGTCTCAGTGCTCCTCTAGTGTATGATTATGATTATGATTCAGCCAGCATTACAGCTCAGAGGTCAGATTGGATTGGACAATCAGAATATCATCTCCATACACAGGAGGAAGGACGTCCTCCACTGTCTCTGATCTCTGAGTGACGGAGAATAAACCTCATCAGAGACAGCTCACCGCTCGCAGACACGCCCCCTTTAGTTACTGTTGCTATGTCCGACAAGCCACGCCTCTCTCACACACACATGTTCTCACGCAGTGAAACAACACACACCGCGGAGCAGAGAGAACACACAACACACTGACAACACACTCACAACACACTCAAAACACACACTGACAACACACCGACAGCACACTGACAACACACTGACAACACATTCAAAACACACACTGACAACACTGACAACACACTGACAACACATTCAAAACACACACTGACAACACTGACAACACACTGACAACACACTGACAACACACTGACAACACTGACAACACACTCACAACACACACTGACAACACACCGACAGCACACTGATAACACGCTGACAACACGCTGACAACACTGACAACACACTCACAACACACTCACAACACACACTGACAACACACCGACAGCACACTGACAACACACTGACAACACACTCACAACACGCTGACAACACTGACAACACACTCACAACACACTCACAACACACACTGACAACACACCGACAGCACACTGACAACACACTGACAACACTGACAACACACTCACAACACACTGACAACACACCGACAGCACACTGACAACACGCTGACAACACACTCACAACACACTCACAACACACACTGAGAAAACACACTGACAACACACACAACACACTGAAAACACTGACAACACACACTGACAACACACTGACACACACTGACACAACACACTAACACAACACGCTGACAACACACACAACACACTGACACAACAAACTGACAACACACTGACACAACACACTGACAACACACACTGACAACACACTGACAACACTGACAACACACTCACAACACGCTGACAACACACTCACAACACGCTGACAACACTGACAACACACTCACAACACACTCACAACACACACTGAGAAAACACACTGACAACACACACAACACACTGACAACACTGACAACACACACTGACAACACACACTGACAACACACTGACACAACACACTGACACAACACGCTGACAACACACTGACAACACTGACAACACACACTGACACAACACGCTGACAACACACTGACAACACACACAACACACTGACACAACAAACTGACAACACACTGACACAACACACTGACACAACACACTGACACAACACACTGACACAACACACTGACACAACACACTGACACAACACACTGACACAACACACTGACACAACACACCGACAACACACTGACACAACACACTGACACAACACACTGACACAACACACTGACACAACACACTGACACAACACACTGACACAACACACTGACACAACACACTGACACAACACACTGACACAACACACTGACACAACACACTGACACAACACACTGACACAACACACTGACACAACACACTGACAACACACTGACAACACACTGACAACACACCGACAACACACCGACAACACACACTGACACAACACACACCGACAACACACACTGACACAACACACACTGACACAACACACTGACACAACACACTGACACAACACACTGACACAACACACTGACACAACACACTGACACAACACACTGACACAACACACTGACACAACACACACTGACAACACTGACAACACACACTGACAACACTGACAACACACACTGACAACACACACAGCACACTGACAACACACACAGCACACTGACAACACACACAGCACACTGACAACACACACAGCACACTGACAACACACACAGCACACTGACAACACACACAGCACACCGACACAACACACCGACACAACACACCGACACAACACACCGACACAACACACCGACACAACACACCGACACAACACACCGACACAACACACCGACACAACACACCGACACAACACACCGACACAACACACCGACACAACACACCGACACAACACACCGACACAACACACCGACACAACACACCGACACAACACACCGACACAACACACCGACACAACACACCGACACAACACACCGACACAACACACCGACACAACACACTGACAACACACTGACAACACACTGACAACACACTGACACAACACACTGACAACACACTGACAACACATTGACAACACACCGACAACACACCGACAACACACCGACAACACACCAACACACCGACAACACACACTGACACAACACACACTGACACAACACACCCACGACACAACACACTGACACAACACACTGACACAACACACTGACACAACACACTGACACAACACACTGACACAACACACTGACACAACACACTGACACAACACACACTGACACAACACACACTGACACAACACACACTGACACAACACACACTGACACAACACACACTGACACAACACACACTGACACAACACACTGACAACACACACTGACAACACACACAGCACACTGACAACACACACAGACACAACACACACAGACACAACACACTGACACAACACACTGACAACACACTGACACAACACACTGACAACACACACTGACAACACACACAGCACACTGACAACACACACAGACACAACACACACTGACACAACACACCCACAACACACTGACACAACACACTGACACAACACACTGACACAACACACACTGACACAACACACACTGACACAACACACTGACACAACACACTGACAACACACTGACAACACACACTGACAACACACACAGCACACTGACAACACACACAGACACAACACACACAGACACAACACACCGACACAACACAACGACACAACACACCGACACAACACACCGACAACACACTGACAACACACTGACAACACACCGACAACACACCGACAACACACCGACAACACACTGACACAACACACTGACACAACACTGACACAACACACTGACACAACACACACAGCACACTGACACAACACACACAGCACACTGACACAACACACACAGCACACTGACACAACACACACAGCACACTGACACAACACACACAGCACACTGACAACACACTGACAACACACTGACAACACACTGACAACACACACAACACACTGACAACACACACAACACACACATCACACTGAAACAGGACTTTTGCAATGAAACAAAGTCTCAACTTTCAAATTTGGTAATTTTTTAAAGAAATGTAAACCATAAATAGCGTTTTGTGTCTGTGTAATGTGTGTGACCGATCGCTCAGTTAAAGCCGCTCGTGAACCGATCACCTCTTCTAGTTCAGTTACAGCAGATAAACACGAATGAACATCAGAAGGAGTGTGTTTTAACCGCAGAAAGACGTCAGTACACCGTTTCTCAAGTTCAACTCCTCCAGCGTTAGTCTACTAACTCTCCTGACCGCTGTGTCGGACAAAAATGGCGTCTGGCGGATTATGATTGGTCAGCTCGCCTGTCAATCAAACTCCGTGCGAAGGGTGGATTGGAGAGTTTCTCTCGTTCAGTGCTATGGTTGAGTTTGCAGAACTGTGCCTGTGTTTCAGCCGGTAAAGGAGTTCAAGCTGTGGAAGAACAGCGCGGTTCCCCCGCCACACTCGTACGAGACGGAGGAGAAGAAGAAAGCTCCCGCCGGGATGGACATGGCCATTAAATGGTCGAATGTTTACGAGGACAACGGAGACGACGCCCCTAAAGCCCCCGCCCACTTCCTGCCCGAGGGGGAGGAGCCACAGGAGCCCGACTCTGGTAACAACAGACTCACTAACTCTATCTGTCCATCTATCCATCTATCATATCTATCTATCCATCTATTTATCTGTCTGTCTGTCTATCCATCTATCATATCTATCTGTCTATCTATTGAAGTGTTTGCTCTCTCTATCTTCAGATGACGAGGACGCACTGAAGAAATCTGCTAAGAAACGTCACGTTGAAACATTCCAGCAGAAGGAGAAGAGAAAGCGTGACATCGGTCAGGCCACGTCAGACAAGAACTTCGTGGAGGAGGAGAAGCGGATCCTGCGCCAGTCTGCGGACTGAAGCGTGCGCGCGTGTGTGTGTGTGTGTGTGTGTGTTAGTTTATTTCACCATTTACCTGTCAGGAATCAGCCTCTGGATGAAGCGAGTCCGGGACATTTTAAATGTGTAAATCCAACATCATGTCCATGTGTGTGTGAGGGGAGTGTGTGTGAAGGGAGTGTGTGAGGGGCGATTCTGCATTAAATGATGTGTTTGTGTTTTGGACGTCACTGTAAGTTTGATTTCAACTGTAAATTTCAAGCTTGTAAAGAACATTCTCCTTTGGTGATTTTAGTTTGATGTTTCTTGTACGTTTCAGATGATTTGTAGTTTCTCAAATTGATAAAGTCCTTCTCTCTGAGTCTCTGTTGCTGTGTTTGTATCTTATTGTGTGTGTGTGTGTGAGAGAGTGAGTGTTTGTGTCTGGATGAGTGTGTGAGAGAGAAGGGAGTGTGTTTGTTTGTTTGTGTGTGTGAGAGAGAGAGAGAGAGAGTGTGTGTGTTTGTGTGTGTGTGAGTGAGTGAGAGAGAGAGTGTGTGTGTTTGTGTGTGTGTGTGAGAGAGAGAGAGAGAGAGTGTGTGTGTGTTTGTGTGTGTGTGAGAGGGAGAGTGTATTTGTGTCTGGATTGTGTGTGTGTGTGTGAGAGAGAGAGTGTGTTTGTGTCTGGATGAGTGTGTGTGTGTGTGTGTGTGAGAGAGAGAGAGTGTGCCTGCATGTTTTTGTGTGTGTCCTGGTGAATCCTACATTATAAGGACAAAATGTCCCCACAAAGATGACAATCATTTTTGGTCCCCATAAGGAAAACAGCTTATAAATCATACCGAGTTTTTTTGAAGATATAAAATGCAGAAGTGTGTGTGTGTGAGAGAGAGAGAGAGAGAGAGAGAGAGAGAGAGAGAGAGAGAGAGAGAGAGAGAGAGAGAGAGAGATGTATAGGTTTAGGGGTAGCGTTAGTGTGTGTGTGTGATGGGTTGGTTTGGGGGTCGGGTTAGTGTGTGTGTGTGTGTGATGGGTAGGTTTAGGGGTCGGGTTAGTGTGTGTGTGTGTGTGTGTGTGATGGGTAGGTTTAGGGGTCGGGTTAGTGTGCGTGTGTGTGTGTGTGTGTGTGTGATGGGTAGGTTTAGGGGTCGGGTTAGTGTGTGTGTGTGCGTGTGTGTGTGTGATGGGTAGGTTTAGGGGTCGGGTTTGTGTGTGTGTGTGTGTACTGATGTTATACTGTCACTAGGTGGCGACACTGAATAAGATTTGATCTTCCTACACCTGGAATCATCAGGCTTTTTAAAAAAGCGAGAAGTAATAGCATGCAGAAATTCCTATAGTAAATAGTCTTTGTTTAGTTATGCTCTCACATATTTCATCAGCAGACATTTGTTTTCTACGACGATTTTCCCAATACCTTATACCTTGTTTAGAGTGATATCATGATATTCTTCAATAAAAGTGTATCATTCAGTACTGTTACTATGCAATACCTCCAGTATTTTACCATAGTAAAGCCACCGTGATGTTTAAAAAACAGTTTCTGAATGCTGAAGTGACTCCTCACATCAGTTGTGAAGTGTGTGTGTGTGTGTGTGTGTGTGTGTGTGTGTGTGTGTGTGTGTGTGTGTGTGTGTGTGTGTGTGTGTCGCTCCAGGCTTTTTGCTGGATCTGTGTTCCCGCAGGTTGAAGGATGAAGAAAGTGTCTGTAATTTTTCATGGAATGATCAGAGGGATTCCTGGCCTTCTGTCGTCTCCTGTGGACATGAAACGGGTAAATATGCAGATGATAAGATTCCAGCGTGCAGGAATGTGTGTGTGTGTGCGTGTGTGTGTGTGTGTGTTCGCTGAATCTTCACGCCTGAATGAATGTCAGGAGATTCCAGATTCTAAAGTTTTACCATTCTCAGGAGAAACTGTTTCTTACACACTACCAGTCAAATGTTTGGGATTTTCAATGTAAAGAAGTCTCTTCTGCTCACCGAGGCTGCATTTATTTGATTAAAAACACAAAAAAACAGTAATATTGTTAAATATTATGACAATTTAAAATAATTGTTTTCTATTTTTATATACAGTAAAGTGTAATTTATTCCTGTGATCAAAGCTGAATGTTCAGCATCATTACTCCAGTCTTCAGTGTCACATGATCCTTCAGAAATCACTCTAATATGAGGATTTTTATGAATATTATCAATGTTGAAAACAGTTATTTACATGTCTTTCTTTCATGTGGATCATGTGACACTGAAGACTGGAGTAATGATGCTGAACATTCAGCTTTGATCACAGGAATAAATTACTCTTTACTGTATATTCACATAGAGAACAGCTGATTTACACTGGGATAATGTTTCACAATTTTTGGGGATTTTTAATCAAATAAATGCAGCTTTGGTGAGCAGAAGAAACTTCTTTTAAAAACATTGAACATTTTACTGATCCAAAACTTTTGACTGGTACTGTATATATTCTTAGGGAAGTTTAGGGCAGTGAAAACTTGTGAGATTTGGCACACAGACAGAAGACAGTCTGAACATTCACCACAGACATGTTTAACTCATTCCCTCTAGCGCCACCAACTGTCCAAGGTTGCATTCACATTTAAGCCAATAACCTTTGAACCATAAAGGCTAGAAACAACATCCTCATATCTGTTCAGTTTCATTCAATTCACATTTATTTGTATAGCACTTTTCACATACAGATCTTGTGAAAGATAGACCTATCTATGTCCTCAGACCTTGCTGACAAAAAAACATGGAGTGCAAGTCAATTCGTCCAAGGCATTCTCGTTTAATGTGAGCACAAATTCTACGAACAACACGCCAAGATGGATGAGGCTGTACCTCCGCAACGCTTCGGTGTATTCTGACCAACATTGGTGTGTGTTTAGACGACCTTGACCTGAGGATGCCTGCACAGTTTCGGCACAGCGCCACCTAGTGGTCAGGAGAAATGCTATTTTTTTATTTCTTTGCTTTTAACTTCTGAACAGTTTCACCAAAAATCTCTCACAAAGAAAAATCTCAAAAAATTGTCACCCAACACTGACCACACCAGATCAATTTGGTGTCAGCGCCACCTATTGGTCAAAAGTTATAGTCAAGTCAAGTCAGATTTATTTATACAGCGCTTTCAACTATATAGATCGTTTCACAGCAGCTTTACAGTGATAATAGGAGATTACAGTAACAGAGATTGTTTAGGCTTTACAGCAGCTCTAGAATAAAGTTATTGTCCAGATAAAGTTAGTTTTGATTGATTCACTTCCATTGTAAAGATCATTAGTTATTAACTTAGGGGCCGCCAACACGACACCGCTCTAACAGAAAACCTTTAATGCGTTCTGGCCGTTCGTTCACACGACCACAGTGTTTGGTGATCGAGAACGCAAACTTTAAAATACATTCCAAGGAGCAAGTTTTGAAAAATATTGAAAACGCCATCATCTCCGCGGTAACTTCAAAAACGCGAATCCGCGAAAACGCTGACGGGGTGCACATGCATATTTTGTGTTTAGCCTATGCTCGTTTATATATATATATATAAATGACTGCAGGCGCCTAGACATTCTTTACAAATTTACATTGCCAAATTACCCCTTGCTTGACCCCTTAATTACTTCTTGGAACTATACAGGTGAACCTCGAGAAACTAGAATATGGTGCGAAAGTTCATTTATTTCAGTAATTCAACTTAAAAGGTGAAACTAATATATTATATAGACTCATTACATGCAAAGTGAGATATTTCAAGCCTTTATTTGTTAGAATTGTGATGATTATGGCTTACAGCTTATGAAAACCCCAAATTCAAAATTAGAGTATTGTGAAAAGTTTTTTATATCTGTAAGCCATAATCATCACAATTATAACAAATAAAGGCTTGAAATATCTCACTTTGCATGTAATGAGTCTATATAATATATTAGTTTCACCTTTTAAGTTAATTAAAAGTAAAATTACTGAAATAAATGAACTTTCGCACCATATTCTAGTTTCTCGAGTTTCACCTGTATTTCAGGAGTATGATGTAACCGCTATTGTAAACGTGAGTTTTCTTAAGAACCTACTTTTGCAAACTAGGCGTAGCTTTCGGGCCCGATCGGAACCAAAGCAGTGCAGAAATATTCTCTGGAGTCAGATTGTCAATAGTTATAAAAAAAATGTAAAAAATCGAAATTTCGGTTTATAAAATCATTCGTAAATTGAAGCCGCCAAATTGTTCAAAGTGGGAGGAGCCACTTTTACTAAAATGGCTATAACTCGGGAAGGGAATAAGATATTTTCACCAAACTCAGCGCACCTATGAAAGAGCTCATTCTCCAACTGGCCACTTGGTGGCGCTATAACCAAAAAAAAAACTAAAACGGCTATAACTACTTGGCCGCTGGTCCGATTGACTTGAAAATTGGCATGCCGTGTCTTTGCCCGAGCTGCCATGACTGTCTATGCGTACATTGATGTATCTCAAAAAACATGTCCAATTAATTACTGTTAACTGTTAAAAAACTTTAAATCCATATAAGGTACATTTCCTGTATTGGCTGTAAATGGTCATTTCCATCTCTGATTGAGAGTGTTGCTTAATAAAACATAATATCGTTCTACACATGTGCTTAAAGGCCTTAAACCGCTCGAACCCTGATATTATTAGTGTTCCTCCTGAATGCGAGTCAATGGCAGCCCTATGAACAGAACATGGGAAGATAATGAGATTTGGCACATTTGTAGTGATTGTCATGAATGGTAATCTGACCAATTTTGTAGTCTCTATGACCAACTCTATAGCGCCACCACCAGTTCAAATATTCACTTTTCAAGTGGTTATAACTTTTGAACCCTTTGTTTTAGACAAATTAAATGTGGTACACCTGATTCCTCTCAACATGCTGATCCAATTCAGCATCTTACAATAAGACTCCACCCATCACATGTACATATTCTTCATATTGTGCTTGTGTTTTTGCTCTTCTGGCTCGGCGCTGCTGTTAGATGACGTTGGTGTATTTGCTGATGGTGATATTTGTCCATTTGGTGAATGATTGACCGTGTAAATGTGTTCCACATACGAACACGCCGCTTTGCTCTCTTGTAGACCACAAACATGCATCTATTAAGGCTGAGCTAAATTCCACTGCGTACAATTACGTCTTATGAGCTTTACGAAGCCAGAGAGGGGAAAGAAGACTTGACTTGGAGTTCATGGAAAATCAGTGGAAGTGTTTTGGATCGATTGGCCTTTTATGGAGATGCATACATATTTATATTTTACATTTCTGTGTTATGAATGGGCTTGGGTAACAGTATGCGTGTTCATTTAAGGCAGACTGGTCGTCAGGGGGATCGAGGCGGCATGACGACTGTCCCGTTACCATAGTGATGAGAAACAGGAAATGATGACCTCAGGAGCTGAAGAGGAAAAGCATAGACAGATCTCTTTATATGTGTCTGTATGGAATTATTATTATTTGATTAAAAATCCTAAAAAATTGTGAAATATTATTATAATGTAAATCATCTGTTTTCTATGTGAATATACAGTAAAGTGTAATTTATTCCTGTGATCAAAGCTGAATGTTCAGCATCATTACTCCAGTCTTCAGTGTCACATGATCCTTCAGAAATCACTCTAATATGAGGATCTGATGCTCAAGAAACATTTATGATTATTATCAGTGTTGAAAACAATTGTGCACAATTTTTATTTAAGGATTCTTTGAAGCGTTTCTCTGAAATATAATCTTTTTTAACATTAAACACTACCGTTCAACAGTTTGGGGTCTTTTTTATTTTAATTTTTTTTACAAAGGTTTTTTTATTTTTGGGGGGAAATAAATTAAATAAATCAATAGTTTTATTCATCAAGGATGAATTAAATTGATCAAAAGTTACAGTAAAGACATTTATAATGTTACAAAAGATTATTCTTCAAATAAATGCGTTTGCATGATGATAGGGCGTTAATGACGTTTTTTGCACGTTGCTAGGGTGTTTTGATTGGTTGCTAGTCATTATTATAGTTATCTACACCTAAACTTTTTTTTAAATTCAGTTATTTGCCAAAGCAACACTTTCATTTAGTTTACCTTGATGTACTAAAATAACTAAAACCGAATTAAAATTTAATCAAAACTATATTAAAAACATGACAAAAATTTACTGAAACTTTGACGAAAAAATTTAATGATTTTATATCAATGATATTTAAAATACCCAGCTGTAAAATAGTGAGATTTATTTTTTTAAGTATATTTTTTAAACCAAAAATATTATTTGGGTGTGATCCGCTGCAGCATATGTATATATTTATAAATATCATTGATATATATATATATATATATATATATATATATATATATATATTAGGGGTGGCACGGTTCACAAAACCCACGGTTCGGTTTGTATCACGGTTTTAGGGTCACGGTTTTCGGTTCTGTACGGTTCTTGTTGTTATTTTTTCTTTTAATCTTTAACACTCCAGAAATGTACTTCAGCATATGATATATAGCTTAACTATCCACAATTTAGGATACAGTATTAACAAAAATGTTATATCATGCAATCATGCACAAACTGAATTTGACTTGACTTTAAGCACATTATTGGGACCATCTCCGAGGAAAGCTAGGTGAGATTTTGATACAGCAAGAGAGAAGACATTGATGACATGCTTTTCGTTTATTTGGCAAAAAAGTCGAATGTGTATCACTATCTCTACAGGAACTTATGTGCATTTTTAGCACACAAAGATTGAAATTAACTTGCATTTATCAAACTGCCAACTTAAAGGTATTGTATAGGAATTGTATAAAAAAAACTTTTTTCCAAATTTGTTTAAACTTTCTGTATTTATCAATGCATAATTAAAATGCAAGTACTCTGAAAAAGAAAGTATAAAAATCGAGTGTCTGTAGACCTCTCACGACTGTTTTAAAGACAGCTCATTATTTCCATTCACTCCACCCCCTCCCTTCTGGGCTCCTCCCAAAGCCACGCCTCCAAAACACATGAACGCGCGACTCCGACCGCTGAGCTGAAGACGCATTATTTACCGGAGACGAGCGGAGAGGAAGGAGCGCAGTGCATGTAGTGACATCATGTCAGAATCACATGTAATAAAAAAATCTAACTTTATCATTATGAAGATAAACAAATAAGATGTATTTTAGTACTCACTATCAAGTCGCATATTGATATTGGTAAAGATTAAAATATATATTTATTGATTCGCTAACGAGCTAGTTATCTATAAGGCAAAGCTAAAAACAGGTTGCATGATACACGTTTTTCCATTGCCATCATTTACACTGTGATGAAGATGAATTTCGTGTAACATTCATAACATATATGGTGTTCTGCATGTAAGAGTTTCCATGATGAAAGCATTGTTGACTCTGATGAGGACTACACTCCAGAGACAAGTACCGCATCGTCAGCTCGAGGACAGATCCGGGGTCAGGGATTTTTTGTTTAAAAACAAAACAAAGGCGAAAAAACCGTGCAGGTAAACTTCCAGGTGAACATGGTAAAAGAGTTAGACAGAGGGTAAATATAATTCTAAGAAAAGTTCCTGGATGCGGATCGGCCTACTATCTGTTAAATATGTATTTAGTTATCTAAAGCAAAATTATGCACAATTCAACACTATAGCTATCATCTTGAGCTAGGCATATATATTATTTATCATCTCTACTACGGCTTGCTAAGTAATGTTATGTTAGCTATATTAGGCAGCTACGTGTGCTAATGACACATGCTTCATGAAAACATAAAGAAAAAAATATGTATGATCAAAATACAAAAAGAAAGATTTACCTGTCCAGCAGAAATATAGCCATCCAGGCGCCACTTTTCAGCCCCTTGAGGTCTCTCAGTTCTCGCCATCGCTGGAAAGCCACGCCGATATTGGCATGCGTTTTATTTTGTTGTTTATCCAAAGACTTTTTGTTCATTACCTTTTCTAGTAACGTTACTGTCTTCCTTTTTTTGCCTGGTTTGCCTTTGCGAACTGCATATGTGAATTTTGATTGGTCTTTCTAATCTCTGCTAGGCCTGTCGCGATAGTCAATAAATCAATTAATCGCACGATAAAAAAAATGAGCTCGATAATTTTTCCGGCCGCGATAATTTCCATTTGCATGCTTGTTTGTTTTCCTCTCTTCCTCTCTCTCTCTCTCTCTCTCTCTCTCTCTCTCTCTCTCTCTCTCTCTCTCTCTCTCTCTACCAAAGAGACTGGATGACAACTCTCGGTTCCTTAGCTTGAACTAGAGCTTAGATTCTCAGCCCGAACTTGACCCGACCCGTTCCGCGGGCCGATATTTCCCGACACTATCCTCGGGCCGGGCCCTTGAGAGACGTGCACTCGCAATAGAGTGCGGCGCGACACTAGATCTGATGGCCGAGTGCGCGCGCGGGCGGTAACGCACTCACTCTGTGTGTGCGAGTTGCGGGAGAATAAAACGATTCGCGGGACTCCCGCAAACTAGAAATATCTATGAATAAAACATATAAAAACGAATATATTTTTATTCATCTGTTACAGAAAAGCAACAAGAACAACTAAAACAAAATACAAACGATTTACAGGCAGAGTTTCTATTCATAACATGTCTGCAGCGTTGAGCGATGTAGCCAATCACAGACATATGTGTTGATTTCTTGAACGCAATGGCCAATCACAAGCATTCAGATAGACTCCCCTCACCGCTCAAAACAGACTTTTTGTTCAGTGCTGAATTCTGTATGCTGGCAAATCCTCTAATTATAACCAACAAAGTGTGGATATTATGAAAGATTCATTGTGCAGTCAGCTTCAATGTAATAACAGAGATGTGTGAGATCGCGATTAACTGTCAGCTTTTTAGAAATTATTAAGGGAGCGCACTTTGCGCGCATTCAACCATGCACGCAGGAGCTGCTTGCTTTTATGTTAAATTAACAGTGGTTTGTGTGTTAATGCTTTATTAAAAAATAATTTATTATAGGGTAGGGTCGGGTTTTGTTTTCATCCATTTTATTTATTGTTTTTGGTATGTATTCAAGTGCATTATTTGCTAACAGAGACTGAGAGTCCATTGATTGCTTTTATTGTTTTTGGTTGTTTTGTTCATTTATTGTGGATATTTAAAATGTTTTCCATTTTCAGTGTTAAATAGACATACAAGTTTATTGATCTTCGAAAAGGTGTACCTGCATTATTATGCCATTATCATTATTTTAGATGTAAATGGTCTCGGAACGACAATATTATCGTTTATCGCAATAATTTCTTGGACAATTTATCGTCCAGAAAAATTTGTTATCGTGACAGGCCTAATCTCTGCCATTGTTTTGCTATTCCTAGGTTCCGTGCCTCTTGAATTCCTCAAATCAAACGGATGCGCGCGCAAGTGGGCAGGTCCTGTGTGGCAAAAGGGTGGTTGCCATGGTTGCGAGAGAGTGACAGTCCCCTAAGCCAATCCTTTGTTTCGTCCCGAATGTACATAATGAGCTGTGTTTAGTGCAGATTTAACGGTCTAGAGTCACTCGATTTTTATACTCTTTTTATCAGAGTACTTACATTTTAATTATGCATTGATATATACAGAAAGTTTAAACAAATTTGGAAAAAAGTTTTTATAAAATTCCTACCTACAATACCTTTAAGTGTAGCTCTTACAAAAATTGTATCTTTTAAAAGAAAAAGAGAGGAACTCTTAAAACTCTGTCTGTTAAATAAGTCAAAATACATGAAACATAATTGCCTGTAATTAGGCTATAGCAATAGCAAAGGCCATAATCATAAAGTGAAACATAAGTTCAACCTCAACACATAGACAGTATCAACAATGCTTCTATTCCCTGAGAGTGAGCATACACTTTTTTCACTTGAAATTAAAGTGCAGTATTTGGAAACAAATGACTGGAGTTCTTATCTAAACTTAAAGTGCCACTGTAGCTGCTATATATTTAAATATCATAACATGAAATCCAAAATGTTCCCACACACCGGACTTATACGACGCTGGCGCATCCTCCAACTCCGGTTAGCCTTCCTTATCTCTCCCACTTGCCACTTCTCCGCGTGACGTGTCCTGCAGCGCTCCATACTCCACTCTTACTGGCGTGTTCGAGTTGAACCGGCGCTGCACAGAGCGATCGGTAATGACATCACCGCGTGAGTGATTGAAAAGCATACGGAGCCGTCGCGCTCGCGGTACTTTGATGTCATTACCGATCGCTCTGTGCAGCGCCGGGTCAAGTCGAACAAGCCTCATTTGTATGTCCACATGTCATATTTCGCCCGAAAAGGAAACACACGTCTGAGGTCACATACGGCCACGAGGGCGAGGCTACATTGCGCATGCGTCGAACCGTGAGACGCACACACGCTCCGAACCGAGACAAGCGAACCGAACGGTTCGGATGTTTTTTCATGTACCGTGCCACCCCTAATATATATATATATATTAAATGTTAAATAATAATAATGAATGTTAAATAATAATACTAAAAAAAATCCTAAACATACTGAAACCATGCTTTAATAACAGTAGTAATAATAATGATAATAATAACAATAATAATACTTATTATATTGAAATATAATATATATAAAATATATTTTATTATTTTATGTATTTATTATTTAAAAATGAAAATATAATAAATATATTAAAATAATAAATAACTAATTATATTGTATATTATATTTATATTATATTACAATATAATAATAATGTCAAATTTAAAGAATAAAAAATATTAAAATAATAAATAAATTACATTTTATATGATATTAATATTATTAAATAATGACATTATTATTATTGTGTTCTTTTTCTGCCTCGTTGCAACTTCTGTTAGAAATGTATGAAGTTGTGTTGTAATGTAGTGTATCTGTACGATATAATGTATGACTAAAACTGGCCAAGCATTGAGAAGTGAATGATTTAACTGAGTCTCACTGTCTCTGTTCCGCAGTGATCAGCTGTGTGTGTGTGTGTGTGTGTGTGTGTGTGTGTGTGTGTGTGTCAGTCTCTTCATCCTCATCCAGACGGCAGAGCGAGTCCCGGATAATTTACGTCCTGAGAAAAGGGGTGCGGATCAAACCCATAAATTGAGCTGCTGGTGTGTGTGTGTGTGTGTGAGACAGAGAGAGAGAGAGAGAGTCGGGGAACAATGAGGAGGGGGAACAGACAGCTGGAGAAACAGATGTTCCTCTGCACACACACACACACACACACACACTAACCTGACCCGACCCCTAAACCTACCCATCACACACACACACACACACACACACACACACACACACACACACACACACACACACACACACACACACACACACACACACACACACACACAAACCCTAACCTACCCATCACACACACACACACACACACACACACACACTAACCTACCCATTACACACTAACCTACCCATTACACACACACACACACACACACACACACTAACCCTAACCTACCCATCACACACACACACTAACCCTAACCTACCTATCACACACACACACACAAACTAACCTGACCCCTAAACCTACCCATCACACACACACACACACACACACACACACACACACACATTAACCCGACCCCTGAACCTACCCAACACACACACACACTAACGCAACCCCTAAACCTACCCATCACACACACACTAACCCGACCCCTAAACCTACCCATCACACACACACATACACACATTTACCCGACCCCTAAACCTACCCATCACACACACACACACACACACACACACACTAACCTGACCCCTAAACCTACACATCACACACACACACACACACACACACACTAACCTGACCCCTAAACCTACCCATCACACACACACACACACACACACACACACACACACACACACACACACACACACACTAACCTGACCCCTAAACCTACCCATCACACACACACATACACACATTTACCCGACCCCTAAACCTACCCATCACACACACACACACACACACACACACACAGACTAACCTGACCCCTAAACCTACCCATCTCTCTCTCACACACACACTAACTCGACCCCTAAAACTACCCATCACGTCGTACACACACACACACACACACACACACACTTGCTTGCTTGTAGTTGTCCATCGAATCCGATGATGACGTCCACTTCTGTCTTCTAGCGGTGAGTTTTCTGACGACTGGATGGCCCTATCCTGATCCACAGGTTCTGTTGCAGGCGGGGCATATACACATGCTACTGGTGTTACTTGCTACGCTAGCGACGTCGTCAAATAGTAAGTTAAAGATGAAGATGATGCTATGCTAGGTCTTTATCAGAGACGGACAGAGTACACGCCATTTTTACGATTAGCGCAATGCATGATGGTATGTAGGGATTGGGTTAGTGACCATCGGTTGAACACTACTTTTCAAAATGCATTCTGGGATACATTGAGTGGACTATATAGGGTATAATAATCATCACTATACGTTCGTACAGCACTACAAAATGGCGAGCTCACTATATAGTCCACTATATAGTGAGTAGTGGGAGATTTCGGACCGACTTCTATAATTCAATGTTAGGCTGCATAGATTAGGTCAGCCGGAACCGGGAACACTTCCCTTAAATCCTGATGTACTCGTTACATCATAAGAAGAATGGCATCTACGCTAATATTAGTGTCTCTGTTTATCCCGAGGTTTACCGCAGTCCGCCGGATCCAGGCCGTATCCAGATCTGATGAAGGACCTGCATCTGGACACACTCTCTCACACACACACACACACACACACACACACACACACACACACACACACACACGTCACACACACACACTCCAGATCTGCGTCTTTACCTCAGTACAAATAATCGTAGTCGGGATAGTTCCGGTTCGCGTGACTACGCCAAAGCGATACAATTCTGTATAATAAATTTTAAGGCCAGACAAGTAGTTTGTTGAGGGTTGTTTTTTGGACTACATGCCTGCGCACATATATTCAAACATGCGGGCCATCGGCGTTCTCACGGGTTCGCGATTTTAAAGTTTGCGTAGAGAGAACTTAAGAGTTTTCTGTTAGATCGGTGTCGTGTTAGCGGCCCCTAAGTTAATAACTAATGATCGTTGTGACGAAAGTGGATCAATCAAAACTAACTTTAGCTGGAAAATAACTTTATTCTAGAGCTGCTGTAAAGCCAAAACAATCTCTGTTACTGTAATCTCCTATGATCACTGTAAAGCTGCTTTGAAACAATCTATATAGTTAAAAGCGCTGTATAAATGAAGGTGACTTAGCTTGATGCCCCGCATGTTGGTGCTGGGTGATTGTGGCCTCAATACTCTTGAAACCTGTTCTCCTGAGGATCTGAGTGTGAGGCACTCTGTCACGCCAGTGATTCCCAGTATGTGCCGGAGACAGCAGATGTGGAAGTGTTCCCGGGATTTGATGTGGCGGCTGTCAGTAACCCAGGCTTCACAGCTGTAGAGGAGGTGCTAATGAACCCGCCGCCGGAGTCTCCCAAAGGCCGCTGATGCTTGTTTGCACATGGGATGTTTGCACTCCACTGGCAGATTACCACTGGTTTGGCAGTGTTGATGGTCAACCCCGTCCTGCTATATGCCCTCACTGCTGCATCTAAAGCCCGGGACACACCATCGGCTGAAATTGGTCCTCGTCGGCTTTTTTTCGGCTGATTCAACATGTTTAATCGGCGTCGGGCCGTCGGTGAAAGAGGGAACTCTGATTGGCTGTTCAGCTTAGAGAACGAGTCAGTGCACGAGAATAATAGCAGAACAGCGAGCAAAGAAGTCAAAACGGTACAGATATGCCGCTTTTCCACTGCTGGTACGGCTCAGTACGGCTCGGCTCGGCGCGCTTCGCTTTTCCACTGCGTGGTACGACTCGGCACGGCACAGCTCGGTTTGCTTTTCCACTGCCGAGCCGTACCATACCATGCAGTGGAAAAGCGCCACAAATGAGCCGTACCGTACCGTACCATGAGTGGAAAAGCGCCACCAGTGAGCCGTACCGAGCCGTACCGTACCGTACCATGCAGTGGAAAAGCGCCACAAGTGAGCCATACCGAGCCGAGCCGTACTATACCATGCAGTGGAAAAGCGCCACAAGTGAGCCGTACCGTACCGTACCATGCAGTGGAAAAGCGCCACAAGTGAGCCGTACCGAGCCGAGCCGTACCATGCAGTGGAAAAGCGCCACAAGTGAGCCGTACCGTACCGTACCATGCAGTGGAAAAGCGCCACAAATGAGCCGTACCGAGCCGAGCTGTACCGTACCATGCAGTGGAAAAGCGCCACAAGTGAGCCGAGCCGTACCGTACCATGCAGTGGAAAAGCGCCACAAATGAGCCGTACCGAGCCGAGCCGTACCGTACCATGCAGTGGAAAAACGCCACAAATGAGCCGTACCGAGCCGAGCTGTACCATACCATGCAGTGGAAAAGCGACACAAGTGAGCCGTACCGAGCCGAGCTGTACCGTACCATGCAGTGGAAAAGCGACAAAAGTGAGCCGTACCGAGCCGAGCCGTACCGTACCATGCAGTGGAAAAGCGCCACAAGTGAGCCGTACCGAGCCGTACCGTACCATACCATGCAGTGGAAAAGCGCCACAAGTGAGCCGTACCGAGCCGTGCCATACCGTACCATGCAGTGGAAAAGCGCCACAAGTGAGCCGTACCGAGCCGTACCGTACCATGCAGTGGAAAAGCACCACAAATGAGCCGCACCGAGCCGTACCGTACCATACCATGCAGTGGAAAAGCGCCACAAATGAGCCGTACCGAGCCGAGCTGTACCGTACCATGCAGTGGAAAAGCGCCACAAGTGAGCCGAGCCGTACCGTACCATGCAGTGGAAAAGCGCCACAAATGAGCCGTACCGTACCGTACCATGAGTGGAAAAGCGCCACCAGTGAGCCGTACCGAGCCGTACCGTACCGTACCATGCAGTGGAAAAGCGCCACAAGTGAGCCGTACCGTACCGTACCATGCAGTGGAAAAGCGCCACAATTGAGCCGTACCGAGCCGAGCCGTACCATACCATGCAGTGGAAAAGCGCCACAAATGAGCCGTACCGAGCCGAGCTGTACCGTACCATGCAGTGGAAAAGCGCCACAAGTGAGCCGAGCCGTACCGTACCATGCAGTGGAAAAGCGCCACAAATGAGCCGTACCGAGCCGAGCCGTACCGTACCATGCAGTGGAAAAACGCCACAAATGAGCCGTACCGAGCTGAGCTGTACCGTACCATGCAGTGGAAAAGCGACACAAGTGAGCCGTACCGAGCCGAGCTGTACCGTACCATGCAGTGGAAAAGCGACACAAGTGAGCCGTACCGAGCCGAGCCGTACCGTACCATGCAGTGGAAAAGCGCCACAAGTGAGCCGTACCGAGCCGTACCGTACCATACCATGCAGTGGAAAAGCGCCACAAGTGAGCCGTACCGAGCCGTGCCATACCGTACCATGCAGTGGAAAAGCGCCACAAGTGAGCCGTACCGAGCCGTACCGTACCATGCAGTGGAAAAGCACCACAAATGAGCCGCACCGAGCCGTACCGTACCATACCATGCAGTGGAAAAGCACCACAAATGAGCCGCACCGAGCCGTACCGTACCGTACCATGCAGTGGAAAAGCGCCACAAGTGAGCCGTACTGAGTCGTACCATACCATGCAGTGGAAAAGCGCCACAAGTGACCCGTACTGAGCCGTACCGTACCATGCAGTGGAAAAGCGGCACAAGTGAGCCGTACCGAGCCGTACCGTACCATGCAGTGGAAAAGCGCGACAAGTGAGCCGTACCGTACCATACCATGCAGTGGAAAAGCGCCACAAGTGACCCGTACTGAGCCGTACCGTACCATGCAGTGGAAAAGCGCCACAAGTGACCCGTACTGAGTCGTACCATACCATGCAGTGGAAAAGCGCCACAAGTGACCCGTACTGAGTCGTACCGTACCATGCAGTGGAAAAGCGCCACAAGTGAGCCGTACCGAGCCGTACCGTACCATGCAGTGGAAAAGCGCCACAAGTGAGCCGTACTGAGCCGTACCGTACCATACCATGCAGTGGAAAAGCGCCACAAGTGAGCCGTACCGTACCATACCATGCAGTGGAAAAGCGCCACAAGTGAGCCGTACCGAGTCGTACCATACCATGCAGTGGAAAAGCGCCACAAGTGAGCCGTACTGAGCCGTACCGTACCATGCAGTGGAAAAGCGCCACAAGTGAGCCGTACCGAGCCGTACCGTACCATGCAGTGGAAAAGCGCCACAAGTGAGCCGTACTGAGCCGTACCGTACCATACCATGCAGTGGAAAAGCGCCACAAGTGAGCCGAGCCGTACCGTACCATGCAGTGGAAAAGCGCCACAAATGAGCCGTACCGAGCCGAGCCGTACCGTACCATGCAGTGGAAAAACGCCACAAATGAGCCGTACCGAGCCGAGCTGTACCATACCATGCAGTGGAAAAGCGACACAAGTGAGCCGTACCGAGCCGAGCTGTACCGTACCATGCAGTGGAAAAGCGACAAAAGTGAGCCGTACCGAGCCGAGCCGTACCGTACCATGCAGTGGAAAAGCGCCACAAGTGAGCCGTACCGAGCCGTACCGTACCATACCATGCAGTGGAAAAGCGCCACAAGTGAGCCGTACCGAGCCGTGCCATACCGTACCATGCAGTGGAAAAGCGCCACAAGTGAGCCGTACCGAGCCGTACCGTACCATGCAGTGGAAAAGCACCACAAATGAGCCGCACCGAGCCGTACCGTACCATACCATGCAGTGGAAAAGCGCCACAAATGAGCCGTACCGAGCCGAGCTGTACCGTACCATGCAGTGGAAAAGCGCCACAAGTGAGCCGAGCCGTACCGTACCATGCAGTGGAAAAGCGCCACAAATGAGCCGTACCGTACCGTACCATGAGTGGAAAAGCGCCACCAGTGAGCCGTACCGAGCCGTACCGTACCGTACCATGCAGTGGAAAAGCGCCACAAGTGAGCCGTACCGTACCGTACCATGCAGTGGAAAAGCGCCACAATTGAGCCGTACCGAGCCGAGCCGTACCATACCATGCAGTGGAAAAGCGCCACAAATGAGCCGTACCGAGCCGAGCTGTACCGTACCATGCAGTGGAAAAGCGCCACAAGTGAGCCGAGCCGTACCGTACCATGCAGTGGAAAAGCGCCACAAATGAGCCGTACCGAGCCGAGCCGTACCGTACCATGCAGTGGAAAAACGCCACAAATGAGCCGTACCGAGCTGAGCTGTACCGTACCATGCAGTGGAAAAGCGACACAAGTGAGCCGTACCGAGCCGAGCTGTACCGTACCATGCAGTGGAAAAGCGACACAAGTGAGCCGTACCGAGCCGAGCCGTACCGTACCATGCAGTGGAAAAGCGCCACAAGTGAGCCGTACTGAGTCGTACCACACCATGCAGTGGAAAAGCGCCACAAGTGACCCGTACTGAGCCGTACCGTACCATGCAGTGGAAAAGCGGCACAAGTGAGCCGTACCGAGCCGTACCGTACCATGCAGTGGAAAAGCGCGACAAGTGAGCCGTACCGTACCATACCATGCAGTGGAAAAGCGCCACAAGTGACCCGTACTGAGCCGTACCGTACCATGCAGTGGAAAAGCGCCACAAGTGACCCGTACTGAGTCGTACCATACCATGCAGTGGAAAAGCGCCACAAGTGACCCGTACTGAGTCGTACCGTACCATGCAGTGGAAAAGCGCCACAAGTGAGCCGTACCGAGCCGTACCGTACCATGCAGTGGAAAAGCGCCACAAGTGAGCCGTACTGAGCCGTACCGTACCATACCATGCAGTGGAAAAGCGCCACAAGTGAGCCGTACCGTACCATACCATGCAGTGGAAAAGCGCCACAAGTGAGCCGTACCGAGTCGTACCGTACCATGCAGTGGAAAAGCGCCACAAGTGAGCCGTACTGAGCCGTACCGTACCATGCAGTGGAAAAGCGCCACAAGTGAGCCGTACCGAGCCGTACCGTACCATGCAGTGGAAAAGCGCCACAAGTGAGCCGTACTGAGCCGTACCGTACCATACCATGCAGTGGAAAAGCGCCACAAGTGAGCCGAGCCGTACCGTACCATGCAGTGGAAAAGCGCCACAAATGAGCCGTACCGAGCCGAGCCGTACCGTACCATGCAGTGGAAAAACGCCACAAATGAGCCGTACCGAGCCGAGCTGTACCATACCATGCAGTGGAAAAGCGACACAAGTGAGCCGTACCGAGCCGAGCTGTACCGTACCATGCAGTGGAAAAGCGACAAAAGTGAGCCGTACCGAGCCGAGCCGTACCGTACCATGCAGTGGAAAAGCGCCACAAGTGAGCCGTACCGAGCCGTACCGTACCATGCAGTGGAAAAGCGGCACAAGTGAGCCGTACCGAGCCGTACCGTACCATGCAGTGGAAAAGCGCGACAAGTGAGCCGTACCGTACCATACCATGCAGTGGAAAAGCGCCACAAGTGACCCGTACTGAGCCGTACCGTACCATGCAGTGGAAAAGCGCCACAAGTGACCCGTACTGAGTCGTACCATACCATGCAGTGGAAAAGCGCCACAAGTGACCCGTACTGAGCCGTACCGTACCATGCAGTGGAAAAGCGGCACAAGTGAGCCGTACCGAGCCGTACCGTACCATGCAGTGGAAAAGCGCCACAAGTGACCCGTACTGAGCCGTACCGTACCATGCAGTGGAAAAGCGGCACAAGTGAGCCGTACCGAGCCGTACCGTACCATGCAGTGGAAAAGCGCGACAAGTGAGCCGTACCGTACCATACCATGCAGTGGAAAAGCGCCACAAGTGACCCGTACTGAGCCGTACCGTACCATGCAGTGGAAAAGCGCCACAAGTGACCCGTACTGAGTCGTACCATACCATGCAGTGGAAAAGCGCCACAAGTGACCCGTACTGAGCCGTACCGTACCATGCAGTGGAAAAGCGCCACAAGTGACCCGTACTGAGGCGTACCATACCATGCAGTGGAAAAGCGCCACAAGTGACCCGTACCGAGCCATACCGTACCATGCAGTGGAAAAGCGCCACAAGTGAGCCGTACTGAGCCGTACCGTACCATACCATGCAGTGGAAAAGCGCCACAAGTGAGCCGTACCGTACCATACCATGCAGTGGAAAAGCGCCACAAGTGAGCCGTACCGAGTCGTACCGTACCATGCAGTGGAAAAGCGCCACAAGTGAGCCGTACCGTACCATGCAGTGGAAAAGCGCCACAAGTGAGCCGTACCGAGCCGTACCGTACCATGCAGTGGAAAAGCGCCACAAGTGAGCCGTACTGAGCCGTACCGTACCATACCATGCAGTGGAAAAGCGCCACAAGTGAGCCGTACCGAGTCGTACCGTACCATGCAGTGGAAAAGCGCCACAAGTGAGCCGTACTGAGCCGTACCGTACCATGCAGTGGAAAAGCGCCACAAGTGAGCCGTACTGAGTCGTACCGTACCATGCAGTGGAAAAGCGCCACAAGTGAGCCGTACTGAGCCGTACCGTACCATGCAGTGGAAAAGCGCCACAAGTGAGCCGTACAGAGCCGTACCCTACCATGCAGTGGAAAAGCGCCACAAGTGAGCCGTACCGAGCCGTACCGTACCATACCATGCAGTGGAAAAGCGCCACAAGTGACCCGTACTGAGCCGTACCATACCATGCAGTGGAAAAGCGCCACAAGTGAGCCGTACTGAGCCGTACCGTACCATGCAGTGGAAAAGCGACACAAGTGAGCCGTACCGAGCCGTACCGTACCATGCAGTGGAAAAGCGACACAAGTGAGCCGTACTGAGCCGTACCGTACCATGCAGTGGAAAAGCGACACAAGTGAGCCGTACCGAGCCGTACCGTATCATGCAGTGGAAAAGCGACACAAGTGAGCCGTACTGAGCCGTACCGTACCATACCATGCAGTGGAAAAGCACCACAAGTGAGCCGTACTGAGCCGTACCGTACCATAAAGTGGAAAAGCGCCACAAGTGAGCCGTACTGAGCCGTACCGTACCATGCAGTGGAAAAGCGACACAAGTGAGCCGTACCGAGCCGTACCGTACCATGCAGTGGAAAAGCGACACAAGTGAGCCGTACTGAGCCGTACCGTACCATGCAGTGGAAAAGCACCACAAATGAGCCGCACCGAGCCGTACCGTACCATGCAGTGAAAAAGCGCCACAAGTGAGCCGTACTGAGCCGTACCGTACCATACCATGCAGTGGAAAAGCACCACAAGTGAGCCGTACTGAGCCGTACCGTACCATAAAGTGGAAAAGCGCCACAAGTGAGCCGTACTGAGCCGTACCGTACCATGCAGTGGAAAAGCGCCACAAGTGAGCCGTACAGAGCCGTACCCTACCATGCAGTGGAAAAGCGCCACAAGTGAGCCGTACCGAGCCGTACCGTACCATGCAGTGGAAAAGCACCACAAATGAGCCGCACCGAGCCGTACCGTACCATGCAGTGGAAAAGCGCCACAAGTGAGCCGTACTGAGGCGTACCGTACCATGCAGTGGAAAAGCGCCACAAATGAGCCGTACCGAGCCGAGCCGTACCGTACCATGCAGTGGAAAAGCGCCACAAGTGAGCCGTACTGAGCCGTACCGTACCATGCAGTGGAAAAGCGCCACAAGTGAGCCGTACAGAGCCGTACCCTACCATGCAGTGGAAAAGCGCCACAAGTGAGCCGTACCGAGCCGTACCGTACCATGCAGTGGAAAAGCGCCACAAGTGAGCCGTACTGAGCCGTACCGTACCATACCATGCAGTGGAAAAGCGCCACAAGTGAGCCGAGCCGTACCGTACCATGCAGTGGAAAAGCACCACAAATGAGCCGCACCGAGCCGTACCGTACCATGCAGTGGAAAAGCACCACAAGTGAGCCGTACTGAGCCGTACCGTACCATGCAGTGGAAAAGCGCCACAAGTGAGCCGTACCGAGCCGTACCGTACCATGCAGTGGAAAAGCACCACAAATGAGCCGCACCGAGCCGTACCGTACCATGCAGTGGAAAAGCACCACAAGTGAGCCGTACAGAGCCGTACCCTACCATGCAGTGGAAAAGCGCCACAAGTGAGCCGTACTGAGCCGTACCGTACCATGCAGTGGAAAAGCACCACAAATGAGCCGAGCCGTACCGTACCATGCAGTGGAAAAGCGCCAATAGAAGGCTGTTCTTATGTTACGTCATCTTACCTGAGTGTTCCTTGGCGAATATTTCAATATTAACATGAGCGGAGTGGAATAAAGAAAGTGTTTAGCGGGATTGATATACAGAACGGTAAGCACGCACTGCTTTGTGTACGGTTTGTGTATCTGCAGCCGGCAGCGTCGGTTTCCCTTTTTGAATGACGAATATAGACGAATATATCTGCAGAAATAGACAGTTGTCTCATTTACACGCAGGCGCAGAACGCGCATGCTAGCTGACAGTCGGCAGTAGTTCTCTCGTGTGTTCAAGTGCAGCTTTTTACCCCGACGCGAGGCGACAACACAGCCAGCTTTCATCAGCGCTAGTTCGTCGGCGTCGGCTTGGTGTGTTCCAGGCTTAAGACGGACTGCAGGAGTTGTGAAGAGTGAGACACGAGAGCGCAGTCATCGGCACACTGCAGCTCAAGTGTCCTCGCTCTGTGCAGTTTGGTGGTGGCCTGCAGTCTCCTGATATTACAGAGGTTACCATCCAGCCTGTACGCTACTGTCACCCCACTGTTGTCTTCAATCTCCTCGTGGAGAAGCTGGGTTACACATATGAGGAAGACGTTAAAAAGCACTGGTGCCAGTACACACCCCTGCCTTACCCCTGTGCGCACACTTAGTGGAGCATCCGAACCGGAGGAGGACTTCCCACAAGAGATCGAAGGCTTTGGAAAGGTCTTTATGTTGCTCCCTGCACTTTTCCTGGAGTTGCCGGGTTGTGAAGGCCCTGTGGACTGAGCTCCTGTTCTTCCTAAACCCGCACAGTGACTCGGGTAGCATAGATGCTGTGATGTCATTGATCAGTCTTTAGTGATATACCCCTATGGTTGTCACAAATGGCCCTATCCCCTTCGCTTTTATATATGGTAACAATGCTAGCATCTGACGTGCAGGGCTCTGACTAAGAGCTCCCAGTCTATTCAAACCTGCCCCCATCGCCGCCAGAGTTCAACCATAAGTAGATCCAGGTAATATTCACCTTTGGTCAGAAGTGGAAAACCTGCTAAAGGGGGTGCGCTCTCCCCAGTAGCACTAACTTCACCATGATAAGGTAGGTCTGGTGGCATGGGTGGGCCCAGGACGACCAGCTCCTCATCCTAGCTTGGTTTAGGCACGGCCATTGCGTGCCGCCAGCGCATTGCTTTCCTGTTGGGCTGTGCTCCCTTAGCTTTGCCTCAAGAAGCTTACCCACAAGGCAGTGGGGCTGTTTGCCCATAGCTGGGGCAGTGGTTGGCGGGCGTCGGGGCGTGTCCCCCGTATGGTGGGCACCTGCAGTTTAGCCTGGGACTACAAGGTGCCCAGTTACCATGTGTGGCCGTGAGGAGGCACTGCAGGAGTCTTGGTGGTGGAGAGGCTGTGTACTGGCGGAGGAGACGCACGCACTAGCCAGCGGCGGTAGCTAAAGGCAGAAAGTTGCAAGCAGCGTGCACTAACTATTAGCACCTCCATACTCCACACTACTGCACTAGACGCTTCACACACACCCTGAGAGTTCACTCACACACACACACGCTAACTTGACCCCTAAACCTACCCATCACACACACACACACACACACACACACACACACCTGACCCCTAAACCTACCCATCACGCACACGCACACACACACACACACGTTAACCCGACCCCTAAACCTACCCATCACACACACACACACACACACACACCTGACCCCTAAACCTACCCATCACACACACACACACACACGCACACACACACACACACTCACACCCACTCACACACTAACCTGACCCCTAAAACACCCATCACACACACACACACATTAACCCGACCCCTAAAACTACCCATCACACACACACCTGACCCCTAAACCTACCCATCACACACACGCACACACACACACACTCACACCCACTCACACACTAACCTGACCCCTAAAACACCCATCACACACACACACACACATTAACCCGACCCCTAACCCTAACCCACACACACAAACACACACATCTGACCCCTAAACCTACCCATCACACACACACGCACACATTAACCCGACCCCTAAAACTACCCATCACACACACACACACCTGACCCCTAAACCTACCCATCACACACACACACTCACACACTAACCTGACCCCTAAAACACCCATCCCACAAAAACACACACCTCTGACCCCTAAACCTATACCCATCACACACACAAACACACACACACACACACACACTAACCCGACCCCTAAAACTACCCATCACACACACACACACACACGTCACATGCATCCTCCTTGTTTTTCAGCACTTGTGTTTCCGCTGCAGGCTGTGACATGAACACAGATGCGCCGACAAGAGAGGCGTGTGTGTGTGTGTGTGTGGGGGGGGGGGGGGGGGGTTCAGTTGTTTTCCTATAAATGTCCCAGATTTCATAACTGCACATCATAATCTTCTCCTCAATCTGCCTTGGCAAAAACACTCTTCCTGAAGAACACAGAGCGCGCCCCAGTGCATGATGGGACAGTTCCAGATCTGCAGATCCATATCTGATATAATGACAGAAAAAAGAAAACGAAGAGATGAAGTTTGAATTACTGAACAGAAACAATTTCTAAACTTTGAGTTGAAGTTCAGTTCTTCAGTATATTGAGTATTTCTATTCCTAAATAATAAACAATCAATTATGATTGATTATATAAGTCATAAACAACACATGTGTTGGAGTCAATATGAAAATATGTGAAAAAATAGATAACATTCAACTGACTTAAAAAAATTAGTTTGAATAACTTAATTTTTTTTAATTGCTTAACTTATTTTGACGAGCAATGTATAAACATATGTTGTTGTAACTTATTGATCATATATATTTTTACAATAATATATACATTCATATTTATATAAACTAATCAGAAGTTTATGAAGATTCAAATAGAAATATGCAAAATGTGTGTAAAATATGAAAAAAATATTAAAATTAAAGGTAAAAAATTAGTAATGTTGGTAACATTTGTTACAGTATTTATCAATCTTTGCTAACATTATTTATATTTGATTTAATTAAACATTTATTTGATGCCAAGTGACGGACATGTTTTCAGTTTGAGCTGTTGTTCAGATACAGAACATTGATAAATGTATGAATGATTGCATTTATTGTTCGTGTGATTATAAATAAGGGATTCTATAAAACATGAGTCAGTTTCACAGGATCTGAGATTTACCGGTCAGATAAAGACTCATCATTCCCAGACGTGCTTCGACTCGTTCATAACCGGCAGATGAAGATGAATATGAATATGAATGAGAGTGAGCGAGCGAATCGCTTTCCCCCGAGGAGCGGATGGGATATATAATCCAGTGTGTGATGATTATGATTATGCTATTGAGACATAATCAGGCTATTAGTGTGAATGCGTCTGTTTAAACAGGCCTGATCGTTATCATATAAACACATCCATGTGTGACTGGGTCATAAATGAATACGGATTTCTTGACGGCTCTAGGGAGAATATTGAGCTTTAATAACTTTATTATGAATTTAAAAAAAAATTTATTTAATATAATTTTTTTGTGTGCAAATTGCTTCACTTATTTTGACGAGTTAAAGCAATATTTAAACTTATGTTGTTGCAACTTATTGATCATATATATATTTTTTACAGTAATATATACATTCATATATATATATATATATATAAACTAATCAGAAGTTTATGAAGATTCAAATAGAAATATACAAAACAATTCATGACAGTCAGGTTATTTTTAATCTAATGAAGGATTATATAATATCTTATTTTAATGCAGAATAGGTTAATTCAGGTAAACTGAGTCACTCTATATTCTTTAAATTTTTAAATATAATAAATAAAAATGTATTATATAGATTACTTTTATTAGCCTATATATTTTTACTTAGTTCTTATATGTATGTATGTGTATATATATAACATGTTTTACGTTTTACATAGTGTGTGTTCAAATAAAATTTTATAAATTATGACATATTTTCAATGTGACCAAGCATAATATTATAGTGTATGTTGTACATTATTTTATACTACAATAATATATGCAATATATGAAAATATGATTATAGTTTTTAAGTAATATTTCACGTATTTAGCCTAAATACAAGTGTTATAGACAGTATACGGTAACACTTTATTTTACAGTGTCCTTGTTACATGTTACATGCACTTACCATAGTAATAACAGTAAATTATGCATAATTACCTGCAACCAACCCTCAACCAAACCCTAATCGATAAAAATAAGTAGCCCTACATGTAAGTCGCTTTTCAGCGGACTTCTAGGACAATATATGCGATATGTGAAAATATAATTATAGTTTTTAAGTAATATTTCACGTTATTATATATTTTTTAAAGTAAAATATAAAATAGCAGGCTTCTAGGACGTGGTAAGTGTCCGTGATGTTGGGAAAATAAAATGGCTCAAATCGAAAAAAAATAAAAAAATAAAACTATACAAAAATAAACAAAACACTGCCACTGGCAAAAGGAAAAAAAAACGGAAATGCATCTTGATTTAAGCATTTTTAGATATTTGGACTGAAAATAAGACAACAATACTGAAGAACAGCATTTTTATGAATGTACTTAAATATATAATTACACTGTAACAATGACACCTTAAAATAAAGTGTAACCCAGTGTAGAATAGCCTTAGCAAGCTAGTGGAGAGATCTAGGCTGCATGTGGAGTGTGTTTGAGCTCCGCCTCTAAACCTTTGACCCCCACAGAAACTATCTGAACTATTTAGAGAGAGAGAGAGAGAGAGAGAGAATGTGTGTGTGTGTGATTTGATTTCAGTGGATCATGGAGCTTCGCTCAGACCGCGGTGTGTCGGACTCTCCTGCCCGCTCAGACGCGCCTCTCGCTCGGTCACTTCAGCTCCGGAGCGCCGCTGATCGGAACTAACGCTGGAGGACCGGATCGGTGCCGATGGCTGATCCTCTGCGGAGGACAATTCTAGCCAAACTCAGGGGCAAGAAACCCAAAGGGAAAGACGCGAACCGGGCGAGAGAAGGTAAAGAAAAAGTTTCTCAAACGCAGTCAGACAGAGATTATTATTTATCACGTGAGATGACAACCGGACCGGGGTCGCGAGAACCGGACTCGCACCGGACCAGGGGCCCAGCTCCCGGGGTCTCGGATCCAGCCGAACCGAAGCGCTTCCACACGATCGGAGACTCGATAGGCTTCGGCAATTGCGATACAAAACCCCAAACAGAGGCATTAAAACCAACAGATGGTCAAGATCAAACGCGTAAACAAACAAATGTTACATTACGCGAGCAAAAGTCCGGGGAAATCAGTAACACGGGCGACCCAAAAACCAGCGATATGTTTGATTATATAGACGGAAATATCCAGGAAAGCGATTTAATCCAGGTTTTAGAGAGTGCGTTGGAATATCGCGGAGATTTTAGGATTCAAAGCCCGACTTTTTTCCCCACCGAGCTGGAAATAGCCGTGGCCCCCGGGGCCCCTCGACACCACTCGGTCGACAGCGAGGACGACGATTATTATGATAACCAAATTCTGCCATTTTACGAACCATACGTTCAAAATCACGCGAACGAGCGAGACGTAGTTGAGAAAATATCGAACAAAACCGCGCTAGAGACGAACAGACTGAAGTCGCAGTTAAAAGAAGCGTATTATCTGCTCTTAAACATCAGCTTTGATGGTCCGGTTGAAGATAATGGGTTCGTGGAGGAGGACAGCAGTTCGAGTAGCGTTAGCTCGGGTTTATCTAGCGGGCGCTTCTTTACGGTTCTCGGTTTAACGGAGAGCAGAAGTTTGGAGAATATCCTGAAAACCGGGAGTGAACCGGTTCTCCAGCGCTCGGTGAGCGATAGCCGGGTCACGTACTCGTTGTTAAGCGCGGATCCTCCGGTTGAATCGGTTCACGAACTGGTTTCCGCGAACCCTACGGGAGTCCTCACGACAACACCGGGTGCGCGCCGGTCCCGCGACGGTCCCGCGCACAAACACCCGGGAGTGACCGTGAACAAGATGCAGGAGTGGATGCAGAAAGGGCGCGTGCTCTCGACCGAGATGAAGCACCGGATCGCGGGATCCTCCGTGAGGCCGAAAGCAGGTACGCGGAGCACGAGCCTCGGTCCTCTCCTAACCGGGTGTTCCTATAACCGGGTGTTTCTACATAACTGGTGTCGGGTTTAAACTCCTCTTGCTTCATGACTAACGTGGATTTTTCACGTAACACGAGCATGGAAGAAATTTGCTCTTTACTAACACACACACACACACACACACACACACACACACACACACACACACACACAGTCTTTTTCTGACTTTGAAAATAACATTATCGTGTCTTTAAGTTTAATCCGAAGCACCGGCTGACAGTAAAACATGATTTGGTGTTGATGGTTCCTTTCAGACTGGAGTGTGTGGCAGGGAAGAATGTTTGTTTTTGAGGAGACAACTGTTGATACACACACACTCTCTCTCTCTCTCTCTCTCTCTCTCTCTCTCTCTCTCTCTCTCTCTCTCTCTCACACGCGCACACACACACACACTTACTTACTCACTCACACACTCACTTACACACACACACACACACTCACTTACTCTCACACTCACTCACTCACTCACACACACACACACACACACACACACACACACACACACACACACACACACACACACACACACACATTATTTGTCAACATTACTCTTAATATTCTCCAGAAGGTGTGTGTGTGTGTTTGCCCAGAGGGAGCTGCTCTCCAGAGATTCTTCTTCAGCGGGATACACACACACACACACACACACACACACACGGAGCCCCAGGGAGGGAATATTTGGAATGCCAAGGCCGTGGTTTCACTTGTTTGCTCTGTGTTCCCGAGGGCTTGAATGCAGGATTAGAGAAGACACATTACACGTTTGTTAAACTGGGATTAGTGTGTCCTGTTATCCTCGGGTTATTCCAGTCGTAGGTGTGTGAGATCTCAACCAGTGCACTGAACTCATGTCACCAGCGTGTGTGTGTGTGTGTGTGAGAGATCTCAACCAGTGCACTGAACTAATGTTACCAGTGTGTGTGTGTGTGTGAGATCTCAACCAGTGCACTGAACTCATGTCACCAGCGTGTGTGTGTGTGTGTGTGAGAGATCTCAACCAGTGCACTGAACTAATGTTACCAGTGTGTGTGTGTGTGTGAGATCTCAACCAGTGCACTGAACTCATGTCACCAGCGTGTGTGTGTGTGTGTGTGTGTGTGTGAGAGATCTCAACCAGTGCACTGAACTCATGTCACCAGCGTGTGTGTGTGTGTGTGTGTGTGAGAGATCTCAACCAGTGCACTGAACTCATGTCACCAGCGTGTGTGTGTGTGTGTGTGTGTGAGAGATCTCAACCAGTGCACTGAACTCATGTCACCAGCGTGTGTGTGTGTGTGTGTGTGTGAGAGATCTCAACCAGTGCACTGAACTCATGTCACCAGTGTGTGTGCTCTGATCTATTACGTTACACAAGTTCTTTTTAGGAAAATAATATTTTAACCCTAATTCAAAAAGAAAAATGAAGAAATTATCTTTTGCTGAAGGAAAACGAGACCTGTTGTATATCTTTAATATTATTTGCATTGTGACATTTTCTTGACAGTTAGGCATTGTGTGTGTGTGTGTGTGTGCGTGTGCGTGTGTGTGTCTGTCTGTTTGCGTGAGTGTGTCTGTCTGTTTGAGTGTATGTACAGTATATATAAATATTTTTTATATTTTTTCTTTTATGTACACACACACACACACACTTAATCGATTTGACAGCACTATTAAGTATTAAAATAGTGAAACTGCACAGAAATGTGTATATATGAAGTAACAGCTACTACTATAAGTATGCAATGTAGTATTTGTTTACTGCCTTTTAAATTATGCTGATCTTAAAGGGGTCATGACATGGTTTTTTGTTTTGTTTTATTATGTTCCCTTATGTGCAATTATAGTATTACTATAGTTTTTTGTACAAAAAAATTAAAAAATGTAGTGATTTATGACCTTTTCCCACCCTGTTTCTCCCCCTCTGATTCAAACAGTCTGTTTTGGAGGTGTTTCCCCTTTAAGAGTTCAGTGTTAACGCCCATTGTTATGATTGGCTAACGTCAGTGCTGCTTATGCATAAATTATTAACGTTAATCATTTTGTATCACATGTAGGCAACACAATTCTCCGCCACGTGAAACTTCGGTCTTCCGATCTTTTACCAAATATTGAATTTATTTCACTTCAGCTGTGGTAAAGTATACAAACACCACGTGAGCGGTCACTACGGGAACCAGAAAGTGTCCGACTTCACGTCTCCGTTTGCAGCTCCTCCCCGCCTGGCTACTCTCGCCGATCGCTTACATCCAGCCGCAGCCGACGTCGAACACACCTAATGTCATATGAGGCGTAGTTGTCTTGCGCTGGAGGCGGACATATGCAAACGACTGGTACGTCACTTCGTACCGTGACGTCACTAAGAACAAAGGATCTAGAACGAGCTGTATTTAGAGCTTGATTAAATAAATGGTTTGTTTATAATGGGGAGGACGTCTTCAGCTATGAAACTTGCAGGAGGTTTTAATGCTACAAAGACCTCTTAAATACCAAAAGATCAAGGCTAATTTGGTTTCTCATGTCATGACCCCTTTAAAGCTGCAGTCCGGCGTTTTTCCTCTTTGTCGCCATCTCTGTTCGAAATCTGCAATTGCAGTCATTCGTGGAATTATCAGCTTCACGTGAGTTGTACTTCAACACCCTCGACACGGCACAGCGCGGATGAACACAGTGTTTGAGGAGTGTGTGCAGCTGTCAATCACCGCGCCGGTGTCGATACTGGCATTCAGAATCGCAGATTATACTTTTTGGAAGTATGACCAACATAAGAATTTTCACCGGAAAATGTCTGAACTAGTAAGAAACATCCACTTTTGTTCTGGTTCTGACATTGCAGTAAATCGCGCTGATTAAATCTAACAATCGCTTATAAGTTATCATATCACGCAAAACCGTGCAAATTATACTTCGTTCTCAAATTGTTAATGTTAACAACGTCAGCATTGCGTGACTACATGTAATGTCCTTCAGATATTATCCTTGTTTTCTCATCGGCCGGTTGCAGTCTCTTTTTTTCTGTAGCCACTCCGAAGTCCGAACGAAGTCTTCTGCATGTTACAGCGGGTGAATCTGTTGTCACTGGTGATCGTCGTTTGAACCTTTCTGGATCCGCCATCAAATTGATAAGTTTAATTATATCCAGTGCTGTGAGAAAAGGCTATAAATCTCCACCTCAAGCATCCTCACACACACAGCCGACTAGCCGAGACTCTTCTTTATGTGTGCAGATGTGTGTGTGCAGATGTGTGTGTACAGATGTGTGTGTGTACAGATGTGTGTGTACAGATGTGGCGTAATGACGCAAACACATGTTCGAATCTCCCGGGGAAATCCACCAGTACCACTGGAATTAAAAACATTATTACAAGCTTACCGCTTTGAATCGAGCTACGGCAAGCAGAGAGTTTTGAACACTGGCTGCTTATGTATTTTCTCAAATGTGTATTTTGGATAATTTTTAACCCAAAAAAAGCTACGGACTGCAGCTTTAATATTTTTTAAAAATGTGCTCACGGTGTATTACTGTTTCAGTATTAAAATAATACGTATTTTAGTAAAAAAAAGTGCATTAAATGCAGTGCAGTAAATTGGCATGAAAATAACATCACAGTGCAAAAAAATAATAAACTTAATTATGTAAAATACTATTTCTTTTGATTTTAAGGTAAAATATTTCTATATGAGATTCACATTTGACAGCAACATTGTGTCCGGTGTGTTCTCTAATACAGCGAGCTGATTGGCCGGTGTGTTCTATTATACAGTGAGCTGATTGGCCGGTGTGTTCTCTAATACAGCGAGCTGATTGGCCGGTGTGTTCTCTAATACAGCGAGCTGATTGGCCGGTGTGTTCTCTAATACAGCGAGCTGATTGGCCGGTGTGTTCTCTAATACAGCGAGCTGATTGGCCGGTGTGTTCTCTAATACAGCGAGCTGATTGGCCGGTGAGTTCTCTTAAACAGCGAGCTGATTGGCCGGAGCTGGCAATGACATCATAACGGTATTGAATGTGGCGCATCATAGATCGGGATATAAAGAGTAGGATTCAGGAATAATGGGAAAACTCGGATAACAGCGTTTCATTAAACCACGAGTTTTGGCAAAGAAACACACTTTTACACGAGTGTTACTCTCTGGATTTTTGGGTTGTTTGTTGCAGGACTTTTAAATATGTGAAAAGGTGTCCAAATATGTTTCTAGTTGTTTTATTGTATTTTATTACGTGCACGCCTTATTGGATCATCCTTCGGAAGTGTTTCGTTTGGCTCCTGATCTGTTTCTCCTGCGGTGTGTGTGTGTGTGTGTAATTGTTTCCCGACTCCCTTGAGCTACGGCTTCTGCTTCTGTAACTGAATACGCT
The DNA here is from genome assembly GCA_030578255.1 of Tiaroga cobitis. NCBI lineage: Eukaryota > Metazoa > Chordata > Actinopteri > Cypriniformes > Leuciscidae > Tiaroga > Tiaroga cobitis. The sequence goes on from CM060613.1 coordinate 1,603,520, forward strand.
GCTCCATATTTAGAAGTGTCTAAAGTTCACGCTTGTTTGTGCGTCTGATGTGCACGTGCGTGTGTGTGTGTGTGTAAATATTCAGAGGAAGGCAGTAAATGTGTGTTGGCTGGAATTCTCTGCGTGTGAGAGCTTGTCCTCCGTTATGAAAGACCCTTTAACTGAGTCTCGGCATTCACAGCTGAGCTTTTAACTCGATAACCTCGATCGCACACACACCTCGATCGCACACACACCACACACACTCCGTAATGACCCGAACCCTGAAGCGGAACGACGTCTGAAGCGTTTATCTGTGGAGTCTCACCCAAACGCATGTCTCGGGATCTGGATGCTCTGGAAACAGGGTTTTCTTCATCAGTTTAAAGCGCTCATAAAGTCTTGACGTTGTTTTTAGGCTCTACTCGACAGAGTTGTGTGTAACTTATTACAAGTAACGTGAGTTACGTAATCAGTTCAAGTTTTTCAAGTAACTAGTAAAGTAACGCATTACTTATAAAATTTACAACAAAATATCTGAGTTACTTTTTCAAATAAGTGACGCAAGTTACTTTTGCACATTTATTGACTGACAGCTCTCCTGTCCTCATGACAAATCGCGCGCGCGCGCGTGTGTGTGTGTGTAAACATGATGCTTATTGTAGTTCTAGACTAAATGTGGACATGCATTTACTCATGTCAAGTCAAGTCAAGTCAAGTCACCTTTATTTATATAGCGCTTTTTACAATACAGATTGTATCAAAGCGCTTCACAGTGATAACATGAAAACAATATAACAAAGTTTGTTTCTAAAAGATATTGCGTCAACGTCCACCTTAAGTAAGGCAGATCAATAATATTATTGAATATTAAATGTCCCCAACTAAGCAAGCCAAAAGCCAAGGCAACAGTGGCAAGGAACCAAAACTCCATCAGGGACAGAATGGAGAAAAAAACCTTGGGAGAAACCAGGCTCAGTCGGGGGGCCAGTTCTCCTCTGGCCAACGAAGGAACAGTGCATGATTCGGCAGCATTACAAGTCACATTGGATCGGAACATTTAGAGTATTTTTTGGAAGTCCAAGTATGCACGCCGGTCTTAAGACGAGTTGTTGAGGATCAGTGCCGTCCACCATAGAGAGTCCATATCGCCCGTGTTGAGTCGTCACTTCATAGGCTTTGTGATTGGAGCATCTGAAGTCTCCGTGAGAGGCTGGATACAAACTGGAGCTGACGAACGCCATTTTCTCGGGACTCGCGTCCTGAGATAACAGCAGAAAAGCAAAGGGAAAATAATTAGCGTAGCTGCTGTTCATAATGATGATTTCCATAACACAGGCGTAAATGACAAAACATGAAGACAGTGACTCTTGCGTCCCAGAGTCACCCTTCCGTCCCCCACTCAACTCAGCCCAGCTTACTGACCTATACGTCCCTCCTGCTGCTGAGACCTAACCACAATCTCACAATCTCTCCGCAACCCAACCATACGCGCCAACCCGTTGACTAAGGCTGTCGAGCCCCACTGGTGCGTGAATCTCACTTGCACAAAAAAAAAGATCATATTCAATATTCCTCAAAATGAATAAAATTAGTGAAATGCAGGATCAGAATACTATGCAAACGTCCAATAACTAAATATGTAAAATAAAACATACATTTTTATGCATTTAATCTCACTTTATTGGCCGATGTACTTGCTTCTGGCCGTTGTACTTGCTTCGATGATTCAGTTAAACTATAGATTTTCTATTTGTTTTCTTGGTAAAGTAAGTGTTCAACTTTCTCCTGCATGTCTTCTTCTGTTGTCCTGAATATCAGCAGCTGAAGGGTTTGTTTGCTTTCCTCGACTGGACACGTGTGAATCTGCAGGCTTATTATTTCACTTTTGGTGTGAAAGGGTCTTTACATTTGCCTAAAAATACAGTATGACTTTTTTGTTGTAAAAAAACAAGCCCAGCCCAGGTGAGAAAAAAGTAACGTAACGCATTACTTTTCTAAAAGAGTAACTAAGTAAAGCAATTAGTTACTTTTTAAGGGGGTAACGCAATATTGTAATGCATTACTTTTAAAAGTAGCTTTCCCCAACACTGCTACTAGAACAGGTTTTCCTGCTTGAATGTTGATTATTTTCCTCATATTCTCCATTGTTGCGGCTCCTCTCTTCCCAGTCTGTCAGTAACGCTCTGTTTACTTCCTGTTTCTATGAAGCCCCTCCTTCTGAAAAGCACACTGTGCTCTGATTGGTCGGCTGGACCGGTGTGTTGTGATTGGTCGAGCGCTTCGAGTGTGTTTGGGAAATGTCCCTCCCCTTTCCATAACCACCAGTTTAACACACTACTAACTAACTCAACCAGGCCCCGCCCCTTTATTCTGCGTATTAATTATTTAGAAAGCAGAATAATAGGTCCTTTTTAAAGCATTATTGTATTTTCCCCCATAAAGTCCAAAGGTAAAGTCCACCCAAAAGTGTCTTTGGTTCACTGCAGTTTTAAGCAGAAAATACTCAGCAATGCTGTCGACTTATGAATTTACATATGGTGTGTCTTAAAGCGTATTAAAAACACCACATACACACATAAACAACATTAAAAGCTGGATTTTCACCACAGGGGGACTTTAAAAGTTAAAGTTACCAGCCCTCAGAATATTTTGTTGTATGAATATCTGAACATTTAATATATCAGAAGAAAGAACAGTTTCATTAAAAAAAATCATAAAACAGAGTACATCCAATGGGTCCAACATTCAGTAACATTAGTCAGTTTTGATTTATACGCTGTTAATGTTTGACGATCACGTTATAATCGTATATATAAGATGATTAATAGCGCCCCCCTTAGCGTATAACAATTCAATTCAAATTTATTTGCTCATCGTTTTTTACAATACACATCATTTCAAAGCAGCTTTTCAGAAAATGCATGAGTCTGTTACGATTTACAGTGATCTGTTATTATCAGAGGAAACTGTCTTAGTTGACTGACTTAAGTTATTTATTTCAGGAATCTTTCATATACATAATCACAGTTTATTATTTTGATCAATGTAATAATTTAATGCAGATAAACAATGAGCTCACTGAAGTAATGCATACTTGTTTGTTAACAAATGATTATGACATTTAGAGAAACGCAGCACTGGTGTGTGTTGATTCAGAGTTTGTGTTGTCTGAAGTGAAACAGTGGAAACACGGATTTTCCCAGTGGAAGTGAAAGAGTTCATTCTGTGTCAAAATCATAATGAGAACATTATAATTGTGTGTTTGGGACATGGCTTATAATGGTGAAACTTAAGTTTTTGTAATCAGGCTCTTAAAAATGATATAAAAATTTGTATTTAGATTTATCAGCCAATAATATCGGTTACCGGCTTTCAAATCTAAAGAATTATCGGTTATCAGCTTTCAAATATAAAGAGTTATCGGCTTTCAAATATGAAGAATTATCGGCTTTCAAATATAAAGAATTATTGTTTATCGGCTTTCAAATATAAATAATTATCGGTTATCAGCTGTAAAATATAAAGAATTATCGGTTATCAGTTTTAAAATATAAAGAATTATCGGTTATCAGCTTTAAAATATAAAGAATTATCGGCTTTCAAATATAAAGAATTATCGGTTATCAGCTTTAAAATATAAAGAATTATCGGTTATCGGCTTTCAAACATGAAGAATTATCGGCTTTCAAATATGAAGAATTATCGGTTATCAGCTTTCAAATATAAAGAATTATCGGTTATCGGCTTTCAAATATAAAGAATTATCGGTTATCGGCTTTCAAATATGAAGAATTATCGGTTATCAGCTTTCAAATATAAATAATTATCGGTTATCAGCTTTAAAATATAAAGAATTATCGACTTTCAAATATAAAGAATTATCGGTTATCAGCTTTAAAATATCAAGAATTATCGGTTATCGGCTTTCAAATATGAAGAATTATCGGTTATCGGCTTTCAAGTATAAAGAATTATCGGTTATCAGCTTTAAAATATAAAGAATTATCGGTTATCGGCTTTCAAATATGAAGAATTATCGGTTATCGGCTTTCAAATATGAAGAATTATCGGTTATCGGCTTTCAAATATGAAGAATTATCGGTTGTCGGCTTTCAAGTATAAAGAATTATCGGTTATCAGCTTTAAAATCTAAAGAATTATCGGTTATCGGTTTTCAAGTATAAAGAATTATCGGTTATCGGCTTTCAAATATAAAGAATTATCGGTTATCGGCTTTCAAATATAAAGAATTATCGGTATCAGTAAAAATGTTTATATTGTTATTTGTGGATGTCGAGAAGAAAGTAACTACAGTCGTGTTGTTCCCTCTGAACAGTGTGAATTACAAATTATTGCGGACAATCAAATGACAGAACACTGACAGAATGAATGAATCTGTGTGTGTGTGTGTATGTGTGTGTGTGTGTTTTAAACTCGAGGCGTTTGATTCAGGTCGACGGTGACACCTTGTTTTTCCTCTTTCCTTGTCCCCCATCTCCGGGTCTCCATGCGTCTCCACAGGAGAATCAGCCGAGGAGGAAAGATCCGTTAAAGAGCTTATCGAGAGCTCAAATCCTGCTTACATAAGAACGGCCTCACATGGCCTTCAGTCTGAAGCGCTTCAGCTGTACCGACACACACTCGTGCATCTGTGATCATACACCGACACACACTCGTGCATCTGTGATCATACACTGACACACACTCGTACATCTGTGATCATACACTGACACACACTCGTGCATCTGTGATCATACACTGACACTGTTTTCACGAGTCAAACCGTCTGGGAATGAGAATGAGAAACGTGATAATGCATATCACAACCATCTTTACCGTAGCGTGTCACAGCAAGACTTAATCTCGTCCGTAAATCACGTCCCACACACGCGCACACTCAGACACTCACTCACTCTCTCACACACACACACACACACACACACACACGTACTGTACACACCCACACACACACACACACACACACACACGCACTGTACACGCCCCCCCCCCCACACACACACACACGTACACACACACACACACACACACACACACACACACACACACACACATGTACACACACACACACACACACACACACACACACACACACACGTACACACACACAGACGTACACACACACACACACACGTACAGTAGAGCTGCAGGATTCAGGATGAACTGAGAATCAACCTTTGTTTGTTTAAAACAGAGATCACGATGCAAAGTGAGATATTTCAAGCCTTTATTTGTTATAATTGTGATGATTATGGCTTAGTCAAGTCAAGTCATCTTCATTTATATAGCGCTTTTAACAATGGATTGTTTCAAAGCAGCTTTACAGAGATAAACATATAATTTAAGGTAACAGATTGAAATATAAACAAGACGTTTTGTTTACATAGAAACATCCGTCAGGAATCATCACTGAAAGATAATTACTGATGTTTTCAGATAAACGAACATGTGCAGCGAGGCGGATTAGCTGAGGTGACGTGACGCTAACACACAGCAGACAAACGGCTAGCAGTGACATCAACGGCAATCCACCTGTCACTCAAGTGGCCACGCCCTTAATTATGCAGAACTTTAAGGCTTAATATAATTGAAACGGATGAGTTATAAAAACATTCACCGTCCTCACAGTCGTCATGAAGGGCAACATCAGCGATATAGACCAAAACCACTTTTTGGACCAGACTGTAAACGTTTATTTCTGCTGTAAAGTTGGGCATTTTAACATGCGGGTCTATGGGACTGAGTCTCTTCTGCAGCCGGCCTCTAGTGGCCAGTGGAGGAACTGCAGTTTAACTCACTCAGTGTGGATTCAAGAGAGAGAGTTGCTGCGATTTTCTTCGTAGCCCCGATGGAGTGTGATATTTTGAAGTAGCTTTTATTTATTTTATTTTTTTAAAAACTGTGCAACTATAATTTTTTTTTGTCATTTGTCAAATCAAATATGAAAAATATCTTTGAATACAGTTTTATTGATATTTTGAAGTAGCTTTTATTTTTTATATTTCCAACTACATCTATCACATTTTCTTCATTTGTCAAATTAAATATAAAAAATATTTTTAAATTGAAAAATAACTTATTTTTGTATTATGCGGTTTTTATTGATATTTTGAAGTAGTTTTTATTTTCAGATTTCATAGTTTATCTAGTGCTTTTGTCAGTTTATTAGTTTTCGTTTTGCGTTGAATATTTCCTAAATTGTTTTTATTTTATTTATTTTTTTCAGTTATTCATTTTAGTACTTACAACTTATGCCATGGCAAAATATCTAATATTAATTTAGTTTAAGTTTTTTATCTAATACTTATATTTTATATCAGCTTTATCATTACTGAAAGATATAGCAGCCGGATTTTAGATTCGATTTTTTTCCCGCTTGATCAAACCGGATGAACTTGCATGTTTTTGTGCTAATCACAGATTAATTAATTTAAACTCATATTCCACCCATAAAATATATTTCATGTCAGTTTGATTATGCACTGTTGTTCTAACCGAACCGCTCTTGCATGATGTGCTAATCATAGAAAAATCCTTTAAATTAGCGATAAATATAAGTTTCTTTTGTGATGTTTTGCGTTTTTCTTTCGTAGCACCCATGGAGTGTGTCGCCGGGTCGTCAGGTGTGTATCCGCGAGACCTTTTCACACCGTTCAACCACATCACCGTCTCCAAAAAGCGCAACTGGCTCCAGCAGAGCGTTCTCAGGCCCCGGCTAGCCGACGACAACGACGCCGACGACGAGGGCGAGATTTGGTATAACCCCATTCCTGAGGACGAAGAGCCCGACTGCGTTCCCGCCATCACGGTGTCTCACACGGGTCCTGTGGCCGACGGCGACGGGACCGGCGAAAGACCGACACTCGCTTGCAAAACGCAGGAGGAGAATCTCACCGTCAGAGCGACAGGTATTTTAAATATAATCATGTTTATGCTAGTTGTTTTACTGTGAAATGTTCGTGTTGGAATGCCAATTTTTCGTCGTCAATTGCGTTCCTTCTTGTTGCGCGTCTCAAACTGGCGACCCGCGTGAGCGTCGAGTCTGTGGAGGCGGGAGAAACGGCCATCTCCGATATTTTTAATTGCAGTACCTGTTTCCACCACTAGCTGTCATTCTTACACACTGCACCTTTAAATGTGTAATATATAATATTTAGGAGGATCTGTTGACAGAAATGCAATATCATATTCATAACTATGTTTTCAGTGTTGTATAAAGACCTTACACAATGACCGCTAAATAGATGAAAAAAAGTATCTAACAGAATAAGAAATTACTGTTGTAATTCAAGTATTGTCATATAAAATATAATATTAATAATTATTATTTTTGTTAATATTATTAAATAAAAGTATTGAACTAAATGTTATTATAATAATAATAAATAATAGTAATTATAATTATTGCTATATGAGGATTATTATTAATATTATTATTACTGAATAAAAATATTAAACAAAATAAGGAATATTACTATTGTACCATTTATATTTTAAGAGATATTATGTAATCGAGTATTTAATAATTATTATCATTACATAGTTATTACTGCTAAATAAAAATATAAAAAAAATTAGAAATATTACTAATATATGATTATTGTTATGAAATAATTATTTCATAACAATAATCATATATTAGTAATATTTCTAATTTTTTTTATATTTTTATTTAGCAGTAATAACTATGTAATGATAATAATTATTAAATACTCGATTACAAATATTGAACAAAATAAGAAATATTACTATTGTAATATTTAATTATTTTAATACAAAATATAATAATAATGATTTTCATTGTCATTATATTAGTAGTAGTATATATTGTTGTAATAAAAAATATAATAATAATTATTATTGTTATTATTATTATGAAATAAATCTAAATAAATATTACTATTGTAATTAAATTATTATAATATAATGATAATTACTATTATTATTATATTATTATTTTTAATACTTAACAAAATAAGGAATATTACTATTGTAACATTGCACTGTGCAATAAATATTTTGAGAGAAATTATTTTAATAATAATAATAATTATTCTTATTGTTTATTTATTTATTTTACAGGATAACATACTCATAACCTTAATGGTCCTGTGGAATATAGAATATTTCTTCATTTCTCCACGTTAAACCACAGATGTTTGATTAATAAGATCATGAGCTGTGGTGTGTGAATGAACACAGAGCTGCGCTTCCCTCTGGAACACACAGATGTTTCTGGAATATTAATGTGATCTGTAATATCAGTGCTAGTATGAGTCAGCTCCAGCTGAAGGGTCACGGCACAGGGTTTATGACCGGGATCATATCATCAGATCTATATTTAGTGTGTTATGAATGTGTGAGATTATTGACTAATGCAGCCATGTGTATTAGGCTTGTCAGTGAAGCTGTCAGCGACACACACACTCCTGGGTCTGAGCGGTCATTAGTGTTTGCACCAGCGGCGTGTGGCGTATTACAGCGGATCATGATAAACCCGGAGGTCATATATATATATAAAGTACTTGTTGTATAATACATTTACAAATTTCATGTAAATATTTATTTCTTCTTCAGTAGTTTTTAGTAAAGTTATTCAGTGTGTTGGTTGAGTTGAGTGTGTGTGTGTGTGTTTGTTTGTTTTCTAGAGTGTGTGTGTGTGTGTGTGTGTGTGTGTGAAACACGAGCGGCTCAGATCCAGATCCAGCTCTCGCTCTGACATCACTGATGACACGGAGACGCTAATATTACCCATAATCCCCTGGGTGGCGGGTAACTGGATCTGAGTGTGACATTGCGAAAGGCAGTGTGTGTGTGAGTGAGTGTGTACAGTGTATAATTATTTTGTACATATAAATACAGACATATGCATGTATATATTTAAGAAAAAATGTGTTTTTAATATATAAAATATTTATATATAATATAAATGATGTATACATATATATATATATATAGTATATAAATGCAAATTTGTATTAAATATATACATGCATGTGTGTGTATTTATATATACAAAATAATTATACACAGTACACACACACATATATATATATTGTAAACGTTTATTTTGGATGCGATTAATCGCTGCACTTTATATCACTCGAGTGAGAATTCCAGAAACACACATTAGCTTATATTTTGGAATTACATCTATGGAATTTTGAAGTGTATTTTATATATATATTTGCCTATATTATAATATATTTAAAAAAAAAACATTCAAATTTGATGTCAATATGCATTTATAGCATTTATTTCTATATATATACATACATATACATGTATATTTCATACTTATATTTAATATCTATATTTCTTTATATGGATTATGATGAATGATGAAGTCACTTCCTTTCCCAGAATGCTAAAATTATCTGCAAACAATATTTTAATAGCTGTTAAATGGTATTAAACTTATTGTAGAGAAACATCTAAAGGAATGATGAGTGATGTTTATGGTGGAGCTCGCGACAGCTCTCTCGTGTGGAGGTCTGCAGTTACTCCTCTTCCTGGCACTAGTTCACTTCATCTTCACACTCATGCATTAAACAAGAGCCTTAAAGTATTAATGAAGTGTGTGTGTGTGTGTGTGTGTGTGTGTAATTGAGCTTTATTCTGTGGCTCTGAATGAAACCTTTGAATCATTTAGAGAAAGAGCAGATCTGGGATCAGTTCAACACACAGTCCATGACATCAGACTGCACCATCGCAGATAAACACTTCAGTCGCGTGTGTGTGTGTCTGTGAGTGTGTGTTGTTAGTGTGTGATTGTGTCTGTGTGTGTGTGTGTGTGTGTGTGTTTGTTTGTGTGTGATTGTGTCGGTGTGTTTGTGAGTGAGAGAGAGTGTGTGTGTGTGGGGGGGGTTCTATTTTTTTGTATATCCGTGTGTGTGTGTGTGTGTGTTTGTGAGTGATAGAGAGAGAGTGTGTGTGTGTGTGTGGGGTGGGGGGGGGGGGTATTTTTTTTGTATATCCGTGTGTGTGTGTGTGTGTTTGTTAGTGTGTGATTGTGTCTGTGTGTGTGTGTGTGTGTGTGTGTGTGTGGGGTGTTCTATTTTTTGTATATCCGTGTGTGTGTGTGTGTGACAGTTTTAAGGCTGTAAAATGTCTTCTGACACTCTATAATTAGTGTGACTGGTGACCAGATCGACCCACTGACACCTGCCACTATCAGAAATGCTAAATAATCACACACACTGTCAAAGAGCATTAGCAACTCTTTCAGATACACAATGTATATACAAACAACTTTTACAACTTACAGTATGTTCATAGAAATTGGATTTTTCATGATATAAAGCCTTTAGATAAATCTAGTGTGTTTTTGTCTTGATACGAGATGCTGTATTCTGAGTGGACGAGAGCAGGTGTGTGTGAGTGCGTGTGCCTGTGAGTACGTGTGTGTGTGTGTGTGTGTGTGTGAGTGAGTGCGTGTGCCTGTGAGTACGTGTGTGTGTGTGTGTGTGAGTGCGTGTGCGTGTGCCTGTGAGTACGTGTGTGTTTGGGAGTGCATGTGATGTGTGTGTTTGCGTGTGTGTTTGTGAGTGCATGTGACGTGTGTGTTTGTGTGTTTGTGAGTGCATGTGACGTGTGTGTTTGTGTGTTTGTGAGTGCATGTGACGTGTGTGTTTGTGAGTGCATGTGACACGTGTGTGTGTGTGTGTGTGTGTGTGTTTGTGAGTGCATGTGACGTGTGTGTTTGTGAGTGTGTGTGTGTTTGTGAGTGCATGTGACGTGTGTGTTTGTAAGTGTGTGTGTGTGTGTGTTTGTGAGTGCATGTGACGTGTGTGTCTGTGAGTGCATGTGTGTCTGTGAGTGCGTGTGTGTTTGTGAGTGTGTGTGTTTGTGAGTGCATGTGACGTGTGTGAGTGTGTGTGTGTGTGTGTGTTTGTGAGTGAGTGTTTGAGTGCGTGTGTGTTTGTGAGTGTGTGTGTGTTTGTGAGTGAGTGTTTGAGTGCGTGTGTGTTTGTGAGTGTGTGTGTGTTTGTGAGTGAGTGTTTGAGTGCGTGTGTGTGTGTTTGTGAGTGAGTGCGTGTGTGTGAGTCTGTGTGTTTGTGTTTGTGAGTGCGTGTGTGTGTGTGTGTGTGTGTGTGTGTAATGGATGCACCCGACCCATGTGTACAAGAGCTACATAAGATGGTTAGTAAATGATGACAAAAACGTCATATTTGGTTGAACTGTCCCTTTAAACACTGCTTTTTCTCGGACCGCAACCCTAAAGTGTGATTCCCTGTCGCATCTCTCTCTCTCTCTCTCTCTCTCTCTCTCTCTCTCTCTCTCTCTCTCTCTCTCTTTCTCTCTCTCCCTCTCTTCGGGAATCGGGTCTTTGTTTTATCTGGTCGGGTTAGTACCACATCAAACGCTGGGTGTTGAAGGAGGCTAAACTCCGGCAACAGAGCCACTGTTGTAGTAAAGCAGACGAACATGTCATGTGATCAGAGAGGAAGAGAGGGCAAGGGAGAGAAATGAGGCTAATTTACAACTTTATTAGGAATCTGATTCGTAGCGGTGAAGTGCTGTGGAGGAGATAACGGCATCCAAGGGCCAGGAGTCTCTCGTTAAAGGAATCTACGAATCAAGAGCTAATTATGATGGAGCGATTTAAAGGGGTGGTATAGTGCCCTTTTCACAAGATGTAAAATAAGTCTCTGATGTCCCCAGAGTGTGTGTGTGAAGTTTTAGCTCAAAATACCCCACAGATATTTTTTAAAGCGTGTTAAAATTGTTACTTTTTGAGGGTGAGCAAAAAACACACCGTTTTTGTGTGTGTCCCTTTAAATGCAAATGAGCTGCTGCTCCCGGCGCAGAGGGCGGAGCTACAAGACCTGGTGTGTGCGTGCGCGTGTGTGTGTGTTTGTAACCTCACACAGAGAAAATTTCTAAAACTTTTAGCCTTTTATGTTCCGGAGTCGGACAAAGATAGAGAGACTCGAGAAGAAGTGACACCACGTAGAAGCAACAGGACGTTTCTGAATAGTTAGTTGATTAATTTATGTTGCTGATGTGGAGTTAATGATCTTCAAGTCATTGATTAGCCAATTCTGTCATGAAAATCTATAAATCGTGTTCAGGGGGCGGGGCTTATGTAAATTTTAGGGTTTGTGATGTCACTAACCCAGGAGGAAGCTCATTGTAGTCCCTTCCAGCCGTTTGTTGTAGTCCTTAAAAAGTGATTTCTGTAAAATAAAATATCTCCCTTTGCTTTGAACTTTGAGCGTTGTAACTTTGCAGATGTTGTTTATGCTCAAACAGCAACATTACACACTAACTACAGTTAAAAAAGTGAAATCATAATCAACCCCCCTTTAACCACTACGCTCTCGGCCAGAGGAAGGTCTGGGTAAACGCTCCGCTCTGGAATTTTCCACAGATGTTCCGTGTTTTTGATGTGTGTGGCTGAGCTGGGAAGGGAATTTTTTGGGATATATGTAGTTATTAAGTTGTGTATGTACTGTATGTGTGTGCAGAGCAAAGGGGGAATCCTGTGGAGTAAACAGGAGTGAACAAAGGAATAGGAAGGAATTGTGGATAATGGGTCAAGTTTGTCCATTTATTGGGCTTGTTTTAGGCACACAACAAGGGTATAACTTAAGGACGGAATAATTTGATGATACAGTCAAACCAAAAATTATTCAGACACCAGATATAATTTTTCGATTTTTTCACTAGTGTGTGCAGGACACTATAGTTAATGTATGTAAGTGAGGAGAGCAAAATAAAGTAAACTGTGACATATTATACCCAAATATTCTTCATACAGTGACTACCAGTAAAAATTATACAACATTTGGGACCAATAATGATTCCTCCACTTTGAGCTGATCATGTTTTGCTGAAGTGTGTTTTCTGTAATTGCTAATGCTCTTTTTACACACACACTGAACAACATGAAGCATTGCTTGGTCACTGGTTGAGCTAAACTGGTATTCTCTAATTGTGTAGTTAAATTTAACAGCTGACAGATATTCAACATAACTCATGTGTGAGAGTCTAACAGAAGGACGGACAAAACCAGTCAAATATCCACTGATCTGAGAACTGAGTTCTGCTCATATTTTATTACCATTTTCTAAACTATAGCAAATAAACCATGATAATGTGAGAAATGTTGAAGGTGTCGGAATACATTTTGGTTTGACTGTAAATCTTTGAATAACTGAAGATGTGAGAAGTGGTAATATGTGCAGCTAAACTATTAAGCGCCAGTTGCTCCCAAATCACTGTTACTTTCAGAAAAGAATTGGGCATGCAGTTCTAGAAAATTACTTTGAAGCGTCTATCAACTTTACTAAGGTTTTTTTGTGTTGTTTTTGTGTGCATGTTTTTTTAATAATGATTTATAATGACAGTCCCCCTGTAGTCAATAATTTTATCCCTTAAAACTCATCTTTGATCACCAAAATTACATATTTAAGTTTTTTCCTTGATGATAATGTCTTTATGCCTTAAAATAGCTTGAGTGTAACTCGACACCCTTGCCTCATTTAGTATGCGCGGTTCTATGAATATGCAAATGATTCCCGCCTCCACTCACTCACTCGGCTCAGAGATCCACTGGTTGACGATCACACGTTGATCTGATTGGTTACAAGGTCGTTTGTGACGTCAGAAACACCTGCGATTTCAAACCGTGTTTTTGAGACTGTCTTTGGTTCACTGCAGTTTTAAGCAGAAAATACTCAGCAATGCTGTCGACTTATGAACTTACACATGGTGTGTCTTAAAGCGTATTAAAAACACCATATAGACACATAAACAACATTTAAAAGCTGGATTTTCACCACAGCATGGACTTCAAAAAGTACTCCCACAAGATTTAGGGTTAGTTTTTCACAACGACTAGGGGCAATTTACTGATTGAACCCTCCTTTTCTTCCCATAGATCCTTCAGAGCAATCCACTGGTGGACTTTCTCCCTCTTCTAGTCCAAACCCAGCTAAAAGAAGCACAGCTATCAACTGGTCTTTTCCCGATAAAATCAAGTCACCACGGACTGTCCGGAAACTTTCTATGAAGATGAAGAAACTGCCTGATCTTAGTCGGAAGCTTAGCGTTAAAGGGAACCCTAGCAATGTGTCCATCAGCAACAGCCAATCAGAACCAAGGGCTCACTCACCTAGAGCCAATGGGATTGCAGAACTGGGCCAGTCCCGGCCCAGACTGTCTCCGTCGGGTGTTACGACTGCATTGGCGAGTGGTAATGTGATTTGGCGGTACCATCTTGACAGCAGTGTTTCTACTCAGCACAACTTTGATAAAAGAAGGAGCAACTGTGGCGGCATTCCCAAATCGGCAAGTAAGGGAGGTTATCTAAGTGACGGAGACTCGCCTGAACTTGTGGCCAAGTCAGGGAAACACGGGAACTCTGAAAGAAAGAACTGTAAAGGCCGAGATCCCAATGGGAATGGCGGAAGTCCGAAGCTCCCCGGCACAGAGTTGGATATCGATGCCTTCCGATCGTACAGTTTCTCCGAGCAGCCGAAGTGCCTAACGTTCATCTCGGGACTAATGAGTTTGCATTTCTATGGTGCAGAGGACTTGAAGCCACCGCGGGTCGATTCCCGCAATGTTTACTGTGCCATTCAGGTGGACTCTGTCAATAAAGCTCGTACGGCTTTGCTTACCTGTCGCACGGCCTTTCTAGACATGGACCACACCTTTAACATTGAGTTGGAAAATGCTCAGCACCTCAAACTTGTGGTCTTCAGTTGGGAATCAACTCCACGACGGAACCGGGTGTGCTGCCATGGATCCGTGATTCTCCCGGCGTTGTTTCGCGTGAGTAAGACACACCAGCTTGCAGTCCGTCTGGAACCGCGCGGGATGATCTACGTAAAGCTGAGTCTCATGGAGCAGAGGCAGAACTCCCTCGATGGCCCGGAGGGGGATCACGAAACGCAGGTTTTCGGCGTAGAGGCTTGGCGCGTGGTGGAACGGGAAGCTTCTGGATTAATGGTTCCACTGCTTATCGAGAAATGCATCTCTGAGATCGAGAGGAGAGGTTGTCAGGTGAGTGAGGGGAGCAGATCTTTTAGGGTCTTTAACCTGCATGACGTTCCTAATCAAATCTCCAAACTGTGAACTGTGTAATTATTTTGATGCCAAATTACTCAGTACAAAGTTCTCCTATTGCAGTTTAATCTGTAACTTTAAATAAGCCATTGATACGCCGACTTTATGAGCAGCATCACAAGGTGGCACCTTCAAAAGAGTCCTAGAAGAGTTTGAAACGGGACTACCAGTGATGGGTCAGAAAGAGCAGTAGAAATGTGTGCTTGTTTAATCCCACTAGTAGCCCCAAAATAACGCACTCTTGTAACTCCATGGCTAGATTCAGACTGCAGGCGAAATGTCCCATATCTGATATTCCATATTAATATGGAAGACAGCTGCCAAGGTAGTCAGTGGAGTGACCGTGAGGTCTCACAATGTTGACAGCTCTATACAAGGAAAACTATCAACTTTGCTCTCTTTTTTCCCCATCCTTCTGGATCCTTCTTATCGCAAGCAAACCAATTTGCACCACTTATAAATGAATGTGTAAACCTTGACTTCAGTGGCCTCAATGTAGGGCTGCACGATTAATCAAAATGATACCACACAGGATTTGGCAAAGGCTGCGATTATTTTATGCGCAGCTTGTCAGTGCAGCACGGCTCAATTTCATGTCAATTGCAGTTATTCGTGCAGCCCTACCTCCATGTTTACTTCTGTATGACAGCATGCTGCATGCCATCTTTGCATTTCATATAGTGCTTTACTATGTACATCTGTACACCCAAAGCGCTTTACAATCATGTCAGGGGTCTCTCCACAACCACCTCCAGTGTGGAGCGTCCACTTGGATGATGCGATCGCCAGTGCATCACCATCGGCGCCTGTGCGCTCTACACACACCAGCTATAGGTGGAGAGGAGAGAGAGTGGTAGAGCCAATTGAGTGGAAGCGGACACCGGGGTTACAACCCTACTCTTTACAAGAAGTGCCATGGGATTTTTAATGACCACAGAGAGTCAGGACCTCGGTTTAATGTCTCATCCGAAGGACGGTGCTTGTTACAGTATAGTGTTCAAATCACTATACTGGGGCGTTAGGACCATAGACTTAAAATATGGGCGTAGTGGGCATGACGTCACCCGTAGTGTTTCTGAAGAGCATTTTTGAAGCCCAAAGTGGGTGCAGCCGGCCGTCACCATCTTGGCAGCGCGTCACTCCCGGATAAATGAAAATGTGCAGCGAGGCGGATTAGCTGAGGTGATGTGACGCTAACAGACAGCAGACAAACGGCTAGCAGTGACATCAGCGGCAATCCACCTGTCACTCAAGTGGCCACGCCCTTAATTATGCAGAACTTTAAGGCTTAATATAATTTAAACGGATGAGTTTAAACCCCCCGGCTTGGCTTCAGTGGGTGACCAGTGTTAGGCTATATGGTGATATGGCTGTGGCTAAATCTTTGTTTATCTTTTGCACATGCGGGTCAGTTCAAGATCGTGACCAGTTCACACTCAAATCCGATATTAGCCGCATTTAAAAATTCTATCAACAGCTAAACAAAACAATGGAGCACCAAGACTTGCAGTATGAATGTAGCCTAGTTGCCCAGAAATTACGCACTTTGCCTTGAAGTGTATGAGTGTCTTCTGTCATTTGTTAGGCTTTGGTTAAAGTGAGCTTGCCAACTAATGTCCTTGTCCATGGACATTACACACTCACACAAACAAGCTTAGCAAGGCCTCTCCATGGTTTGTGTGCACAGGCATATTGCCAAAGTTCTAGCCATTCATCTCCGTTACACACACACACACACACACACACAATCTGTCTCTGTTACAGTGTCACCCAGAGTTTAATGCTGTTCTCGTCCATTCATCCCACCAAGTGTGTCTGCTGTCAACCCTCAAAACAACTCTTGTCTGCTGTTTTCAGATAAGATGTACCCCAATACACACACATGGACAATCTGATTCTGGACCAGCTGAGAAAGTTTCAGCCCCTTTGGTGTAAAGTAGATCCTTTGGGAAGGCTTTAAAGTTGCCGTTTTTACCTCAGATGACCGTGAAGTGTTATTAGCCTCCGAATGCTAAATCTACAGCTAAAGCCCTCATATATATATATATATATATATATATATATATATATATATATATATATATATATATATATATATATATATATATATACACAGGTGAAACTCGAAAAATTAGAATATAGTGCAAAAGTTTAAGTAACTCAGTTTAAAGGGTGAAACTAATATATTATATAGACTCATTACATGCAAAGTGAGATATTTCAAGCCTTTATTTGTTATAATTGTGATGATTATGGCTTACAGCTTATGAAAACCTTTTCACAATATTCTAATTTTGAATTGGGGTTTCCATAAGCTGTAAGCCATAATCACCAAAATTATAACAAATAAAGGCTTGAAATATCTCACTTTGCATGTAATGAGTCTATATAATATATTAGTTTCACCTTTTAAGCTGAATTACTGAAATGAATGAACCTTTGTACGATATTCTAATTTTTCGAGTTTCACCTGTGTGTGTATATATATATATATATATATATATATATATATATATATATATATATATATATATATATATATATATATATATATATATATATATATATATACACATACACAGTACATTCGGATATCAAGTTTAGCATGTTTTTCTTGTGCTTCTTTAAAGTTGCACTGTTGTGCTGTAATTTTTTTTAGATGATGTAACCTAGCAAGGTCATGCGACAACTGTGTAGCTAGGAATGCACGATATATCGGTGACCATATCGGTATCGGGCGATATATGTTAATTTTTTAATATTATCGGTTTCGGCCTGGTAAGAAAATTTGGCCGAAATATATAAGGCAATAAATAATGGATTATTTTCAATTGCTTTAAATATGACTGGAAGAAAGGAAAATACAGTAAAGTGTAATTTGCAACAAGTCTGTCATATAAGCTACGTAAAATTATAATGAGAACATCAAAATTGTGTGCTTGCAACATGGCTTTTAATGGTGAGACTTTTGTTTTTGTAATCAGGCTCTTGAAAATTTTATAACATTTTGGATTGAGTGTATAACCAATATATCGGTTATCATCTTTCAAACATAAAGAATTATCGGTTATCGGTATCGGACAAAAGTTTCATAAAAAGTCCCATACTATTTTAAGTTAGTATGCAGTATTTAAGATTTGTTAGCATCTGAAGCAACAACTACATTTGTAGCCAAAACCAACCAGAACTGTTCCTAGATTCATGCAATGTAGTGAGGTCATGTGACAAGTGCAGCATACTAGTTTAAAACATTGGATATTGCATACTTCACACTATTGCATACTATTTTCAGCTTTGTTCTCGTTTTTTTTTTTTGCACTATATACGGTATGCAGTGTATACTGTGCAGTATTTAAGTACCCTACAGCTAAAACGGCAATTTTTCACTGGTGTATTTCTGTGGTATCACTGTACCAGAAATGCACAAATGTGAAATTATTGCATTTATTGCTGAGACGATAATTAGATGTTTCTAATGTGAATATGCTTGGTCATGTGACAGCAATGCAGCACACTACAGTTCAAGACATTAATTGTGTTCACTGCTATTTAAAAGCTAATATGAAGTATATTCTATGTAGTGGTTGTTCTGTATTTAGTTCACTGAATTATAAAATTCTTGGTAACTGAAATAAGTGAACTTGTTTTAAGGTCAAAGCTTTGCTGATCACGGTGTGTGTGGGAACGTTACTAAAGCTTTTATAGTTTGCTTTAAGACGCACGACATGCGAAGGTCATGTATGCTGAAGGAATGCTTCTTATGAACTATGGCCGCGGGAAAACATCCACCCAGTGTGTGTGTGTGTGTGTGTTAATGATTGGCTGTGTGCCGTGAGGGTTTTTCCCCAGCCCGTCTTGCCTGTTTAACCCTCTGGTGCTCTCTGGGCATTTTTGACCGAAAAATTTTACTTTTTTTATTATTATTTTTTTTTTAAACTTTATCGGAATGGTACGAAACGTGGTAAAGGTTTTGGCACTTGCTATGTGTGTGAACGAACACACCAAAAGGTTAAATGGTCCTGAAATAAATCGTCACACTTGTGTTTCTCGCGGTCAGAAATGACGCATTGAAAATGAACGAGTCGAGTTTCCTCCGGTGGAAGCGTTTGGAACTGCAGCCGAACACACTCTCGCTAATTAAAAAAAAAATATGAAGCTCAAATTTGGAGCACAACTTGTTTAGATTTATGGCTTTGATTTTCTTGCAGTTTTAGAGTAAAATGTGTTTTTGAAAATATAGATTTCATATAACAATTGAAAATAGTATTTTTGTGCATTTTTCATAACAATAAACGTAAAATTATGTAACTTTTTTTTAAGTTCACTTTTTAAAAAATAATTTCACTTAGCAATAATCTGTCAAGTGTCGTCTTTGAGAAGAGATCAAACTTCAGACTGTCGCTCTAAAGCGTTCAAGATTTACCACAGATTAAGCTGGAAAATTCATTTTCAGGTCTTTGCTAAAAAAAAAAAGTTAATAAATGGATTATAAATACAGCGTAAATATAATTTAGTATAAAAAAATCCCAGCATGAATATTGAAATATTGAAAATCCTAAATATTGAAATTAAAAACATTATCAAACTAAAATATAGTACATTCCTTTAATTGAAAAAAAAAAAATAAGAATTCAGTAATTTTTGCCAGAGGGTTTTGAAGGAATAGTTCTTCTAAAAATGCAACTTGTAGTCTCTGTTACTCGCGCTCATGTTTATTTACGCTCTTATAGGCTGGATGAACAAGAGGCTCTTTTACCATACAACAAAATTGCATGGTAATTATATTATATTTTTATATTGGGGTGAACTGTACCTTTGAATTCATAAATTCTCTTTAAACCTTTTTTTTTTTTAATTATTATTATTGCTGGTTTTGTACTGTTGTGTTTTCCCATTAGCCTGACCTCTAAAGAGCCGCTCCGGACACCAGCAGAGTCTAGTGGAGACGTGTGGCTGCATTCCTGGTTTGGTTTAGTGTGTGTCACGTCAGCGTTCGCTCTGAGTCTGCGGTCACTGAGAGTCACAGCGAAGCCGAAGCCAGAGTCAGTGTGTCCTTTATAGCGGAAGAGCAGAGGAAGCTTTCGGTGGATTCAGGAACTCCTCGGCTGTTTATAACAAGCTATTATTTCCTCTGGGTGACATTTTTAGAGTTTAACACACACACACACACACACACCCAGACAGACACACACACACACACGCACACACAGACACTCAGACACACTCATAGACACACACACACCCTGCCTAATGTACACTACACTATATATACTGCATACTAATTGTACAGTATGCATTCAGCAATGACAAACATTACTGTCACATGACAATCACTCATCAGAACACTGAACGTATTAGTAATGAAGCAGATGTTAAAAACTACGGCTGACTTTGCTTCGGTTCATACATCGCTGTCCACTGTTTATTTTTGATACAAATGAAAGGTCAAGTTGAGGGTGTTGCATTGTGGGATATTTGACATTGTGTGCTGGTTGTATGTCACACTTTGGCAAGTATTTTCGTGTGTGTGTGTGTGTGTGTGTGTGTGTGTGTGCTGCAGGCGTTGAATCTCATTGGCTCCCTCTGTTCTTAGCTCCGCCCACAGCAGAACTTATTTATGAATGAGTGTGTGTGTGTGTGTGTGTGTGTCTCATAGGAAGGTTGTTTTGTCATGCAGGTTAAGACTCGGTTAAGAATCTTTCCACTCCTGCAGCCGACAGGAAATGTTGATTCAGAAGTGGATAATAAACTGTCATATTTATACATATTCAACAATGAAGAGGAGGCTTATACTTATCCTATCTTGTACTGTACTAACATTCATATACACACACACTCAAACACTCATACACACACACACACACACACACACGTACAGTCATACACGCACTCACACACACACACACACTCACTCTCTCTCTCTCACTCACACACACACACACACACACACACACACACACACTCACTCTCTCTCTCTCACTCACACACACACACACACACTCACACAGACACACACATTCTGTCTCTCTCTCACACACACACACACACACACACACAATCACATAGACACTCTCTCTCTCTCTCTCTATCTCTAAAGCTAAACTTGCAATTTGGAAAACAAGAAAGAACAAAGGTCTACAATTTGCTACAATAGATCCTGAAATGATGTTTCGATGGTTGGTAGAGGGAAGACTGAAAATCAAATTCGCTTATTACAGACTTACAAATAATGTGGTTTTCCTTTGTGATGTGTGGTGTTTTAATGAGGTGCTATGTAGTACAAAATGATCAGCTCATTGTGATTTTTTTAATTATTTTTTAATAACTGGCAGTAATGTAACGTGATGTAAGGTTCAAAGAATAATAAAGTGCTTGTTAAACCTCTCTCTCTCTCTCACTCACTCACTCACTCACTCACTCACTCACTCACTCACTCACTCACACACTCACACACACACACACACATTTCCTCTTAATTAACATTATGGTGATTGTAGTTTAGCGTTGTGTGATGGTTTTGCTGTAACGTATAAAGGTTGTGTGTGTTTGATTGACAGGTGGTGTTTCTGATTGACAGGTTGTGTTTGATTGACAGGAGGTATGTTTGATTGACAGCTGGTTTGTTTCATTGACAGGTGGTGTGTTTGATTGACAGGAGGTATGTGTGATTGACAGGTGGTGTGTTTGATTGACAGGAGGTATGTTTGATTGACATGTGGTGTGTTTGATTGACAGGAGGTATGTTTGATTGACAGGTGGTGTGTTTGATTGACAGGAGGTATGTTTGATTGACATGTGGTGTGTTTGATTGACAGGAGGTATGTTTGATTGACATGTGGTGTGTTTGATTGACAGGAGGTATGTTTGATTGACATGTGGTGTGTTTGATTGACAGAAGGTATGTTTGATTGACAGAAGGTATGTTTGATTGACAGCTGTGTGTTTGATTGACAGGAGGTATGTTTGATTGACATGTGGTGTGTTTGATTGAGAGAAGGTATGTTTGATTGACAGCTGTTGTGTTTGATTGACAGAAGGTATGTTTGATTGACAGCTGTGTGTTTGATTGACAGGAGGTATGTTTGATTGACATGTGGTGTGTTTGATTGACAGAAGGTATGTTTGATTGACAGAAGGTATGTTTGATTGACAGCTGTTGTGTTTGATTGACAGCTGTGTGTTTGCTTGACAGCTGTGTGTTTGATTGACAGCTGTTGTGTTTGATTGACAGCTGTTGTGTTTGATTTACACCTGGTGTGTTTGATTGACAGCTGTTGTGTTTGATTGACAGCTGTTGTGTTTGATTGACAGCTGTGTGTTTGATTGACAGGTGGTGGGTCTGTATCGTCTCTGTGGTTCGGCTGCGGTGAAGAAGGAGCTTCGGGAAGCGTTCGAGAGGGACAGTCACAGCGTCGAGCTCTCGGAAAACAACTACCCGGATATCAACGTCATCACAGGTATGAACACTTGTGTTACATTTACACACATTTACATGAACATATCAGTTTTGTTCAGCATATTTATATGTATGTGTGTGTGTGTTTGTGCGTGTGCGTATATGTATGTGTGTGTGTGTGTTGTGTGAGCTTGATGCCCGCTGTGTAGTTTTGTATGAGCAGGTGGTGTTTATTTGCCTTGTTAACCAATGTGTGGCTCAAAGTCCCATCATGCATCTGGCCACCAGCCAGCCAATCAGTCTGCTATATATAGCCCACATTTACATATGAACATATCAATTTTGTTCAGCATATATATTAGGGGTGTAACGGTACACAAAAATCACGGTTCGGTACGTACCTCGGTTTTAAAGTCACGGTTCGGTACGTTTTCGATACAGCAAAAAGAAGAAATGTCAGAGAAATGTCCTATTTGTTAAAAGAAAAAATATTTGTAAATAACTGTGAGTTTTCCTACATCTTGAAACTTTCAGGTTTATAAATAGGGGTAATCTTTGAAGGATGAACAAATAATGTTTTGGTAATCACATTAAAAATAACATTTAAATATATAAATTTATTTATTTATTATTTGAGTTTTGAAGTGCTGGAAAGATGTGTGAAGTACTTGAAAGCCTTTCACTATTCCAGCCAAACTGGTTACAGTGAGTGTTACTATATTAAATCCATGGTGAATGTTGCTGGTCTGTGGACGTAAAGCATTACTAGATCATTCACGGCACAATGTTTCTCCTGGTTTCCCCGTCAGCGCTGTTTGATCTAATAGAGATCTACGGTTAATAACGGAGAAATGTGAATGCTTCTCACTAGATCTCACAGCGATGTTATTACTTCAGTGGCGAACTCAAAGGTTTTCTTTACTGGATCTCTTAGCGCTGTGTTGTAACAGTGTCGCTTGATCGAGATCGGCTCGCACTGCACAGATGTTGCTGGTCCGAGCTGATAAACGATCCGTGAAGCACATAATGAGTAGCGCAGTTTCGTTCCGCTTTCATTACGCTTGCCATTTGATGTTGCGCAACGTTGTGGTGATCGCGCCAGTGCGAATTTTGTCGGCAGGAAAAATGATCCAAGGAATCGTTCGGTTTGTATGCGTACCGAACCGGAAGCCTCGAACCGAAACGGTTCAATACGAATACATGTACCGTTACACCCCTAATATATATATATATATATATGTGTGTGTGTGTGTGTGTGTGAGTGCATGTGCGTGTGTGTGTGTGTCTTCAGTTGCTGCGCATGACATACTGCTGTCACACACACTTCCTAGGTCAGAGGTCACTTCTGACTGAATTAGCGCTTCTATTTGCAGTGTGTTAATCGGCTGTCTCTCTGTCAGAATCTGAAACCCCTGTGAAACTGTTTCCGTCCCCGTGAGGAAACAAGCTTATGAATCACACAGAGTGAAGATGTAAAAACACAGACGGTTGTTATAAAGTTAGTGTAAGGGGAGAGAATCTACAGTTTGTACAGTATAAAAATTATTACGTCTATGGAGTCCCCACAAAGTATAGCTAAATAAACGTGTGTGTGTGTGTGTGTGTGTGTCTGTATTTAGCTCTGGCTCAGCCCCACAAACCACATATTCAATTGTGTGTGTGTATTTATTTACTTAAAATAATTATATGATTTATTTACAGGTTTTATTTATTTTAAGTCTTATTTTTACTATTTATTTTTATTTTTATTTAATTATTTTACAATTTCTGGCCCCTGTTGATCTCCGGTGTGTTTCTCCCTCTGTAAGCATGTTGATGGACTTCCTCCTTTAATCTATTATTTACTGATATATTATAATCAGATTTTTTTTTTCATATTTTTTACATTTTTATTTGTCTGTTTGTTTAATAAATTTTTTATGTATTTGCTTTTTTATTCAAGTTTTCTTAATTTATTTTAATCTAATTATTATCAGTTATTCTGTTTTTTTACATTATTCAAATCTTGTTTTTATATATTTATTTAAATTTTATAATTTATTTAATTTTTAATTATTTTACATTTATTTATTTGTTTATGTATTTTCTTATTTTTATTTATTTAAATATAATTTTTTACTATTTATGTATTTATTTACATATTTGTTTTTCTTTAATCGACTTTTTAGAATTAGTTTTAATCTAATTCTTGTTATTTTTTTGTATATTTATTTAACTTATTTTTATGAATTATTTTACATTTATTTATTTGTTTATTTATTTTCTTTTGAATTATTTATTTAAATATTATCTGTATTTTATTTTTTAATATTTTTATTGATTGGTTTAATTCTTATTTTTCAAATTTTTACATTTATGTATTTGTTTATGTATTTATTTAAATAATATTTTTATTTATTTAATCTATTATTTATGGATTTATTATAATCAAATTTTTATGTAATATTTTTTTACATTTTTTTGTTTGTTTAAATTTTTTTTCTTTGATAGATTTTTCTTAATTTTTTCATCTAATTCATATTAGTTATTTATTTTAAAAAAAATTATTTATATCTTATTTTTATGAATCATTTCACATTTATTTATTTGTTTATAATTTTTATTTATTTAAATCTTTTTTTTTTTTTTTTTTTACATTTCCTCTATTTTCTGTCGGCTGTTTCCCTGTGCTGATCTGATGTGTGTGTGTGTGTGTGTGTGTCTGCAGGCGTGCTGAAGGATTTCCTGCGAGAGCTTCCTCGTCCTCTGATCACTCAGCCGCTGTACGAGTCGGTTCTGGAGTCGATGTCGAAGCGGCCGCTGCTGATGGGAACCGGCGTGTGCGAGAACGACCCGCTCGACACGGATCACGCCGTCAGCCTGATGGAGATCCTGCCCGACGTCGAGAAGGTACAGGGATACTCTGGCAGCGTCAGTCATCCATGATCTCACGTGTGTGTGTGTGTGTGTGTGTGTTTCTGTCAGTGGTGTGAAGTGTTTGAGTAAATGTAATTAGTTACCGCACTTAAAGGTGCAGTGTGTAAGAATGACAGCTAGTGGTGGAAATAGGAACTGCAGTCCAATTCAAAATATCGGAGATCGTGGTTTCTCCCGCCTCCACAGACTCGACACTCACGTGGGTCGCCAGTTTGAGACCCGCAACAAGAACGAACGCAATGGACAATGAAAATTGGAAACGTACAGTATCACGGACCAAAACAATTACCAACATCCCAGCCTGGAAACACACAATTCAAAGTACAGTAACTGGCTGTAGACGTGTTATTCAGAGAAACGAGTGTGTGAACTCAGCATGTTTCCTCAATACATACAAACATATCATGGTATTTTTATGCTTTCGAAAAACTTACATACAGCACCTTTAAGTATCTACTTGGTTACTTTGTAGTTTTACTGAGTATCAAATATATTAGCAACTTTTACTCTCTACATGACTACATTTTTGATTAAGTAAATGTACTTTTTCAACTCTAATACATTTGTGATGAGTAATGCAATTACACATTACATTTTGCAAGGCACTAACTTTTTCTGCAGCAGTTTATTACTGCGATAAAGAAGCGATATCGTCATTGAAGGAACTATATCTTGTGTTTTATCACACAAACTGGTCAGCGATGCTACTTTACAGGAATGCGAGTGCATTAGCAGGATTTGCTGAATCGGGTGTGTGATTTAGGAGATGAGGTCGTGATGAGGCCGAAACCAGCACATCCAGTGCAAGTAGACTTTGACTATTTAACTTTACTTCAAGCTCCAGTCCGTAACTTTTTCGGGTTAAAAATGGAGAAGAAATGTATTTTTAAGTGAAAATAGTTCACTTTTCTCCACAAATTGACAAAATATTAGGAACAGCTCTCAGTATAATGCAGCATAGTTTACATCACTTCATGGTTTAGGTTATATCACAATTTATCTTAGCCAAAACATGTTTTAATATGAATAACATTAACAGAAAGGTTGGTAGCTAAGAGTAAAAAAAAGATATTGAACATTTTTTCATTCAAAGGATTGTGTCATGTTACAGCTATTATTGGCTAAATACACACATTAGCCAAATGAACGGTGTTTGTTCCCCTGATCACAACAGAAGTGACGTGTGCAAAACTGTCCCAATTCTGCTCTTCACAGCTTCGGGCCCTTGCACACTTACTCCACTAAGTGCACTTTCAACAAGTGTCCACTTCGAGCAGGACCTCAGGGCGTAGTGTGGATATTGGGACAGGGCCATAAAGAAGAGTCTCGGCTAGTCGGCTGTGTGTGTGAGGATGCTGGAGGTGGAGATTTATAGCCTTTTCTCACAGCACTTGATATAATTAAACTTATTAATTTGATGGCGGATCCAGAAAGGTTCAAACGACGATCACCAGCGACAGCAGACTCACCCGCTGTAACATGCAGAAGACCTCGACTGAGAGTTTGGGAAAAGAGACCTCAACGGCCCATGCGAAGACAAGGAAAAACATCTGAAGGACATTACATGCAGTCACGCAATGCTGATGTTGAACATTAACAATTTGAGAACAAAGTATAATTTGCTCGGTTTTGCGTGATATGATAAGCGATCGTTAGATTTAATCAGCGCGATTTACTGCAATGCTTTTTTCCCTTAGTTGGTCAGAACAAAAGTGGATGTCACTCACTTGTTCAGACATTTACCAGTTTAAACTCTTATGTTGGTCATACTTCCAAAAAGAATAATCTGTGATTGTGAATGCCAGTATCCACACTAGGGCTGTCACTTTTTATTCGATATTCGAATATGCATTCGAACATGACGTGAAATATCCGTAATCGAACTATAAATAAACTAACCGGTTTTTAAAGTGCAATGTTTAGCGCATTTTTTACAGTCTATGATTAGACCGTTTGTTTTTCATTTTATTGTTTGCCATCTCATCCAGTAGCGGGCACTCTAAACGTATTGTAGCGTAAACTCATGACCAAATCAAGCGAATAATAGCCAATAGCCTCCCTGTTTTGAAAATGGAAGATAACACACAGAACGGCCAGCCTGAGCGGACAATTTCTACCCCAACTCATCTAAAAAGTAGTGTCTGGAAATGGACAATCCGATTGATGAATCCGAACATGAACATGTTTACATGAACGATACATAAAGTAATGTGCGCGTTATATGTCACAAGATTCAAATCGGAATTGATTTTTTGACATGCGCACACTGCACGAATATGCCGCTGTTCGCGCATAACTATTCTCCTCTATTGGTTCTTTATTTGTTTTAAACAGCAGACTTGATATTTATCCGTCTCTGGTCATGATTTGGAGACGATGAGCATGATTTGCCGTGCTGCTTGCCTGCTTATATTGATCACGCAGTAAAACCCTGCGCCCAAAACCAGTCGTCCGTGGATGATAATCTGAAACAAGCGCTGGTGGGACGTTGTCCTGCTTCACTTCACAGACGCTGAGTGAAATGAGAATTTTTTAATAACGGAACACTCATTTATGACACTCTATTCAACAGGAAGAACAGCTCGCTCCGTGCGTAATACGTCATTGCACATGCGCAGTCCTTTTAGTTTAGTAGATATTCGAATATATTCGAATACATTGCTTGATATTTGATATCCGTTCGAATTTGATTTTTCTCAAAAGTGACAGCCCTAATCCACACCGGCGGCGACTGACACACACACACTCTCCGTTCGTCCGCGCTGTGCCGCGCCGAAGCACAACCCACGTAAAGCTGATATTCCGCGAATGACTGCAATTGCAGATTTCGAACAGAGATGGCGACAAAGAGGAAAAACTGCGGGCTGCAGCTTTAAGATTATTTGATTTATCCGCTATATTGATGAGGCCGTTGTGAAGGAGATTGGTTTACTTCTGGCCTGTTGTGCACTTGAGCTGAACTGAGACTTGAGAGAGTTTGTAGACGTTTTAGCGGCTGTTGTGTCGACTAGAGATGCACCGATTACAATTTTCTAGGCCGATCCCGATTCCGATTTTTCCTTGAGTTTGACCTACCGATGCCGATTTTAGCCGATTCCGATTTTATTTTTTCAAACCACTTTACAGCGCACACAAATATTTATTTTCTATCTTCTCTTTAATAGAACATTTTGCATAGAACATTTTTTTAACAGAGAATCGCTTTAAAATAGAACTATATAAATGACTCCTAGTGTGGGAAATTCACACACATCTAAAGTGCAGTGTTATGGAAGAACCATTTCCTTTTCACATCCAATATCCAATAAAAAAATGTGATATATTTAGCAAACTAAACTTCTGTATGAAAACAGGTAATTGCAATCAAATAATATATAAATAACAAATAAAAATTCAATAAATATAGCCTTGCAGTATAAAGATATTTCTCTCTCACACACACACACACACACACACACACACACAGGCCTATTGCAATCACTTGTACATCAATGGCAAGTTATATTTCTCAAGCAGTTCTTCTTTCATCTGACACATGTCCAGCCAAGCTAAACAGGACGAGTGGAGCATGTGCAGGGAAACAATTGGGAAATAATAAAAACAAGTTTAAATGGGTAAATTTTCTATAAATATTTTTGAGTCTTCATTTTCTTTCTGACATAGCCTAGCTTACTTCAGTTCTTGTTAAAACACACCAGACATGCAAATTCTGTGCATTTTGGGCACTTTTTGGATGAAATCATATTTATTTTGTCCATCAAAAGTGTGCTTTCACTTAAATTGAGCGCAGCAAAAATAGATTCGTCGCCGAAACCCGCGCTTCACTGTTGCTCACGCGACGCTCCTGCTCGACGCTCACGCGCTGCTCCGGCTCGCGGTGTGAATGCACTCATTGATTAACATGCACGCCGAACAAAAAAAAAACGCGCTGCTCCTGCAATTCACGAGGTTTCCTACATGTGCGCGTTCCGTGTGCACGTGTGATGCTGATGTTGCTCGATGTTAATCATGCGGCGCCCGAGTGCATTTGACCGGCATAAAATCGGATTACCGGGTTTGTCAGACTGACCGGCCGGTCGCCGATCATGTGAAAATCGTCCGATTCCGGTCACCAGCCGATCAATCGGTGCATCTCTAGTGTCGACCTTGATTTATTGCAATATTCAGTTTTATTTTGATTTTAGAAAATAAACACGATTTCTCATCTTACAAATCAATTGTTTATTTTCAAGGTGTCGGGGTGCATCTATGAGCCTACGATCATATGAGTAAAATACTTAAAATCAGATACTCTAAGACTTTTACTTAAAGGGATAGTTCACCCAGAAATGTAAACTCTGTCAGTAATTACTCACTCATGTTGTTCAACCCTGTAAGACCTTTTTGAAAACTGGCCACATGCGTCACACACACATGACCAGCGTCGGCCAATAGTGAGCCTGCGTGTGACGTACCCAGAAGCGCTGCGCTGTTACACTACGTGAACTCACTCGAGGCCCACACAGAAGAACATGAAGAGTTGAATAAAGTCGTTATTTTTGTTTGTTTTTGCGCACAGAAAGTATTCTCGTCGCTTGATAATCTAAAGGTTGAGCCGCTGTAGTCACTCGGACTATTTTAACGATGTCTTTAATAACTTTCTGGGCCGGCAAGTTTCAATTACAATAGAAGCCTATGGAGGAGTGAGACAGCTCTCAGATTTAATCAGAAATATCTTCATTTGTGTCCCGAAGATGAACGAAAGTCTTACAGGGTTGAACAACATGAGGGAGAGTCATTACTGACAGAGTTTACATGTTTGAGTGAACTATCCCTTTAAGGCGGATTGGAATTGGTAACTTGTAAAGAGTTATCTTCACTGTAAGGTATCTGTACTTTACTCAAGTATGGTTTCAGGTCCTCTTTACACCTGTGGTTTCTGCTCTCCAGGCGACCCTGCGTAAGCTCCTGGATCACCTGAAGCGCGTGGCGTCTCATCACGAGGTGAATAAGATGACCTGCCAGAACCTGGCGGTGTGTTTCGGGCCGGTTCTGCTCAGCCAGCGGCAGGAGGCGTCGTGTCACGGGAACCGGGTCTTCATCGACTCCGAGGAGCTGGCCAGCGCTCTGCACTTCAAGAAGCACATCGAGGTTCTGCACTATCTGCTCCAGCTCTGGCCCGGTGAGAACAATACACTCGTCTTTATCCATTACCCTCATTATAATAAACGTTCTGTGAGATTCACACCAAGGTTATTATAGTTTTGCTTTTTTAAATTAGTTTAGTTTTAATATCGTTTTCAATTTTGCTTAAAATTTCAGTTTAGTTTTAGTTAGTTTCATTAATGGTTTTGTTCATTTTAGTTTAGTTTTTATTTTGCAAACACATTTCTATTTAGTTTCAGTTTTAGATATTATAGTTTAGCAGAGCAAGCGGTGCACTTCCAGTGTAGACCAAAGCAAGAAGTTTAGTTTAAGTTTAATGTTTGCACAGATTACAGTTAACTCTTGTGCAGACATCTTAATAATAAAACTAAAATAATGGTTTGAAATTGAACAAAGCACCAAATGGAACTTAAAAGTATACAAGAAAATGTTATTTCTTGACCAGAGTGAGGGAGTGTGTGTGTGTGTTGTGTGACGTGTCCTGGTATTTCATAGCCTACATTGCAGGGAAATGTCTCCACAAGGATAATAATATTATTAGCAGTAAATGTTTTGTACAAATAATAACAGCACCTTTTAGCCTTTCAACCTTCATGAAAACATGACATCTCAAACATGTGGTGGTTTTGTGTGTGTGTGTGTTTGTGTATGTGTGTTCTTGTATATATGGTTTATGAGGACACAAATGTGTATAATGACATGGGTATTACTACGTAAACATGGTTTATGAGGACATCTCATATGTAAACCACATATACAAGTATGTGAGTGTGTGTGTGTTTAGAGCAACATTAGCATAAGGATGTCTTGTTTAGGTGCGCTGCTTCTTTAAGACTCTTAACCTTCAGCTTACCGTCCCGCCGCCTCACCCACATGCATATATATTTAAGAAATGTATATTTCTAAAATATATACATGCATGTGTGTGTATTTATATATACAAAATAATTATACACGGTACACACACACACATATATATCATGTAAACAGTTTTATTTTGGATGCAAGTAATCGCGGTTAATCGTTGCCCAACACTAGTTTGTTTATTTTCTGCAATGATGTGGCACATATTGTATTTTTAGTCAGTTTTGCATTATTGTTTTTACTAATATAAAAAGCAGCCTACCATATTTGTATGTACCATGGTAATGAGAAAATTTCAGATTTTTTGGTAAATCACGTTTTTTTTTTTCTCAGTAAGAAATATCCAAACATCAAATCTAAGCTTGTTTGGAATATTTTCCTCTGTAAAGGTGCCTTGAAACGATTTGTATTATGATTTTTTTCATGTTTTGTTGTGTCAGTCCTTCTTTTATGCTGTTTTGTTATGTTTTATGCCTTTTTTTAGGTTTATGCTTTAAAAAAAAAAAAAGCTTTGATTTGCTGTCAGGAACTCTCAAAATCCGTCTGTATCCAAAAAAATATATTTTTATTTCTATTTTAAACAAAACAACATTGATTAATGATGTTAGGTGATTACCTAAGCTGAGTTAACTAAGTTAAAACCAGCATATATGCTTGACAGGTTGTGTGTATATAGAAATTCTAGCCTTAAGCCCATTCTTTAAGTATTTTTATTGTAAAAAAAAAAAAAAAAAAAAAAAATGGCTGAAGCACCGCGGTACACTTCGTTTTTACACAAAACGCAAAATTCGCCACCAGAATAGTATGCGCAGGTCGCATAAGCGTATTTCATTTGTTAAGCACTAATCAGTTGTTCCACAAGATGGCAACACTGGATCTTTGTATTCTTTATTGTAAAAGAATACAAAGATATTTTTATCTGTAATAACTTCTGGAGAGAAATAGCGCAGACACTGAACAAAGATGAAACTCTCTAGAGCACATGCGTCGACCGCTTGCGTTCCCGCACGCTATCAACAAGTATCAAGTATACTCTGGACTTCAGAGTAACCAATCTAATTATTTAGGTCTCATTTGTAGATTGTATATTTATTTGTTTTTGTCTGTTTGTTTATTTTACTCGTCCCATCACATGTAGGCCGCAGCTAAAATCACCAGAGGGTTTAGAGGGCAGATCGGGGCAGGTAAACGGGATTAACGGGTGTGCTTTGCTTGTCTTCTGCTATTCTTTCATGATCTCAATATCTTGCTAGCATGCAGATTTGTTCAAATAGAAGCTAAAAATAATGATAGCCCGCCTCTGTTGTGCCACTTTCCTTCACCAGATCAGCCAGAGTTACAACGTTTGTGGCAACTTAGTTTAATAGATGGTTGTGTTTTTGGGGGGCAGAGCTCAACAAAAAGTATTTGAGGTTTAGCCAAATTGGTAGTTAGGATTTTTGAGTTGTTTAGGGCCTTGTGGCATCTGTCTCATTTGTTCTGCATGCTTTGAGTTTTTATGGAAAAAACCCATATGTTATTGTCAGTAGTGGGGAGTAACTAACTAAAAGTCTAAATGCCTAAATTCTCCTCTCTCTATCAAGTAATGCTAGTAAAGTAGCATTAATTTGAGTAAATCTTTTTCTCTCTATCTCTTTAATGTGTACAAAGATATTGCCTCCTTTGAAGTATTTATTTTACTAGATTGAAGCTATTAAAGTAGATTCCCCAACACTGGTTATTCCATATATTTTCTCATCATCTGAAATGTGTCATTAATTTGTTTTCAAGTGAATAAACCCATTGTTTTCTTTCTCTTTTAGTTGTGGACGCTCAGGGTAAATCTTCATCTCCGGTTCCTGCCCTGATGGAGTCGCTCCCAGTGGTGACGACGGCTGCCGTAAGGAGGAGAAAAGAGCGTCCTCAGGTGTTGAATTTAACTGAGGCGGACATGGCTGGAGTTTTGCGACCCAGACCTGGACGGCTGGACAGTCCCAGTAACCGCTACGCCGGGGACTGGAGCCGATGCCGGGAAACTTACCTCCAACCGAGCTGCCTGGAGGAGGCCGACTATGACGACGTTCCCAGCGAAGAGCCTCTGAACGTGGGACAGGAGGATTTACCGAAGGGTACTGAAGATGTGGTCCCTGAACAAGAGTTTCCCGAGGTGGATGAGGCAATGGAGAGGGTTGAGGAAATGCAGATAGAGGAGGAATTGAGTGAGGAAGAGGATACACAAGAGTTGGATAGGCTACAAGTAGAGGAACCTCTACCTATCAGCCCCTGCGATCAGATCCTCCCCGATTACGAGGAGCACAGACCCAAAGAGCACACCTACCAGGCCTACATGAAGATCCAGGAGATCAGCCCAGTACTAAGCAACAGGGTCAACCTACGGGACTTGCAGGAGAGCATCGACACGCTCATTGGCAACCTGGAGAGGGAGCTCAACAAGAACAAGCTCAATGTAGGTTATTGACTCTTTACCAGAACAGTGGAAATATGGTGGTGATTCCCTACAGACTTAAGCGGTATGGTACGTTCTCGCTCCCATGCACACTTGGGATGCATGTACAAGAAGACATTCCTCACTTCTGATTTGTGTTTTTGTTTGTCTCCTGGTCTCCATGTTGTTGATCGCGTTATTGTTTTTCTTCTTATGAGAAGAACTCATTGAACCCCGAGGGGTGCGCCAGGTGCCTTCATTGTGTCAAGGTGGTGCTTACGACAGCGAGAGCTTTTTATTTTCTAAAGAGGTACAAAACATTACGATGAAAACCAATGCACTTATGGGGCCTGCTGTTAGAGGCACGGCTAGTTCAGGTACAGGTGTAAAGCCTTACGGTGGGAGAACTAGGTACTACAGATACATCCCAGATCCTAAACCAGGGGAACTCAATCCTGCTCATGGTGATCCGGCTTCCTGTAGACTTCAGTTCCAAACCTCCAAACACACTTGAACCAGCTAATCAAGGTCTTTGGGATTCACTTAAAGAGGTAGATCACCAGGAGCGGGAATGAACACCCTGCCCTAACCCTATACCAGATGTCTCAAATGCAAATTACCTAGTTAGGTGGTTTTAACGAGTAGTTTGAGATCACTGTACTCTACTTCCTAAACTATGAGTGTTTTATCCTAACCTTATCCTAAACCAGGAGAGTCCAGTCTTGCTCTTGGAAGGCTACCTTCAACTTCAGTTCTAATGAAAGGGATAGTTCACCCAAAAATGTAAATTCTGTCATCATTTACTCACCGCATGTCATGCCAAATCCATAAGACTTTTATCAGCGAACATAAACCGAAGCTGAACTGTACTTGCTTGACGCGTGAGAACAAACCTCATTGGTTCTTGCGTGTCTCCTCAGAAGGCTTGGATTAAACCATGCAGTTAATGTGTATTATTTTACAATCTCTTTATAAACGTTTTGAAACGTGTTTTTAGGTCAATACTTTCAATGAAGGGACAAAAATATATCAGATTTCATTACAATTTATTTTCAATTGTGTTCCGAAAACGAACGAAAGTCTTATGGGATTGTAACACAATGAGGGGTGAGTTATTAATGACAGAATTCATGAATGCAAATTACCTAGCGAGGTGGTGTTAGCTAGTTGTTTGAGATCCCTGCGCCCTAGTCCCTCTACTTTGAATGTCATATCCGAACCCTAATTTTGTTAAAACACTTACACCCTAAACCAGGGGTGTTCAGTCCTGCTTCTGGAGATCTTGCTACCTGTAGACTTAAGTTCCAACCCTCCAAACACACTTTAACCAGCTCATTGGGGATCACATAAAGAGATAGATCTCCTTGGGCGGGATTGAGCCCCCAAACCTCAACCCAATGATCCTGAACTCTGCATCAGGGGCCTCGAACACAAATTACCTACTGAGATGGTGTTAGCCAGTAGTTTGAGATCCCTGCACCTTACTTTCTAATCTCTGGATGTTACATCCTAACCCTACCCTGTTCTAACACTTACACCCTAAACCAGAGGTGTTCAGTCCTGCTCCTGGAAGAACACCTTCAGCTCCTGCTCTAATTAAATGCACCGAATTATAATCAAGGTCTTTAACTACAATCTTTTAACTTTCAGGTAGATGTTTTGGAGATAAACTTTGCTGGAAGGTGGCTCTCTAAGAGCAGTCACAGACACCGAACACCCTTTCATTCAGGGAGCGACTAACGCTGCTGGTCTAGTTGAGGTTGCAGTCGTCTGAGATAAAAACAGCAGCTGTTTGAGTTTTTTTTTTCCTTGTAAAATTACTTCAAACATCCTGCTTAACAAGCTACGGACAGCGGAAAATGAATATGCTTGTAGTAAATAGTAAATTTAATATTTAATAATAGTTAGGCAAAACTTTAATGATGAAATTTAAAATAAAATAACTTACAATTGCTGATGTTTATGTTGCTTTCGATGGGCTAAACACTAAATTCAACTTAAATTAAAAGGGCAATCTAAATAGCCCCTGTGATAATCATGGTATAATGATGACACCATGACGACAGCAGTCCCACTTTTGATCATTATATTTGTAAATGCATCATTCTCAGCAGTCCAGGGATACAAACTCATCAGTATTTGACAGACACATGTATGTATATAGGAATATAGTTGAAATATGTATTTTCGATGACGTACACTTCAGTTTGTGCATATTTAAATGTTCGTCAGCTACCTTGTAGTATTTGGCCTGTAGATCAGCCTTAAATATATATATATATTTTGTTGGGTCTATGTAATGATATAACCCACAGTCACAGAATGATTATGGATTTTGAGTATTTTGTGGTCACGAAAGTGCAGGAAATTTGAGCATTGCATGGTCAAAAGCTTTACGGTCAAAAATTAAGTGTTTCTCAGTGTATCCTACAGCGGGATGTATTTATGCGTGTAGATAGAGATCATTTTAATTACAGTGAAATTCTCATTTTTATTTTTTTTTCCATTTGGCAGCTGCTCACATTTATGGCTCGGTTGTAAATTTGCAGTTCTTGTGAATCCAAGACTGAATCTGTACACGGGCTGTTCGTTTTCTGATTGTGGTTCTCGCCTGACGATGGTCTCCACGGATTGAAATGCTACAGTTTGCCTGGAAATCTCATTCTTAAAGATATAAATAAAGGATTTGTTACACAGAAAATAAATTTGAGTAAACAAAATTTCTCAGATGTTTCCCACGTCACCAAATCCAGCGAATAAAAGCAGTCGACTGGAGTTTTGTTCGGTGGCCGTGGTCTCAGTTTTCTCTCAGTAAGGCGGTCACACTAGATTTTAAGTATGCGAAAGTATGAAAAAAAATACATACTTGTTTTGCTATAT
This sequence comes from Tiaroga cobitis, assembly GCA_030578255.1. Taxonomy (NCBI): domain Eukaryota; kingdom Metazoa; phylum Chordata; class Actinopteri; order Cypriniformes; family Leuciscidae; genus Tiaroga; species Tiaroga cobitis. Next base: position 1,640,221 of record CM060613.1, read on the forward strand.
AATTGGATATGATGCCTTCTCATTTGAATAATAACTATAATGCTAAATTCAGAATGTTAACTGTCTGCTCCAAATTGCAGATTTCAGTATGCATGCTTATAAATGTGTATTGATGCAAATCCAGTGTGGCCGCACCTTTAGAGTGTTTAATCTGGTTTCCTGAAGCCTGATTTGGGATCAGATTCCCTGTCGTACAGAGATCAGGGATTTCGACCGATCCATGGTCAGCAAGAAGGAAACGTGTTAGCTGCTTTGATAAAAACATTCCTGTTTTTCTCCTTTAACTCTGCTGCGGTTTTTGTGAAAGTTTGGTTGTGCTAAGATGAACGCACGACTAAAGCAGATATTATTTGTACTGATATTGAGAAGTATATGATCACATTAAAGTTTTTTTCATGCAGCCCCTGATGACTCGACTGTTTTTCTTGATATATTTAGCCGCTTGTATTGACAGATGGTCGTGTTGTCGAAGCAAGGTCAGGCTACAACGAGTCACGTTTTTCCTCTGCGGATTCACATTTCGGTTCCTGTAATTTGTCACGGGAACATTAGCTGGTGATCTGTCACGGCAGCTCAGTCATCATCAGTCTGATATATCAGGTGAGTCTGCGCCAAAAACAAAAAAAACACTGGCATCCAATGAATCTTGGGATAGTCTGTGAAGGATCCACTCGTTCTATCCTTCACGGCCCAGGGAAAGTAGATGCATTTGTAGCCCTCGATCCTTCGTCGCAATCAGCCTTCGAGTTTTAAAGCAATATATTGTTTTATCTGAATGAGTGGGCAGGATGATTTTCACATAGTTTTGAAGCAAAAATTCTAGGCTGCACTGCAAAAAAATTTTTACTCAGTATTTTTGTCTTGTTTCCAGTCGAAATATCTAAAAATTCTTAAATCAAGATGCATTTACTAGAGTAAAATGACATAAGATATTATGTCCTGTTTTCTGGAGAATTAATCAAAATTAAGTGAGTCGATGCTTAAAACAAGCAAAATTATCTGCCAATGGAGAAAAATAATCATAATTCAAACAGAAACATTATTTTTCTCACTCCATTGCCAGATAGTTTTGCTTTTTTTAAGCATCAACTCACTTAATTTTGATTAATTCTCCAGAAAACAGGACATAATATCTTATGTCATTTTACTCTAGTAAATGCATCTTGATTTAAGAAATGTTTGATATTTGGACTGGAAACAAAAAAAACACTAAGTAAAGCATTTTTTGCCGTGTACGGGATTCAGTTTTCAAAAGTCTTGTCAGCAAAAAACAACAGTACAGGTTTTATGGCCTTATTTCATTGACTCGTTTTTTCACAAACCACGCATAAATGTAATTTTCTGAAAACTAATAACTTTTACACACTGCTCACATATTATTGCAGCAGAGTTTGTGCTGAATACAGTGTACTCAGACTTCAGCCATGAAAATGTTACAAGTAACAGAAATTCAGCGGCCTCTAGTAAGATAAGCTTGGTAAAGGTCACTCTGTAGGTCTGAGATCGCAGTGCAGATGTTCGTCTTCAGAAACACCTGCTTTGCTTTCTACGATAAACATCCATACCGTCTTTCAGCATTTGGCTCGACTTCAGACGTGCGATTGGCCCAGTCAAATCCCTTTGATGTGAACCCGAGCGTTGTGATTGGCTGCCTGGAAGAGATGACCTTTGATTGGCCGTCTGATGTCGCCACTGTGCATTTAACATTTATACTGTAAAATCTGCAGCTTGCGCTCGCAGAAGTCTGTGAATTACGCGTATATCAGAGTATCAGACGGAGCTTAAAGGAGAGAGAAGCTTTATCAGTGTTGACACGCGGCCAGGTTTACTCAAAACTGCCTTTGTTTGCCCAACAGGAACAGATTAAGGAGAGAAAGCGATGAGATAGAGGCTAATGCCGCTGGAGAATGAACAGAAGACGTGATTGTTCGGTTCATGGACCGGCGTGCGGCTTCATGCAACAGACACACACAAAATGTATGAGTTTGTGAATTCGTGTTATTGCACAGCAGGGCCGGCGCTCCGCACACGCACATCACGCGCTGCGCGTAGGGCACCAAGTGCTTGGGGGGGCACCAAAAAATCTGGGTCGTGAAAAATCATCACAATAGGCTACTAGTATAAATAACAAATAAAATATGTCTAAAGCATGTTAATATACAAAAGCAATACAAAAGTAATATAGGCCTAGACCAAATTAGTCGAGAAAAAGGTGAATCTCCTTTTTCGTCTCCCTCTGGTGCCCCCCCTTCCCCACCTCCCAGTGGTCTGTTCGATTATGCCTCAATCAATGTCAAATTTGGCAGACACCGACCTCAGACATGGCCTCGAGAAGGCACCAAGAGTCGGGGGCGAAAAAAAGGAAAAAGAATAGACAGCGGGATGATACTCGCGCGTCGCTTTGCAGGTAAGACAATGTTTTAAATAAAAATGTTAGTTTTGTAGCGCGGGCGCCCTTGCGTCGTGTATGCATGTCCAGGGGGGGCGTCGCTAGTAGTGCAAATGAAATGATCCGGGGCTTTTTTAGCCCTGCATGTTGAATCTTTTATTTTAACGGGGGTCCGGGGCTTTCTCCCCCGGAAAATTTTGAAACTTGGGCTGTTTAAGATGCAGTTAGTTTGTTTGAGAAGAAAAGGAAGACCGCTTAGATACGTTTTTTCGTTGTTGTTTTATGCGGATAATGCGGTCATTTTCAAGAGGTTCATAGGCCAAGGCCCAAGGGCGACATCTGTTGGTGAAACTGCAATTAAAAAAAACAAAAAAAACAAACACAATCTCAGTGTTTGTATATTTTCATATTCACAGAGTTGTCAAATTATTAGGGCTGGGAAAAGATTAATCGCATCCAAAATAAAAGTTTGTGTCTACATGATATATGTGTGTGTACTGTGTATAATTATTTTGTATATATAAATACACACACATATGCACGTATATATTTAAGAAATATTTGCATGTATATACTGTATATATTTATATATAATTTATATTATATATAAATTTAAATATTTTATATATAAATAACAAATATCTCTTAAATACATAAATGCAAATGTGTATTTATATATATACAAAATAATTATACACAGTACACACACATATATCAATTATGTACAGAATTATTATATTGTGCTTCATCAGACTAAGAAATTCTGAATGGTTGTTATTCCTTGGGTGGGTGGGTGGGTGGGGGGGTGAGGGGGTGAGGGGGTGGGGGGGTGGGGGTGGGGGGGCACCACCAAGCATTTGTGCTTAGGGCACCCAAATGGCTAGCGCCGGCCCTGTTGCACAGTCACTAATACATTAATGCGATTTAAGAGATGCAGAACATTAACTGCATGAAAAACAGCATCCCATAATGCACTGCGCGATTTGACCTTCATTCCCAGTGTAAGCAAGGAATGGATCAGAAATCATCACTTGTGATTTCTCTTTCTTGACTCATTGTCTGAATGCAAAGTGAGCGTTGCTACACTCCCGTTCACAAGTTTTAGATCGGTAAGATTTTTAATGTTTTTAAAAGAAGTCTCTTCTGCTCATCAAGGCTGCATTTATTTGATCAAAATACAGTAAAAACAGTGAAATGTTATTATAATGTAAATCATCTGTTTTCTATGTGAATATACAGTAAAGTGTAATTTATTCCTGTGATCAAAGCTGAATGTTCAGCATCATTACTCCAGTCTTCAGTGTCACATGATCCTTCACAAATCACTCTAATATGAGGATCTGATGCTCAAGAAACATTTATGATTATTATCAGTGTTGAAAACAGTTATTTACATTTTTATTTTCAAGATTCTTTGATGAATAGAAAGTTCAAAAGAACAGCTTTTATTTAAAATAGAATCTTTTGTAACATTATAAATATCTTTACTGTCACTTTTGATCAATTTATTTAATCCTTGATTAATAAAAGTATTGATTTATTTTATTTCTTTCCCCCCAAAGAATAAAATAGATATTCTTACTGACCCCAAACTGTTGAACGGTAGTGTTTAATGTTGCAAAAGCTTCTATTTCAGAGAAACGCTGTTCTTTTGAACTTTCTATTCATCAAAGAATCCTGAAAATAAAAATGTAAATAACTGTTTTCAACACTGATAATAATCATAAATGTTTCTTGAGCATCAGATCCTCATATTAGAGTGATTTCTGAAGGATCATGTGACACTGAAGACTGGAGTAATGATGCTGAACATTCAGCTTTGATCACAGGAATAAATTACACTTTACTGTATATTCACATAGAGAACAGATGATTTACATTGGAATAATATTTCTAAATATTACTGTTTTTTTTTATTTTTTTTTATCAAATAAATACAGCCTTGGTGAGCAAAAAGACTTCTTTTAAAAGGATTAAAAATCTTACCGATCCAAAACTTGTGAACGGCAGGGTATTTTTGGGAGGAAAACGCCTCTCTTTCAAAAGTAAAGTTTTGTCCTACTATTTGAAACATTACGCATAATATTTTGCATATGTGCCTGAATTTGTACATTATGTACAATCATCTTACGTAAATGATTGCATTAAGTTCAGTTTATGCAAATATGTAGTTACGTATTAAGAGTTCACATGGTCTTCTGGTGTTTCATCAGTGTTTTTAAATGGTAAATAAAAAGGTATACAGTATGAAATTCTACATTAATCAATTACTTTAGGGCCGCCAAAAACATACAAGTTACCCTATAGAAATGCATTTGATAAAGTTGACTTGAAATTCATAAGATGCACTTTTATGAAAAGTCACTGTACATCGACCAAACCTGCATTTCACGTGTATTGATTGTTGTCACGGACGGTCTTGAGAAGGAAGTTTAGTGCCTGTACTGAATCGATACGAGTCGGGCTGAAGTTGATCAATACTGGACATTAAGTGCCTGAATGTGCGCATGTAACCAGAGAACCGGTTAGAGATGATCTGGCGGGTGATTAAGAGCGTGTTTGATTACAGCACTGATGGGGAATAAAGATGAACTCAGACGAGTAACCGGAGGAAGAATCAATCTTCAAGGTCACCGCGCTTACGAATCACAATGACAAAACACACCATCTGTCCTTCTGAAGAAACTGCCTTTCTAATGTTTTACATTCACAAAACTCTTAATACACAAGTTGTTTTAGCTACAGTAAGGATTCTTATGCTTTGCTAATGGTATATACTGTATATATATTTAATATTTGGGAACTAATCAATCAGAATTTCTGACCCCATCTGATTCTTATTTGATTCTTTAGAATGCATTTCAAATGATTATTAGATTTGAAATGTTGTTCCAAACAATCCATTAGCATTCTGTTAAGATTCTTTGAAAAGCAAGTTTACACTGAATAACACTGAATGATTTACATTGTTCAGTCAGAATGACAAACTAGATGGGTTTTATTTTTCAAAGAACTTAACTAATTACACCAGTGTTAAATCTTGTAATTAGAACATCTGACTCAGCTGTAATTTGGAGGTTCTTGTGCTTTGTTCCAGAGCGTGATGATGGTGATGATGGTGATGGTGGAGAGGATGAGGATGAGGATGAGGATGATGGTGTTGATATGATGATGATGTCTCTAATGTGTTACAGGTCCATCGTTTAGGAGGCCCATGTTCTTCAAAACGGTCTTCTCCAGAGCCAGAAACTGTTCATATTCTTTCAGCGCTTCCGCCTCCAGTTCCTCGGCCTGTTTCAGTGGCACCACTGGCTCCTGATGAACAACAACTCACACAAGTTAAGGCCATTTCACACTACAGCTTTTTATAGACCAACAGGTTTTCACGTGGTTTATTAAAGTCGTCAGTACGTTTAGACTAAACCAAATGCACTGCAAAAAAAACTGTGATTTTGTCTTGTTTTCCAGAGCAACATTCTTAAATGAATGAATTTATTCTTAACTTAAATTTAATTGATTAACCCTTTGACCAATGAAATGAATGTACTATATTTTATTTGGATAATGTTTTTTATTTAATATTTTCTATTTTTAGGGGATTTTATGGTACTAAATTATATTTCTGCGGTAGTTTATAATCCATTTATTCACTTTTTGTGCATAGATCTGAAAATAAAATTTCCAACTTAAACTGTGGAGCACAGAGTTTTTAAAAAAGACGCTTGGCTGATTATTGCAGAAGTGGAAAAAAGTTTTTTTTTTAAAGTGTTAAGTTTAAGCTTATTGTTATGAAAAAAAAAAATTCAGGACCATTTAACTTTTTTGAAACATGTCCATGATGTGTGTGTGTGTGTGTGTTCACATTGCAAGTGCAAAAACTTTACCAATTTTCGTATCATTCCAATGGAGAAAAAAAAAATATATATATAATATATACATTAAAAATGTAAAAAAAAAATCACAAATGACCGAAGAGCACCACATTTAAGATACATTTATGTTATAAATGTAATAAAATTAGGCGTTTATGATTAAAATAAGAAAAATATCTGCCAAAACAAAAACAAGCTTATATTTATGACTCCATTGGCAGATATTTTTCTTGTAATCATAACCACTAAATTTTGATACATTTTTTCAGAAAACAGTACATAATTTGCTTCTCAAGTAAATGTACCTTGATTTAAGAATGTTTAAAAATGTATTACTGGACAACAAGACAAAAATGAGCAATTTTTACAGTGTGAGGCCTAAACGACCTGAGAAATGGTAGAAAACGGTCTAGAAGCCAAGCATCTACTGCAGTAGGAATACATATATAAGGAAAACATTCAAATGAGCATTTACGGGAAGAGTGGTGAATATGATCATAATTCTAACTAATAGATATCCCCATATTTTCCCAGTTGATTTTTTTTTTAATTCCTTTATTTAACCAGGAGATAACCTCACTGAGATTAAAATCTCTTTTACAGGAGTGTCCTGGCCAAGATAGGCGGCCCAATTGTTCAAACACACATATAACAATAAAACAATACAACACACAATAAATTAGTATTAAAAAATACAACCTCAGAAGCATTTGCAAATCATTAAATCTTTCTCTAGCGCATATATAAGTGTTCTAAAATTGCTGAAAGACACCAGATGATTCAGCCTCAATGTCTTTTGTAGAGAGTTCCATTCTGAAGGTGCAGCATAGTTAAAAGCAGTTTTACCTAAATTAGTTTTAACTCGAGGTACATGCAGATTATAATAAAACTGTGAACGCAGTGAATAGTTACCTGCTACTTTTTGCTTAAGCATACAACAAAGATAAGATGGTAAAACCCCCAAAATTGCTTTGTATATCAATGAGTACCAGTGCATTTTCCTTCGTACAGCAAGAGAAGACCAAGAAACTGTATTGTATAATGCACAATGATGTGTGGAAAATGTGCAATTCGTAATAAATCTTAAGGCACCATGATACACAGCATCTAGGGAGGCAAGAATATAAGAGGGAGCATGCTGGTACACTACATCCCCATAATCAAGAATCGGCAAGAAAGTCGCAGACACAAGCTTCTTCCTTGCATTAAATGAAAAGCAAGACTTATTTCTAAAGTAAAATCCCAACTTCTTCTTTAATTTTTGTTTCAAGTAATTAATGTGTGAAGTAAATTTTAATGTGTCATCAATTATGATGCCCAGGTATTTATACTCTGACACTAATGTAATCGGTTTTCCTTGTAAAGTTTGAGGAATAATAGAACTGTCTAAGGAATTTCTAGAATTGGAGAACCACATGAATTTTGTTTTCTCAGCATTTAAGACCAACTTTAAAGTAAAAAACCTTGTCTGATTAATCACAGTACAATTGTTTTGATGTCAAGTTTTCTGGAATGTTAAATATGCAATCAAATTAAATCTGCACTAATTTACATACATAAATCTGAACATAAGATAAAGCTTTATTGATTTTGTTGACATATTAGAGTTAACGGTTTTTACAAAGGGGGTTTTGAATATATATTTTATCACTCCATAAATCAGAAAATACTCACAACAGCCAAAAAAAAAAAGTTTTTTGGAATAAAATGTTATATAAATAAGTGTGAGTGATATATGAACAAACCCTTCAGTAAAATCCTTCAGAATATAGACAGGAATAACAGTGTAAAGTTTGGTGTTTATAACTTCTGGAGAAGTGGAGGACAAACTCTTTAAAGATATGTAGTGTAATAGGACTCTACAGACGCAAATAGATGAAGTGCAATAAAATAAACACTTAAATGTGTATTTTGGATGTTTTGTTGATGATAAATACAGTGCGTATTGTGTATTTAAACACATTCAGATTATTAGTGCTATTACAGAAATCTGACCTGTTTTATTTATGTATAACTGACATATATGGAATCACATTAAGTAAAAACTGTAATACAAATGGATGGAATTTTTTTAAATGCAATTCAAATACATAAATCTTAAAATTAGTCCTAAATATACTATATGTATAAAACTGTAATACAAATGGATGGAATTTTTTTAAATGCAATTCAAATACATAAATCTTAAAATTAGTCCTAAATATACTATATGTATCTACTTAACCATTTTTTTTGTGGACAAATCTGTGCCCAGAGGTGAGCTAAACCTCACAAAACCTGCTTTTGGGGACATCCTGATTTGTAAAAACAGCATAGAAAAATTAAGTAAATATATATATACTTTTTTTTAATTCAGAAATGTTTCGTTTAGGGTTAGATTATAGTATTTATAACTAGCTAGTCTATGCAATGTCCCCATTTCGATAGCTATGCAGACGTGTGTTTAAGCTCAAGCAAACACAGATGAAACCTGCTGCAGTTCAGCTGGAATGTGTGATTATGTGATTCCAGATCTGCTCAGACTTGCTGAATATATTTACTAAATATGAAAGTATGGTGCCGTCTGTGTCTCTGAGGGTCTAAAACACACACATTTGTGTGTCCCCCCCCCCCGCGGACACATGATGCTGGAGGCTCTCTGGAGAGATTTCAAGACAAACACTTAATGTTTCTGATTTAAGGCAAGACACTACAGGCGAAACTATTGTTTTTTCATGTACAGGTCAATTTGGGGATTCAGGGGTATTTTGCTTCCATAACAGTGGACAGAAAACCAATTTGTTTCAATCTCAATCAAGTTTTAACTGAATAAATGTAATTGTTAACAGATTTGTGCTAATTATTTGCAATTTGAATACAACAATTATTATTATTTAAATGGAATCAAATGGATGCAAATAGTGAATAATAAACCTTACCATGAGTTTTTTGAGTGCATAAATCTTACCCGTTTCATTGATCACATTAATTTTATTAGACTTTATGTTAAAACTGTGTAATCCAAATGAATGGGAATTATGCATTGTATTCCATTTAAATCTTAAATTTATGCTTAAATATTTTTTAAGTGCACATAATTATGATTCATAATCATAATTCATAATTCATTTCATTTCATCACCCTTAAGTTCCAATCCTCTGTTTTTTCCCCTTCCTTCACTAGAGTTAAACTAAATGAAAATGAGAAATATTGCTTTGGCAACTAGCTGAAATACGTTTTTTATATCTTATTTAATTTCAGTTAATGTTTTTTTCTTCTTCCAAGTAACGAAAATATTTTTCATGGTTTTAGTTTTAGTTAACTATAAAAAACCCAGTAAATGTTTCTTTAAACAAGTCTAAAATGTTCCTCTCTCACCGTCTTCTTCTTCAGTTGTTCAGCTTCCATCTCTTTCTTGTGCTTCTCGTGTTTGATCTGCTGTTTCTCAAAGTACTCCAGCCGTTCCTCTTCCTTTTCCAAGTACTTCCTCACATTCTGTTTCTGTAGAGAACATGTTATACATGCATCTCACTTATAAATCCTAGTCCTACATTGATTGCATTTTTAGTCATGCTCACAATGTGAAGTCGGTTCTAGCAATATTATACAGCTCCCTAATTTCGAGCAAGTCAACATTAAATATCTCTTTTAATCCCAATCCCAGAATCTATTGAAATGGACTCTTTTCACATTTCTGAGCTTCTTACAAAGAAATTTTCTGTTGAAAATTTAAATCAAAACCTAGACAAACAATTTTGTGAATATTTGCTAGATGTCTGTTCGTTGTGTCTGTGCTGAAAACAAATATTGTGTTTGTACAATAGTCCTGGCTGCGTAAATAGGAGAAAAAAAAAAAGTGGATCAGACCGATCACTACACTCTCTTAGCCAATCAGCAGTAGGGGGTGTGTCCACTCATGATGGGGGAGGGGAGAGTCAGCCAATCAGCAGTAGGGGGCGTGCCCACTCATGATGGGGGAGGAGAGAGTGAGCTAATCAGCAGTAGGGGGCGTGTCCACTTATGATGGGGGAGGGGAGAGTCAGGCAATCAGCAGTAGGGGGCGTGCCCACTCATGATGGGGGAGGAGAGAGTGAGCTAATCAGCAGTAGGGGGCGTGTCCACTTATGATGGGGGAGGGGAGAGTCAGGCAATCAGCAGTAGGGGGCGTGTCCACTCATGATGGGGGAGGAGAGAGTGAGCTAATCAGCAGTAGGGGGCGTGTCCACTTATGATGGGGGAGGGGAGAGTCAGCCAATCAGCAGTAGGGGGCGTGCCCACTCATGATGGGGGAGGAGAGAGTGAGCTAATCAGCAGTAGGGGGCGTGTCCACTTATGATGGGGGAGGGGAGAGTCAGCCAATCAGCAGTAGGGGGCGTGTCCACTCATGATGGGGGAGGAGAGAGTGAGCTAATCAGCAGTAGGGGGCGTGTCCACTTATGATGGGGGAGGGGAGAGTCAGCCAATCAGCAGTAGGGGGCGTGTCCACTCATGACGGGGAAGGAGAAAGAGTGAGCAAGAGGGAGATTTGAAAAAAGACTGTAGAAAGAGAGATGGCTGGGAGACATTAGAAAACAGGAAAAGGACAGAGGAATATCACTGGAAGAAGAAGGGTTATGATCAGGCAAGAGCTTTAGGAACCGCACTGATATTAGAAAAGCTTTCCAGCGCTGGAGAGACATTACAGAGTGGGACGGCTTGAACACCTACACCAAGGTTGCGTTGTTTCTGCTCCATACGCGAGTAAGATTGTGCTATGTTTCACAGAAGTAAGATGCGCTGTCGTATGCCGTTGTTGTTGTTGAATCACAGCTGATTCATCCATGCTTGCACGAGCTGGTAGTGGTTGCCTGTTGTGCATACTAGCGTATTTGTTATTTTGGGGGCGGAGCAATAAAGGCAGGGGCGTGTTTGTTTGGGCATCAATTCAAATATCAACAGTGTTCCTCAGAAATCGCTTACTGCACCTTTAATGACAACACAAAGTTTAATATTATAAATTTACGATGTTAATAACTGTGGAAACGCTTCCATGAACTGAATAGATGAATTATGTAGTTTATTCGGTATTGATGGTTGTCCAGCTGAACATGACTGCTTTGAAACGATCTATATTGTTAAAAGCTCTATGTAAATGAAGGTGACTTGACTTCTCACCTCGTTGTTGGAGGATTTGCGCAGGGTCCATGGGATCTGTAGGATGTGTAGTGTCCCGATCCGGTCTGAGACCGCCAGAAGATGATGCTTCCCTACGGGAGAGACACGGGACACGTCAGCATCTGTCCTGGCCTCACTTCACAAAACATGCTTAAGAATACAAGTATCCTGCTTTTTTCCTAAATAAGACAAAAAAAATTGTATTCCCAATAATATTTGTTAAAGTGGTGAAAATCAAGTTTATACAAATTATTTTCATGTTTAAATGTAATTTTAATGATAAAATTTGAGTATAAAGGGATACAATTATTGACTTAAACATTAGTTAGCTAACAGCTAACAATGAGCAATATATATATTTTAAGCAATTATTAATGTTAGTTAGTAAAAATGTAATTGTTTATTGTTCAAAGAGCTCAAATAAATGAAACAGACTGATCCATTCTGAGACTGGCTCTTTAAAAGTGCACTGTAAAAAAATATATTTCAAAGCTTTAAATAAAACAAAGATTATTGGAGTATGTTTTACACAAAAATACTATTTCAGTCCTTCAACTTCAGAATTTCACATTTAATTCAATGTGTTTCTTCCTGTTTCTTTGTAATTTGTGAAGTTGAATAGCAATTTCAGAGCGAAAAATGTTTCAAAGTAAATTCTACACCCATTTTTTCCCCAGTGTAATTATTTAAAAAAATACACAGCGCATTAAAAAATGTGATTCTGAGTGCTGAAAAACAGCGTTATTAAAACAATATTCGAAACCTTAATAAAATATTCTTGAAATTTATCTTTAGAAATTTCACTAACCATTTACAGTAAGGTTTCATTCGTTACCATTAGTTAACTACATTGGTTAATAGAGCTAAGAATGAGCAAACATTCTACAGCATTTAATAATCTTCCACTGCAAAACATGATGTGCTTCTTCAGTGTTTCTGTCTCGTTTTCCAGCACTAACATCTAAACGTTCTTAAATCAAGATATAGCGAGTTTCTGCTTAAAACAAGAACAAATCTCTGTCAGTGAGTTGAGGCAAATAATCTTGTTTTGCCTTTGAGTTAAGTTTATTTTTCTGACTCCACCGGCAGATTATTGCTCTTGTCTCCAGTAAATGTCTCTTGATTTAAGAATATTTAGATATTGGTACTGGAAAACAAGACAGAAACACTGTAAGAAAATAATGTTTTCCAGTGTAGTTAATTTCAACATATACTAATACATTTTTAAAATTAAAATATGTATTTGTTTACATTAAATAATGTACAAAATATTTACAATTGCATTTTTATTAACAGACATTAAAAAGTATAAAAGTTAAAAGATAAAAATAGTTTGCTCACTGTTAGTTAATCCTAGTTAATACATTAACTAATGTTAAGAAATTATTAAAACTGTTACTGACATTTCTTAAAGCAGTCCTGCAATTGAAACTTGCCTTGATCTTATGGCATATCAAAGGTCTTTGTAGCGTTAAAACATCTTGATTAAAACGTCCTCATTATAAACAAAGCATTTCTTTAATCAAGCTCCAAAAACAGCTCGTTTTGATATTGCGGGATCTGTGACATCACACATTTGCATATGCCCGCCTCCAGAGCAAGACATCGACCAATAGTTACACCTCATCACACCACAGGCTCCGCCCACTGGCGTTCAGTCTCTTAAATGAAAGAGTGGAAGAACGTGTGTCCAGTTTAAACGGCTGGTTTGAGTTTCTGTCGAGGCTTCAGGAGATCCAGCGTCAGGAACAAGCGGATGCTTTATTTTAACGGCGTCCCGGATGGCGTCGCAGGATTATATGTGTGTTCGGAGCGTTTGACTGAGACACAGTGTAATGGAGAGTTCACAGAGAAAACTTGACAGATGAAGCAGAGACTGTATTAATCTGACAGAACCCTCAGTAAATGATTCATAATGCTTCGTCTGTGAATGACGGTTTTATATGGATCATGTTTTCAACAGCGAGTGTGTGTTGATACTGTTTCCTATGCAGTGACGTCGTTAGCCAATCATAACAGCGCGCGTTTACTGAAGCCTTAAAGGGATAGTTCACCCAAACATGTAAACTCCGTCAGTAATGACTCTCCCTCATGTTGTTCAACCCCGTAAGACTTTCGTTCATCTTCGGGACACAAATTAATATATTTCTGATGAAATCTGAGAGCTGTCTCTTCTGTGTAATTGCATCTGCCGGCCTCTGACGCGAGTTCACGAGAGCGCTACGACGCATGCGCGAGAACTGAGATGACGACGCAGATGGGTCTCGATGTAGTGTTTAAAAAGGTTCTTTGAACAGCAGTGTATTTTAGTTTTTTGTGTATTTTGTGCAAAAAAAAACTTTATTAACAATATAAGTGAACCTCAAGAAACAGATTTAAATAATTAAAAAATCCACGTCATGACCCCTTTAAGTTCTTTGTGTTGAATCCTGACCTCTAGACCTCAGGAGTTTTTGGTCTTTAACCTTTATTTAACCAGTCAAGTCACTTAAGAACAAGGTCTTATTTTCAAAGACAGCCTGGCAGGAGAATTAAGATCTCCTGAAGGACATATTAACACTCACGCAGATTGAAAACATTCACAACCTGTGATAAAAACACTCCCTAATAGTTTTTTTAATGCAGAGATTGATATAAATGACTCCAATAGACCACTTTTCAGTTGGTAAACATGGTGACGTTTTCTGTGGGCGGAGCTTAGCTGAAGGCCGAACGATCCCTCTGGCCGCTTCCCTAACGCTAGTTTGCAGGTTTTGTTAGCTTGTTTTTTAACAATGACTGGAGAAAATCAGATTTTATCTTAATGTGCAAGGCCACTCACTGTCCAGGACCGCGATCGTTATTTTCAAAAGTTAATTTTAACGGACGGAACCAGATTGGCCGACCCGTACACGCTCACTCAATGGATGGACGATCTGGCAGGATTAACATTAACGCTACGTCCGGTTGAGTGGCCGGACTTCTACACCTATCCGATAGAGAAACTGAGGGCATATAAATCTTTAGATGCCTATAACTATGTGCTGAATGGTCCTGTACAAGACTGTGTACGATCCGCAGTTCTGCCGAGCCAGCGCCGAGAAGACGACAATGTAAAGAGTGACATTACGGTGCGATTTTATTGATGTGAATATTTTCTAGAAATAAAAATTCCAGATACAGCATATTCATTTTTCATTTGATTCTTGCACCCAACAACACAACAAGATGACATTTAATAATAATAATCATTTAAGCTTCTTATTATGTAGCCGAATCTGTGCTGGTTTGTGTTGGCCGCCTCCAGTTTTCACTTTGTTTTGCCTCCAGCTAGCGCCGCGACGTGACTGTGACGTCGGCTCGAAATTGGTCTATTTAAATGACTTTTGTAGCACATTCCAATCATTTGGGGCAGCGAAACCAAAAGCAGAGAGCGACCTTAGACAGTTTTTTTTCAAGGGATAATCAAACGAATATGATTAGATGATCGGGTTGAATATGTACTAACATTAAGCGTAGCGTCGGTTCTGGCAGGTCACGTTAGTCGAGCTCGCATCAGTGACTCTCAGCTGATCCTCTACCTATACGACACCTATCACTGTACTCGTATATAATCTCCTTCAGTGTTATCAGCTGATATGGCGTTTGCCAGGAGCGATTACCCAGCTCCTCCTGTCAGGATCGGCATTCTCATTCCCCTTGAATCAGAATAAATCCTCGAATTATGTTGTGCTTGCATACATTCATGTTGGTTCTGTTCTGTAATGCTAAGAGGGGTTATTGCTGCTCTTGTCCATGCTAGGCTGAACAGAACAGAACCACACCGCCGATCCAAACTGTGTGCTAATTGTCAATCGTATGTGACGATAGTGGTCCTGACAGAAATGTTGTTGCAGCAACTCTTGCAGATATTTGGGTAACAGACTTATTTCAGGACACCAGTGTATTTCCCGTCTACTATGTAATGACGTCCAGTTTAAAAGGGAATACAGTGCATTGATAGCTCACCTGAGGAGCTGCTGGATCGGATGCAGGTGATGGAGGCGGTGCTGATTTTCTGGGTTTGTGAGGGTTCGTGGGTGTTTTGCAGCAGATCCCAAACCTCGATGTTCCCGTCCTCCTTCCCGATGAAGAAGAGCGCCGGCCGGGACAGGGACCAGTGGCCGATCGTACACATGATCTCAGAGCAGGCCGACATGACGATCGGGCCGCTCTGAAACGAGAAGTGAGACAGAATCCTTCAGCACATGCTAAACTCCATCCAAAACTGATTCAAACTTCTGCCTATTCTATTATAAGCTGAAGTGGTAGCGCTTTACAATAAGGTTCATTAGTTAACATTAGTTAATGTATTAAAGCTGCAGTGTGTGATTGTTAGCGGCGTCCAGTGGTGAGGTTGTGAACTGCACCCAACAGAAGTTACGGTGGCCGTCTGAGACAGCAGAGTTAACCAGTTAAACAATGATGTTTCTTTACAAAGATTAAATAAGAAATTATGTTTACTTAATTATTCAGTAAAACGACGTTATTGCGAATATTATTGTTACTTGTTCATCGTTGTCAGTGTTTTATTCGCTGACTTTAGCTAAAGCTTCTTTGCACGCAGAACAACATAGTGACGAAACGCGTTTGTCCGCTCAGGGCCACCGTAGAAACATGTGGATGTGTGTGTGTAGAGAGAAATGCCTCATGCCAGCTACTAAAAACTAAACACACCCATTACTCATTAAGAGAATAGAGAAACCCTTTTAGACCAGGGCCGGGACCACCGACCATTTGTCCCGTCGTTAAACCAGCAGAAGTGGATTCGGACGCTTGCGCCGTGCATTTTAGAGCATGAGCTTAGATCGTTAAAATCGGGCCCTTGAAGAATAAGCACAGATGCTTGTGTCCGTTTGATGTGCTTGTGCCGTGACCTCACCATGACCCCTTCCTTCCAGATGGCGAAACTGAAGCTGCCCACCGTCAGGATGATGTCCTTGAAGAACGGAGAGCGGCTCACGGTGTTCACCAGAGTGTGGTGTGCGAGGAACTGATGCGTGGGTTTGGCACCTGGCAGAAAACACACATATAACTTTTGCATAAAAAACATATAATAATAAAATCAACAAAAATAAACCGTCAGATCCAAAAATGAACATTTTGTCATCGTTTACTCAGCCTCGTGTGGTTTCAAACCTGCACGTCTTTCTTTCTTTTGTGGAACAGAAAATAAATTTTGAAACAACATTGACAAAAAACACTTCTTAAAATATCTTCTTTTAGAAAAAATCTACAGAGAATGCAATCCCAGAATGCACTGCGACAAGATCAGTGCAAAAATTGCGACGAAATGTTATTTATAAATATATTTCAGTTCTGAGATGTATTGATACAAATAGTACAATATAATTACAAATTTTACTGTGTAACGTGTCACCTCTCGTGTGCTTTGTGAGTTGAAGAAAAACTACCGTAATAATTAATTTTATCATAAAAATTGCAAAATAAACAAATAATTAAAAAATAAAAACCATCAAAATAAAACACATATGAAATGTTTCATTAGTTTACCTTCAGAGAATCGTGAATGTTTGATTGTTTTTATTTTAAATGTATTATTACATTTTTACATTTATTTCAAATCAAATATTTCATCTTTTTTAGTATTTTATTTAGATTGTTTTTTAGATTGTTTCTCCAAAAATATTTGATCTTTTTAGTAAATTTTTTTAAATAATGTTTCAATTTTTATTTATTTCAAATAAAATATTTCTTATTTTTAGTGCGTGTTTAGATTGTATTCATTTTAAAAGTATTTACGAATTTACGTTTTTAATTAGTTTTTTAAATAAAACATTTCATCCTTTTTAGTATTTTATTTTATTTTCAAATTATTTATTTTAATTTAAATATATTTAAAAACATATTTGATCTTTTTAGCATTTAGTGTTTGATTGTACAAGTTTTTTTGTATGTATAAAAAACAGCGAAATATTTTTTATTATTCAAACAAACATGCTTTTTTCCCTCATTGAATTTGTGCAGAATAAATAAATATTTATTCAGATTTTTTTTTAACCTAAATTTTCATCAGCATTGCAGGTGTGCCATGTTGTTAAATTATTGAGATAGTAACTTAAAATCTTTGGCACTTTAAGAAAATATTTTATCTCAAAATTTGAGTGTTTAATGTTTATAATGTCCTTATATCATGTGCAGTCGCTCGAACATGGCATTCGCAACTTCGCATGGTCATGGTCAGGCCCGGACTGGCCATCGGGAGCACCGGGACAATTCCCGGTGGCCTGGCGACTAATTTGGCCTGCTGCCAGCCAGCGTTTTTTTTTATTTAATTTTTTTTATATTGCTACCTTTACCAGTGATCATTTTCAAATTCGTCATTCAATTTTATTATATTATTAATAATAAATGAAATCATGAATCTGTTAGTCTTGACTGGGAAGGCTACGCCTCAGCCGAAAATGCGAGCAGCGCCCGATGATGGAGAGAAAACGGCCAGGTGGAGCAGAGAGGGAAAGGACAAAGAAAAAGAAAGCACTCCAAGAAGAAGCAGCAAAATGTTGCAAAATTACTGGCCTGTTCAGGGTTTCAAGTGCAGGTTGGTTTTATCTGTAGGCTAATATTTATTCGTTAACTTAGTATTGAACTGCTAGCAAATGTAAGTGTAAAATGTAAAATGTAAGCCCGTCTTACATTCGTGGAGAAATCAAAACAGAAAACTCACAGAAGAAATGTACTGAGGTAAAAATTCAAATGGTTTATTTAATTATTTATAACATATGATTTAGTTTAACATAACACAACTAAGGGAGCTGTTTTGCTAAATATTATCACGATTGAAAATGTTACATTGAATTTATTGTTCAATAAACAAGTAGCGTAGTTAATATGTAGGCTATTATTAAGTTACTTACATTTTAGACATAAACCATATGAACTGTTTTTGTTCTATTTCACCGACGAAAATAGTTCCAATGGAAAGATACAACCACAACAGCGCGGTGTTTTGTAACTGAATGATTCAGCGTTTTGAACGAATCTTTTGTATGACTCAATGACTCACTAATTAAGATGGTCACTTGCCGCCACCTATTGGCGATTTAGTTTAATGTTTAAGTATTTAATTTTTTTTATTTGTATATTCAAACATTTATTTGAAAACATCAATCTCATAACATTATTTATTGCAATTGTAATTGCATTTAATTTGATGGGTAACAACCCTATAGTGTCTTATTATTATAACTGAATTTATTGATCAAATGTAAGAATTTGACATGAAAGATGATGCATACATTTGCTTTACTTCTAGGTTGGTTGTTTATGTTTTTATGTTATGGTCATATGTGAAATAAATGTAATTTAGGGGGGAAAAAACAGGGTTGTCGTGTTTCTAAATTTTATTTGGGTACATAGGATGGCCTGGATGGGTTTAGGATTTCCCGGCCTGAAATTGTGTCCCAGTCCGGCCCTGGTCATGGTTATGGGTTCGATTCCCAGAAAAAACTATGTATGCAATGTAATCTGCCACATTCATATGTGTAAATATAACAGTAGTGACCCTGGACCAATTTTTTTTTTTTTAATTTTCAATTTTTTTAAATTGAGATTTATACATCATACATACTGAATAAATAATCTTTCCATTGATGTATGGTGTGTTGGGATAGGACAATATTTGGCTGAGACACAACTATTGAAAATCTGGAATCTGAGGGTGCAAGAAAATCTAAACATTGAGAAAATCTCCTTTAAATTTGTCCAAATGAAGTCCTCAATTGTGCTGCATCCACTCATGAAAAAATATTTTTTATATATTTATGGAAATTCACAAAATATCTTCATGGAACATGATCTTAACTTAATATCCTAATGATTTTTGTCATTAAAGAAAAATCGATAATTTTGACCCACACAGTGTGTGTTATTGCCACAGAGACACCCGTGCGACTCGAGACTGGGTCTGTGATCCAGAGTCACACATTACAATAGACAACAAGTAATGGTACACTGGGTGAAAAGCATGTGCCAAAAGGAGAAGAGATGAATGGAACAGCAGGATTTATGATCGAACGCTCACAGTAAATGAGTTCAGACACGCTGCACTAATCAAACCTGTAATATTTATGGTATCACTCTGTAATTGCCTCGGTTTAGGAGGCGGTTTGGTCAAATTAGGTTCGATCTCTGCCAAAATCCTTCACGATGAGCTCTGTTTCTCTGAAAGTGATGCTGGGAAAACCACAACCAGCTCGATGATTCAGAGTTCCACAAGTCCTGATTTATTGACATTCGTCATCGTCTAAGAAGTGTCTCATTAATCGCATAATGTAGTGTTGTTCAGTTTGCTGGAGATCTCAAGCTTCTACAGTAAAATAGTAGGTGTTTAATCTGGCTTTTGTGGTGTTTTTGTCCAGAGACGTGGTCGGATGAAGTTTGTGTGGAAAAGAGTTGATTGAAGATTCTCCAAACGACATACAAAGTATTTAGAGCTAAAGTATTTATCTGAAGTCCCCCTGAGAATGTAGGTCAATATTAATATATACACACATACACATATTCCGTTACAGGACACATGAAATGCAGATTGACAAAATACATCATTAAATATATTTTTATTTTATTTCAAATAAAATATTTATTTATTTTAGCATGTTTTATTCTGATTGTTTTTATTTATTTTAATTTGAATTGATTTCAAATAAAATATTTGATTTTTTAGTGTTTTATTTTTGTTTTTATTTTCAAATAAAATATTTATTTAAATTTATTTCAAATAAAGTATTTCTTTTTTTATTGTTTTTATTATCAAATTATATATTTATTTTAAATGATTTGAAATAAATATTGTATCTTTTTGGTATGTTTTATTTTTGTTTTTATTTTCAAAGTGTATAATTATTTTTAATTTAATTTAATTTAAGATAAAATATATCTTAATTTTAGGAGGTGTTTTATTTTGATTGTTTTTATTTTCAAAATATTTGTTTATTTTAGTTTGAATTTATTTCAAATAAAATATATTATATTTTTTATACGTTTTATTTTAAAAGTATTTATTCAATTACATTTTTTAAATTCTTATTTTCAAATGATTTATTTATTTATTTCAATTTCAATCTTTTTTAGTGTTTTATTTATATGATGATGATTTATATTTATTCTTTCCTGAACTCCAGAAATGTGTTTTCCACATGTATGTAATAAGGAAAAACAGCTAAATAATGTTTTGTATGACATCAAAATATATTTTCTAATTAAATTTGTGCAAAATCAACATTTATGCAGAAAGTAAATTCTTCACTATGGAAAAGAGCAGTGAAGAAGATTCTCCAAACGACATTCAGGTTTGGAGCGACTCGAAGGCGAGTAAAATATGTCCTTTAATATGTATCGCTTATTAGAAGATGCTTTTTTAAAATGTACAGCGATTTAATCTTGATTTTTAAAATAGTAATTAAACTCAAACTCTCACTTTAAACATTTGACCTCTGAATGTAATCCCACATCTTAAATCATTCCTGTTTTCGTGTGTTGTTTGGATGTTCACTCACTGAACAGTCGTCCTGAGTCGTTGTCCTTCTCCATTTTCCAGTCGGTGACCACGAGTTCTCCGTCCTGAAAGAGACTCAAGAGCACACGCCTGTCTTTAGACAGAAATGATCTACTCTACTTGATTTGAGCTTCATTATGAGTAAAATAAAGCGGTAACACACAAGAGGTTGTGCATTACAGTAAAGGCTGTTGCTGCACTGCCCTTTGTGGCTTGTTGCTTTTATAAAGCAAATAATATCCTCAAATAGCCTAATAATCCATCATAATACATTATTCTTCTGCCATAATATAGTTGAGTGGATGGAAAGGGGTTGATGTGTGTTTAAAAAATGCTTGGTTGTTTTAACCCTATTTTTGGTCAAATATGGACAAACCCAAACGTTGGATTAAAAATGCAATTTAAAAATGTAACCCAACGGCTGGATTTGTCCATATTTGACCCAGACTTGGGTTAAAACAACCCAGCATTTTTAGAGTGTAAGCATGTTTTGCCCTTATTTCGACTTTATTCTCGTCATTTTTTTATTCGTTGTTTTAGGTTGCGGTTCAGGGCTACGCAGACACCAGCGCCTCACCTCCGTCCCCACGTATAGTTTGGTGCTGATGTTCTCCAGGGGTTTCTGCTGTTTGGCCGACGGCACCCGGAGCTGCGCGAATCCTTCCCGATCCGTGTCCAGTGGGGGTTTATCACCTAGAGAGAAAACACAGGCGTTAAAGGTGAGTAGAGATTGACTGAACGCTTTTTGGCGTCGCACAATAATGCATTATTTCACCCTGAAATTAAAAATCTGTCATCCTGAATCAATCACGGTTCTCTTACATCAGGTAATGGTCACATGACATGCACGTAAACAAATAAAATATTTAAACTTTTTTTGTAGTAAAGATAAAATATTTCGTTTTTTTATCTCGATTGTCTTTGTTTTAAAACTATTTCTTTTTATTCTAAAGTAAATATTTAATATTTTTTTGTGTTTTATTTGTATTTGTTTTTATCTTATAATGATTTATTTTTTATTGTGACTGACCATTTAGTTTTGTATAAATAGTTTATTTATTAGGTTAATAAACTTGACCTTATCAAATACTTCTGGAAGTACAACGTTTTGAGATTGAAATGATACATTTGCGATCACTTGAAACACACCTATGACATCGTGTCACATGCAGTTTATTTACATGTCAATGATCTCATGGATGTGGCTGTTGTGGTTCACGGTCATAGTGGCACTGTGGAGGTGGCGCCGGGGATAGGGCCCATCATCGTTGCTTGCAGCTATATTATTGATTTTATTTAAAAATTATTTAAATTATAATTGATTTCAAACAAAATATTTCCTCTTTTTAGTAATTATTTTATTTAGATTTTTGTTATTGGATTACAATAAACATTTTAATATTTTATTATTTATTTTAAATGTTTTTTTTTTAACATTTTTATGATGATGATGCTTTTTCTTTCCAGAACTCCAGAACTTTGTTTTTGCTTCATGTGTATAAAGAAAAAAAAAACACCTAAACAATTTGTTTGAATGAAAAAACAAATATATATTTTTCTAAATTAAATTTGTGCAAAATGAAGATTTGAATTGAAGGTCAATAGTGGGGAAACGGTCAGTGGAATGAGCTGACAGATGCTCTTCAGTTCTTCAGTTCAACGCGAGGTATACGCAACTCTACTTATGCGAAAACTCCTGTTATAATCAATGAAGCGGCTTACGCTGTACAATGAATCTCTTATTGACATTGTGTTTAAACTTGGTTATAATAAAAGGATTCGCAAGCGTGCAGAACTCTTTTGGGTTCATGCGCTCAACAGATATGTCTGTGATTGGCTACATAGCTCAACGCTGCAAAAACAGGTTGTAAATAGAGACTGAATGAATCTAAAATAGTGCTGGCGTCTCACCTGTAACGTAGTCCACTGTATTGTCCCGAAAGCTGAACTTCAGAGGACTGTATTCACCACTAGAGCCGATCTTTGGTAAGGAGACCTACAGTACACACAGGGAACCTGATTTAAAGGGACTTTAAATAAAACAAAGCAGCTTCACAGTAATAAACAGGAAAATAACAGAATCAATAACTTTAATTTAATATTAAATTTAATGTAAAAAGACATTTTGTCCGTCTTGAGCCAAGGATCACAGTGGTGTAAGTCAAACGGTCTAGGAGTTCTGGTCAATTTAGTACTTTTGGTTGCTGTAGCGCCACCTATGGGCCAATCTGGGTCATACTCTACCATCTGGCCAGGTTTCACGTCTCTAGCTCTTGCGGTTTGGTCCGCACGATCAGTTTTACCAATCCTTCCAATTACAGTAGGGTTTCAGCACTTGTGCTTGAACCCCTAATAATTAAAGCGCAGTGTGAAAGCCCCAGACATGCGTGTGTTTGTGTGCAGCACATACTCGGATCAAGGGTTTCCAGGTCAGGTTGAGGTGTTTGAAGGTATTTGGTACACCATGAGGGTTTTCCGGGGGCTTTTCCTCCGATTTCTGTCTCACGTCCGTGAGGGACTGAGACACGACACGAGGAGGTCGAAGATCCCAGAATAACACACAGCTGAAACACACACACATTGAGGAGTGAGTTTGATGTTAAACAAGAGCATAAGCATGTGTGTGTGTATCTAGTGTAGATCGCAGCACCAGTCAGGAGAACACGTGACCATCTGAACGGAGATACGACTCGGGTTCTCCACTGGAATCCCGAATCTGGACACCTGAGCGACAAATTGAGGAAGATAAATGCTGCAGTGTGATTTAAATATAAATATGAAACTCTTAAATGCAAAAAAATGCTTTTCTTACTTAATTTTTTTGTCTTGTTTCCAGTGCAAATATCTAAAAACTCTTAAATCAAGATGCATTTACTAGATGAGTAAAATGACATTAGATATTATGTCCTGTTTTCCGGGGGAATTAATCAAAATTAAGTGAGTCGATGCTTAAAACAAGCAAAATTATCTGCCAATGGAGTGAGAAAAATATTGTTTCTGTTTAAATGAAGATTATTTTTCTTACTCCATTTTTTAAGCATCGACTCACTTAATTTTGATTAATTCCCCCGGAAAAAAAGGACGATCTTATGTCATTTTACTCATCTAGTAAATGCATCTTGATTTAAGAATTTTTACATATTTGCATTGGAAACAAGACAAAAACACTGAGTAAGAACAGCATTTTCTGCAGTGTAACCGCTATATCTTTCTATTTTTAAAGACAGGAGAGTTGACCCCTCGTTTACCTCGAATGTTTCTGGCAGCCACTGAATGTCTGTGACCGGAGCTTTGTGTCCGTTCTCTATCCCAGACACAGCGCAGTACCGGACCACGGGGATTACATCGTTTGTGTCCTGGAAAAACATGCACATATTTTTATTTGCAGAGTGTAAAAATAAATGGGTAACACTTTACAGTAAGGTTTCATTTGTTAACATTAGTTTTCTAAATTAGTTAACTTGAAAAATGAAAAATACTTCTACAGCATTTAGTAATCTTAATTAATGTTAACATTAATTTAACAACATAAAACTCTAATCTACACTAGTGATGAGAAAACTGAGACGAAACAGTTATTTCAATGAAAATCCATCAAATGTGAGCGGTCACACGTAGGATTGTGGGAATGTCAATATGCCTTTTTTTTTACTATATATATTATAAGATGATATTTACATTTTACAGGTATACAGTATTTTACTGTAAAATTACACGAAACGTCCCATTAGGGCTATTACAGTTTTTCACTGTATAGAGTAAGGGAACTTACCAATAACTTACCAATACAGGTTTTTACCATAGCATTCTTCCAGACTTTTACTGTTAAAATTGCAGTGATTTTTTTACAATGTATCTGTAGTTTTGTTTTTATATAAAGCTAATAATAATAACTAGAAACACAGACTTTATTTAGATGTAATTTTTACATTTGAGGATGTCATCAAAGGCAGGTTTAGCACATCTGGACACAATATGTTCCCAAAGTATTGCTAGCAAACACACACATGCTCTTAATAACCGCAGGGTTCATCTTCTGTGATTGGGAAAGTGTGTTTATATAAGGTATCAGTTAGACGTCAGTTCATTAAATGAGCTTTAAACAGATTGTTGGTGGTCACATGACCCGTTGTGAACTGCTGTTTGCACACATAACAGCTGTGTGTGTGTGTGTGTGTGTGTGTGTGTGACTCACTAGTTTGTTTGAGATGTTGTCACCGCCACTGCGGGTGTCCTGAAGTCTCTCCACATGTGCTGAAATATCCCATAACACTACCTGTAAACAAGACAAAAGTTAGTCGACATACTGCATGTCATGAGTCGAAAGCATAACAGTGTGTTAACGTCGCAGAAGATGCACATATTGAACATTCATAAAACCAGAACGTAATAATGTGTTTGGTTTGTTTTAGGTCTTTGTGGAGATGAGGATTTAAAAATCTCCATGGTCCAGTTTTACCTTCATTTCTGCTGAGATGCATCATAAGGCAAGGCTAGTTTGTTTATAGCACATTTCATACACGTTGGTTATTTAAAGTGCTTTACATTAAAAGGCACAGTTTTTTCATGCACTGCTCAATGTTAAGATTATGAGCTATTCTGCCTCCATAAAATCTCTTTCTTCAGATTAGTGTAAAGAAAACGTAATCTTTGTTTTATTGCACTTCATCTATTTGCGTCTGTAGAGTCCTATTACACTACATATCTTTAAAGAGTTTGTCCTCCACTTCTCCAGAAGTTATAAACACCAAACTTTACACTGTTATTCCTGTCTATATTCTGAAGGTTTTTACTGAAGGGTTTGTTCATATATCACTCACACTGATTTATATAACATCTTATTCCTAAAACACGGTGAAAATGTGTTTTTTTTCGGGCTGTTGACAGTATTTTCTGATTTATGGAGTGATAAAAAGAGATATCCAGAATCCCCTCAGTAAAAACCTTTAACGCTAATATGAAGATAATATATATGTATGAATATATAATAATATTTTGAACCTGGCTTCAGATTTATGTTCTGGAAGTGTATACAAATGAGTGTATGTTTAATTAGACAATGGCTCATTTGCACATTTAAACATAATATTCTGAAAAACTTGGTATACAATAGTTTCTTAATGTACTCTGATTGATCAACTGGGAAAATATGGTGATATATTCCAGTTAAAGTCCCCCTGTAGTGAGAATCCAGCTTTGTTTATGTGTGTATGTGGTGTTTTTAATATGCTTTAAGACACACCGTGTGTAAGTTCATAAGTCGACAGCATTGCTGAGTATTTTCTGCTTAAAACTGCAGTGAACCAAAGACAGTCTCAAACACACGGGTTGAAATCGCTGGTGTTTCTGACGTCACAAACGACCTTGTAACCAATCAGATCAACGTGTGATCGTCAACCAGTGGATCTCTGAGCTGAGTGAGTGAGTGGAGGCGGGAATCATTTGCATATTCATAGAACCGCGCATTCTAAATGAGGCAAGGGTGTCGAGTTACATTCAAGATATTTTAAGGAAAAAACATTTAAATATGTAATTTTGGTGATCAAAGATGAGTTTTAAGGGATGCAATCATTGACCACGGGGACTTTAACATTTTTACCCTAATTATCTATAGTGTCTTTCCTTTAAAATGATCATTAAATAATCAAAACAGATGCATAAGAGATAACATGTACGATAAAAGAGTGGAACAGTTAGAGTACTGTAAGTGGAAGGTGAAACTGGTTTCTGGAGTGATTGTGCACCTGGCCGTTTATGCAGCCGCCAGCGATGATGTTCGGGTCTGACGGACAGAACTGGAAACAAAGAACATCTTCAGGACATTCAAGCTGCAACTGCAAAGCAAACAGTGGATTGAGTTCACATCTGTTCTTCTGCTCACGGTTCTGCCTCGATTACAGCGGCGCACACTAAAATAAATGTTCTTAACGCTGATCGTTAAAAATAGGGGGAAAATCCTTCCTGTCACAGCCAGAAAAACTCTTAAATGAAAGGTAGTGTTGGTGTTTACTGAGCGGGTCTCAGTGATGATTATTTATTATTATTGGGTGTTTTTTCGTGTTTTTATATGTATGTACATTGTTGGTTCTTTGTGTGTATGCATGATAAAACACAAGCATAATAAAGGAATCAATCAATCAATTGTATGATTGTGCATTTAGTATTTTGTATGCTATTTACATACTGCAGTAAACGTTACACTGGAAACTTTTGTAAACGTAATATATACTGATGATGATGAAGATGATGCTGATTACCTGTGGGTTTATGGGGTCAGTGAAGCTCCAGAAGAGAATGTATGACGGGTTTAACAGGAGTTTAGTGGAGTTCTCGATCCGCTCCTCGAGAGACAGTCTCTCCGTCATGGCCACAGCAATCACACCTGAAACACACTCTTTTATTACGCAGAACAATGGGGGAAATGCAGTAAAAAACACACATATTTGATCATTTTATTGTATGTCTATTTTAATATTATTTTATTTTATTTTGCATTAAGACTATTTTATTATTATTTTATTTTATTTAGCACTTGGATATTTATTTTTAACTTTTTCATTATGGATATTTTATTTTATTATTATTTTGTTTTATTTTATTTTGCTCTATGGATATTTTATTTTGTACTATGGCTATTTCATTCTATTTTAATTGACTATCATTTTATTTTATTTTTCACTATGGCTTTTTATTTTATTATTATTTTATTTTATTACTTTATTTTGCACTATGGCTATTTAATTTTATGATGTTATTATTTTATTTCATTTTGCAGTATGGATATTTTCTGTTATTTTTTATTTTATTTTATTATTTTATTTTGCACTATGGCTATTTTATTTTATTATTATTTTATTTTGTTTTATTTTATTATTTTATTTTGCACTATGTGTATTTCATTCTATTTTATTTGACTTTTTATTTTATTTTATTTGACTATTATTTTATTATTTTGTTTTATTTGACTGTTATTGTATTATGTTATTTTATTCTACAGTGTGACCGTTTAATCCTGAATGACTGATTAAAGGTGTGTATTATTTGGCAGTAAAGCGCTTTGCATGTCGTGGGCTGACCGCTGATGGAGGGATGCCAGTGCACGTGACTGATGCTCTTCTCTTTGCTGAAGTGCAGGTCCATGAACGACTGATACTCCTTCAGCTGAGTCTCCGTCTTCCCCGTCGGCACACCGTCGTCCTCACACAGGGCCGTCCAGTCGTCACAGAACACGTCTGAGAGGAGATTCTGCTGCAGGGACACTTCAAACCTGACACGCCAGAGAACAGCGGAAAAAAAAAATTATTCCATGCTTTGGAAATATAAAGCAAGTTTGAATTTGAATTTGAGAGAACAACTGGAACCAAATGTTATGGCATTACCACATTCAGAGAAGAGAGAAGTGAGTTCAGAATAACAGAAGCTTCCCGTTCCTGACCTTATCGCCACAGATGTGATGAAGTTCTTCAGGCTCTCTGATCGCAGGTGATGTTCTTTCTCCTCAGGACTGAACTCTCGGGGTTCGTACTGCGTGCACATGTTCTTTGGGTACTTCCTGTAACACGTGACATCTCTCAGCGCATCATGCCAATCATACAAAATGTGGACGATATGTGACTCTGGATCACAGACCCAGTCTCGAGTCGCACGGGTGTCTCTGTGGCAACAACACACTGTGTGGGTCAAAATTATCGATTTTTCTTTTATGCCAAAATCATTAGGATATTAAGTAAAGATCATGTTCCATGAAGATATTTTGTAAATATATAAATCATGTATTTCTGTGAGTGAGTGCTGCACAATCGCCAACATAAATGCACAACTTTAAAGGAGATTTTCTCAATGTTTAGATTTTCTTGCACCCTCAGATTCCAGATTGTCAATAGTTGTGTCTCAGCCAAATATTGTCCTATCCCAACACACCATACATCAATGGAAAGATTATTTATTCAGCTTCAGATGATGTATAAATCTCAATATCAAAAACTTGACCCTTGAGACTGGTTTTGTGGTGCAGGGTGCTAGTGTGTGAGTGTGTTGAGGTGTGTGTACCACAGTGTTTGCGTGGACGAGTGTGTGGTGTCTCTGGAGGCCTGAACGCCCGTGCTTCTCTCCATCTGTGTGATGCTGAAGCTCTTGTCCTCGTATGATGGACACTCCACGTATCCGTCATTCCCGTCGGAGAAACACACCGGAGCGCCACAGTGCCGCATCAGAGGAGAGATCTTATACCTGAGCTGGAGAGAGAGAGTGAGAGTGTGTGAGAGAGAGTGAGAGTGTGTGAGTGAGAGAGAGAGACACTAAAGGCTGTTATGAGTATCTCTTACTCTGGGTCTGGCCTGTGTGAGCGACTCGTCCTCGATCTCCTGTTCACTGCCCAGAGAGATCCACGGATGAGACTCGGGAGTCTTCGGCTCGATTACGTGCTCCTCTTCATCCTCCATCAGCTCCTCTTCATCATCAGCCTGTGCTGGAGACTACACACACAATATAGCTAAAACAACAATCTCAAATCTCAAAATCAATCCATCTATCTAATCCATCCATCCATCCATCCATCCATCCATCCATCCATCCATCGCTCACCTTCATCATGTTCTCTTTGGCCTCTACTGTGAGCACCAGATAGAAGCACTGTCCGTATGTGAAGTCTCTGTCGAACACCAGCAGGAGTTCATCTTCAGGGTATTCCTGCAGAAAAACAACCGGTATAAACCTGTACACATACAGTACCTGTACCCAAACCCTACAGTAAGTACATGTACAGTAGTTAATTAATATTACTCACTACTTAAATATATAATTACACTGTACCAATGACACCTTAAAATAAACTGCAAAACATGCTTTATTACTCAGTGTTTCTGTCTTGTTTCCAGTCCAAATATCTAAAAATCCTTAAATCAAGATGCATTTACTAGAGGAGTAAAATGACATTAGATATTATGTCCTGTTTTCCGGATGAATTAATCAAAATTAAGTGAGTTGATGCTTAAAAAATGGAGTAAGAAAAATAATCTTAATTTAAACAGAAACATTATTTTTCTCACCCCATTGGTAGATCATTTTGCTTTTTTAAGCATCAACTCACTTAATTTTGATTAATTCCCCCGGAAAACAGGACATAATATCTTATAATTTTACTCATCTAGTAAATGCATCTTGATTTAAGAATTTTTAGATATTTGGACTGGAAACAAGGCAACAATACTGAGTAAGAAAAGCATTTTTTGCAGTGAATAGAGTTGCTGTCAGGGTCTGAACCTTCTGAGCCAGTCTGTTAAAATCATCTTCTGAGGTTCGTATCGTCTTCAGCTCGTGAACCGGTTCAGAATGTGTTTGTGACTCTCACCAGCACGATCTGTTTGATGGGGCTGAAGTCGGACACGGCCGCTCTGGTCTTCATGTCTTGCACGATGTCTTCCTTTCTCAGGAGCTTGTAAGGATTGTCTCCGGTCACATCCACATCTGCCCGGCAACCAAACAGCTCCTGAGTGACAGAGGTCAGGACCAGCGGGAAGATGTGATCGGGGTGACCTGTGGGGGAAGGAGTCACTGAGATCAGGGTTATATGAATAATACTGAACAGGGTTATGAAATTGAATTTTTGTTGAAAGTTTTATTTGCAAAATTGTCTGTATTATATGTCAGTCAAGGTAAACTAAAAACTTAAAGGGATAGTTCACTCACTCGGACTATTTTAACGATGTCTTTAATAACTTTCTGGGCCGGCAAGTTTCAATTACAATAGAAGCCTATGGAGGAGTGAGACAGCTCTCAGATTTAATCAGAAATATCTTCATTTGTGTCCCGAAGATGAACGAAAGTCTTACGGGGTTGAACAACATGAGGGAGAGTCATTACTGACAGAGTTTACATGTTTGAGTGAACTATCCCTTTAACGCCCAATGCAGTGAAGTTGAAGTGTGTGGATTTATCACAGTGCAAATACAGTCACAGCTGTAAAAGCAGACGTGTGTCACATTCATCAATAAATCCGGAGATATCTGCTCAGATCCAGGAACAATGAACGCCAGTAAACATGGCTCATCTTAATGGATGAAGCTCATTGCCTCTTCAAAGGGACACAAGCCCCTCAGAACATGTGCATACAAACAGCCTCCTCAAACTGAGCGCTTTTCTGTCAAGTCAAGTCAGCTTCATTTATACAGCGCTTTTAACTATATAGATCGTTTCAAAGCAGCTTTACAGTGATCAGAGGTTACAGTAACAGAGATTGTTTGGGCTTTACAGCAGCTCTATAAAGTTATTGTCCAGATAAAGTTAGTTTTGATTGATTCTCTTCAGTTGTAAAGATCATTAGTTATTAACTTAACACGACACCGCTCTAACAGAAAACAGAAAACGTATAATGCGCTCTGGCCGCTCATTTGCACGACAACAGTGTTTGGAGCTCGAGAACGCAAACCTTGAAACATGTTACAAGGAGCAAGCATTGAACATTTTTGAAAAACGTTATCATCTCCGCGTAAACTTCAAAAACGTGAATCTGTGTTTAACGCTGACGGCGTGCACATGCGTATTACGTGTTCAGTCTATAGGTATGAGCGTTTGAATATATGTGCGCATGCGCGTAGTCTCTCTCTACAAATTGACCCCAACAAATTGTCTGGCCTTAAAAATGTATAACACAGAATTTCATCGCTTCCGTGTATCCATGTGAACTGGAGTTATTCTGATGACGTTGTATCTGCACAGAGGTGAAGGGAAGGAGGCCTTCACAGGGGAGACGCTAGCTCTGCTCTGACCCGCCCACATTCAGTACAATTCTTCAGACCAGACAAAATGAACGAGAGATTATGCCATACCAGAGCAAAGGGTTATTACTCTAATGTTTGTCTTTCATCGCTCAGGAGATGTCATTGATTTCAGGGGACTATGTATTGTTGTCTTTGTCTGAAATATTTCTTTTGAAATGCCTGGAGGAGCTATATTTGTATATGTTTTTAAGAAAATGTGAATGCAAATGCAAAGCTTGCAGCCATGGTGATGTGAATGGTTGCTAGGGTGTTACGAGTGGTTGCTATGGGGTTGCTATGCAGTCGCTAGAGTGTTGTGGGTGGTTGCAAGGGGGTTCCCATGCAGATCTATGGTGTTGTGGGTGGTTACTAGGGGGTTGCTATGCAGTTTCTAGAGGGTTGTGGGTGGTTTTCAGGGGTTTGCTATGCAGTTAATTGCTAGAGTGTTATGGGCTCTTGTTGTCAGGGAGTTGATATGCAGTCACTAGAGTGCCAAGGGGTTGCGATGCAGTAGCTAGAGTGTTGTGGTTGGTTGTCAGAGGGTTGCTATGAAGTTGCTAGTGTGCCAAGGGGTTGCGAGGCAGTGTTGTGCATGGTTGCCAAGGGGTTGATATGTAGTCAATAGAGTGTTTTGAGTGGCAGTCAGGGGGTTGCTATGGAGTTGCTAGAGTGCCAAGGGGTTGCTATGCAGTAGATAGTGTTGTGGATGGTTGCCAGAGTCATGGTTACCTGTTATGCAGTTGCTAGAGTGTTGTGGGTGGTTGCCAGAGGCTTGCTATGCAGTCGCTAGAATTGTGGTTTACAATGGGTCTGCTATGCAGTTCATTTGCTAGATTGTTGTGTGCGGTTGTCAGGGGGTTATTATGCATTTGATAAAGTGCCATGGGATTGCTATGCAGTTGCTAGAGTGTTGTGGATGGTTATCAGGGGGTTGCTATGAAGTTGCTAGAGTTCCAGGGGGTTGCTATGCAGTTGCTAAAATGTGTTGTAAATGGTTGCCATGGGGTTGGTATTCAGTCACAAGAGTGTTGTGCGTGGTTGCCAGGGTGTTGCTATGAAGTTGATAGAGAGCCAAGGGATTGCTATGCAGTAACTAGAGTGTTGTGTATGGTTGCCAGGGGGTTGCTATGCAGTTGCCAGGCTGTTGTGGGTGACTACTAGGTGGATACTCAGAAAGAGTCTCTAAATGGTATCTGTGTAATCTCGGCGCTGATATTAAAGTTATCTCATTTGAGACTTTTCTTTCTTTTTAAGCCTAAGACACAAATACATTATTGAAAGATGAAGTACTTCGCAGAGTTATTTGTCATATTTCCAGTATCTTGTTTTTCGGATCTTCCCGCTTTTTATCTTACAGGTGTGACACGACCAAATGCTCACAGCAGTTTTTTTTGTCCAGTGTTTTACTGACAGATGAATGAGGGAGGAGTGTGTTATTCAAGCAGAGATATCAGCTTTCCTTACTGAACCTGAACCGACATCTGAGAGATGCCCACTGGATGATTTAGTTCAGAAGCCTTTAGTTCAGAAGATATTCAACAATCTAAAAGGATTGACCTGCAGTTAACCGTACAAACGCATATAAAATGACAGTGAATGGTGACCGGAGCTGTTAAGATTCTGCTAAGCAATTTGGGGTGAACTATCCTTTTTGTGTGTGTTATTTTTTGTATGTGACATCAATGCAAATCCAGACATCACCATTTTCATAATCTCTCTCAACAGAAACCAGCTGAACATTGAAGTATGTTGCCGGTAACATCTGATACGAGCGACAGCGTTCGGGTAATTTTATCCAGAGGAGCTGCTGGCGCTTTACTGCAATGGAAACTCATATGGATTTATAGCCCATATAATTACATAATTGCACTTTGTCTACTAATGTACCCACACGTGCCCTTTAGAAAACATGGAAAGGAAGCTGTCTGGGATATTGAACAAGCCGTGTTAGACTTCAAATGAAATTTACCCCTGTATTTACTCTCCCTCAAGCCATCCTAGGTGTATATGACATTCTTCTTTCAGACGATTACAATTAAAGTAACGTTAAGTTATTAAAAAATGTCCTGGCTCTTCCAAGCTTTATAATGACAGTGAATGGCTGTTTCTGTTTTAAAGTCCATAAAAGTGCATCTATCCATCATAAAAGTGCATTTATCCATGATAAAAGTGCATCTTTCCATCATAAAAGTGCATCTTTCCATCATAAAAGTGCATCTATCCATGATAAAAGTGCATCTATCCATCATAAAAGTGCATCTATCCATCATAAAAGTGCATCTGTCTATCATAAAACTGCATCTGTCCATCATAAAAGTGCATCTATCCATCATAAAAGTGCATCTATCCATCATAAAAGTGCATCTATCCATCATAAAAGTGAATCTGTCTATCATAAAAGTGCAACTATCCATCATAAAAGTGCAACCATCCATGATAAAAGTGCATCTATCCATCATAAAAGTGCATCTGTCCATCATAAAACTGCATCTGTCCATCATAAAACTGCATCTGTCCATCATAAAAGTGCATCTATCCATCATAAAAGTGCATCTATCCATCATAAAAGTGAATCTGTCTATCATAAAAGTGCAACTATCCATCATAAAAGTGCAACTATCCATCATAAAAGTGCAACTATCCATCATAAAAGTGCATCTATCCATCATAAAAGTGCATCTGTCCATCATAAAAGTGCATCTATCCATCATAAAAGTGCACCTGTCTATCATAAAAGTGCATCTGTCTATCATAAAAGTGAATCTGTCTATCATAAAAGTGCATCTCCATCATAAAAGTGCAACTATCCATCATAAAAGTGCATCTGTCCATCATAAAAGTGCATCTGTCCATCATAAGAGTGCATCTATCCATCATAAAAGTGCATCTATCCATCATAAAAGTGCATCTATCCATCATAAAAGTGCATCTAACATAAGCAGAAGAGGTCAGGCGATCTCAAATAAACTTGAGTTTGTGATGTCTTTCTTTCTGTTCTTTTAAATGTATTAACCTAAAAGTGAATGCTCAAAATGTTAATGTTTAAATGCAAACGCAAACAGAATACAAAGAGATGTCAAAGTGCATTTGCATGATGTAGCGTCTTGAACATTCCCATCACCTGCACAGTAGTGCATAGGACAAGCAGGGAAATTGGATTCTGGGAACAAAAGCCGAGAGAAAGCAGGTCTGGCTACGTGCCTGTGTGTGTGTGTGTGTGTGTGTGTATCTTTAATCTGATCACAGACACCGGCTGAATGGAAAGGAACGAGTGGATACACGCTGGAAACAGATGCTCTAAACAGATCTGAGAATATGATTATGACTGTTTTTGGTGCAAGACGTTGAAAACAAAGGTCTGAATATAATGCGAATGCTATAAGAGTGATACGAGACACTTGCCAGATTCTGATGCACCTTCATCCGGGGTTTCTTTTTTTTTATCTGCAAAGAATAAAAAAGTAAACCATTAGAAAACAAAAGGTGCATTGGAGAGTGAATCATTATTTTGATTATAGCTATAAACAATGCCAACAGTGCTATCAGTCTCATGAGAGAAATGAGGAATATTAATAATAAGAAGAAATTGTTCATTTGCACAGAATACTTGTACCTTTCTCCTTGATCGCTCGGCTCTTGGGTCTCTTTGGAGGCATGTCTGCCAGTGCGTTTGTAAGATTTCAGTGGGATATCATGGGATATAAGCTGTAAAACAGAGAAGAATAACACGTTTGAACAGTGTGTAAATGTACAGTATGCATGAAGTACGCTTAATTACCTATCATATGCACTTGTTGAAATGCACTGTGATGTACAAACATTTGGATTTTAAAAAAAAAGTGTTATTTCTGAGATCATAACTGGACATGAAAACAATCCTGTTTAAATTGAATTGGATTCTGTTACATACTGCATTTTGGGGAAAACATACAACATAGTATACACCGTATTCAGTGTGCAGTCAGCAGTACACGTGTACAACCGAGGAAAACACACGGGCGACATCTGGTGGTGACACGTAATACGACAAACAGTTTAATTTTAAGCTGCATCTGAAATCGCATACTTCACTGCTAATATTAGACGAGGAACAGTAAATATCATGCTCTCTTCAGTAGGTACTTGTTTTGAATAAATAATTACTTCACAACTGCTAAAAAAAAAGTATGTGAATGTAAATTCTCCATGATGTCATTATCATGTGACCCACCGTCATGAATCCTCTCCTTTGGCCTTATGGGAACAGTAAAGTGTCAATCATATTCACACTTCAGCGATTGGTTTTCCTTTTGCTCATAATGTTATTGCATTGATGGTCGATAATGTGTTCTGTGGTTTTTCCTTATCTTACAGACACATTATTTTGGGGGTTTTATATTAATGACAAGAATCTAATCAAAGCAAGTTTTTGTATTAACCTCCTTTTATTCATTGGAAAGTTTCATATCCATAAATTTAATTGTGCAAAACCCCGCTTTGACATCTTCAAAAAGAATTGTACTTAAATACAATTTCAATGTCTGGTAATAAGAAAGCTATAAAAACGTCTACAATTCGTGCCATGTTTAATATTCTTTCATAATATGCTTTTTTTTAAATCTTTTTTCTTTCTCTTCTTTCTTTTACATCTCTTGGCTAATCATTTTCAATAGGTGAATTAGGCTTCTTTATATTTTTTTCTTGTTGACTATTAAACTATAACTTGTTTGTGTCTGAAAGTTTGTCTGTCTTTGTATTTTATGTTTGTTAAAATTAGCAATAAAAAAAAATACAAATTATGAATCTCACTAGTAGGTTATCCGGGTGTTTTTTTGCCTTCTTGTTCATGAGGACTGTGAATTAGGACACACTTCTCAGTTCTCACTGTTTTTCGCCTACTATATAGTAGGGAAGTTTGGGATTTTGGATGCAGCCTTAGTTTTTTAAAATGTGTAAAAATACTGTAAAATGAAATGCATTAAACACATAGACTTACCTGATTTAGATGTTACATTAAAGGGAAAGTTCACCCAAAAATGAAAAACGGCACCTATTGACTTCCAAAGTATTTATTTGTCCTAGTATGGAGGTCAATGGGGTCCATTAACTGTCTGGCTACCAACATTCTTCAAAATATCTTCTTTTGTGTTCAACTGAAGACAGAAACTCTTACAGGTTTGGAACAACATGAGGGTGAGTAAGTGATGACATAATTAGCATTTTTGGGTGAACTGTCCCTTTAAATAAAAGTCCTAATCTTAAACCTGCACAGTTACAGCGAGGGTGTCCGAAGGTAATACCATGGTACTGAATGATTACAGTATATATATACCATTATATATACAATTTGTGAATTTAAACGTAGCATAAACAGATAAAAGCCCAAAATTGGTAATTACATTATCACTCGTAACGTTACACACGCGAGCGAGATTTAAAACTGTTGTGCTTTAACAGCGTCATTACGATTTACCACATGCAATGTTTTTAAATATATAAATAATCTTAGTATGATTCTTAAATCTTACCTCTTTATAATAATAGTAATAAAACGTTATGGTGTCACTGTAAAGAATAAAAACATTATTCCGAGTAAACAGCGTGAACTGTCTCCAAGCATCCGGAATCACAGACGGTTACTATTGGTTACAGAGGCGGAGACTCGTGTGATTGACAGACCGCACAGCCAATCCTCGCGTTGTTTAGCAGTAGCCCCGCCCCTTCACCTGTTGACTGTCAGCACTGAGCGCGTCTGAAACACAACGCTGTTCATTTCAGATTCACATCGACTTTGTGGAAGTTATCTCAGAATAAAGACATAAATGCGCTCATCTCTCGCCGTTGGAGAACTAATTGATGCCATTTTCATCTGCTGTAATTGGTGAGTTACTGATGAAATCCTGATTTTGCTGAGCTCTTCTGCTTAAAATACTGTGAACAGTTGCATTTGGTTTGATTTTTGCATGTAATGCTTTGATTTACAGACCTCTGCTCCGTTTTAAACGGCGATACAACACATCAGGTCCTTACGGAAGCCCATTTCCACCTAATAAGAAAATATATAAATCAATTATGACATAAAAAGACGAAATTATGACATACTGCGACTTAGTTTATCAAATTTAAGCTAGTGTGCCATAATATTCACTTAGTATGTCATATTAATGACTTTTTATGACATCATTTTGACTTTTTACATCATAATTATGACTTAATATGGGATAATTTAGAGTTTTTATGTCATTTTACAAAAGCATGATTTTATATGTGCCAGAAATCCTTTCAAATGTGAGTAACCGTGATTTACTGGCATCACAAGGTGTTGTAGTTTCCATAGGTAGTTTCGGATGGCACGGGTATGATGACGTCACATGACGAGTGTCAACTCATGAATATTTGGTTCATGTTGTTACATATGGCATTATGTCTGTTTTTACATGTAAAAAAACTGCCATAAAGTAAAAAATATCAACTCCAGGAAGCAAATAGTCATTCATGCTGGAAACCATGTAACATGACGAGTGTCACGTGACTCTGACAGGAATGTGGATCAATGATTCAGGAGTGGATTTAGTCCATCAGTGTTTGAGAAGTGGAAGAGCCACATTACTCCACGTCTACGCTATATGTTTATTAATACTGTCAAGAACGGCTCTCTTCAGGGGTGCAATGGCTCATTTTGAGTTTATATGCAAGTTGATATGATCATGTGAAGTTTTAGGGATGTTTCACAACGCTCATATATGTTTTCTTTGCTGAATCAAAGATTTCTGATTGAATGACTATTTGCTTCCTGGAGTTGATATTTCTTTACTTTATAAGAGTTATTTTGTAACATGTAAAAACAGACATAATGCCTTAACAACATGAAGCAAATATTTATATACCATGACAACAATAAGTGTAATTTAGTTTAAAAATGCCCAAAATATTATATATATCGTGATTAATCGGATCTAACATAAACGTGTGTGTGTGTGTTTATATATATATATATATATATATATATATATATTAGGGCTGTCAGTTAAACGCGTTATTAACGGCGTTAACGCAAACCCATTTTAACGGCGTTAATTTTTTTATCGCGCGATTAACGGTCTTTTTGGCCTAGCAAACTTTGTAGTTTTTTTTTCACATGCTTTTGCACCAGGACACGGCATGGACGTTTTGAAAGCGCAAGCGGATCTAGCTAGACCGGAAACAAAACAACAGGCACGCCGCACACTGGCCGCACGCACTTGTTTGGGCTTGCGAGCCGGATGCGCGAGCGCGAATCTCTCTGCTCGCGCGCGGAATATAATGTGCCGAGCACGAATCTCTCTGCTCGAGTCGCGCGCTCTCAGATACACGCTGCTCTTGTAAGAATTTTCTCTGGGCTCGCTCAGAGAATATGCCTGCACTTAAAACGTGTTCAATGCAATCGCGAATCTCTCCTCTTCCCCAGCTAACAATTTTAGGTTATAAGAACGTTTTCATAACGTTCCCATTAAGTTATAAAAACGCTATTTCTGAATGTTATAGGGACCGTTCAAAACGTACAGTTTTGAGTGGATGACGAGCGCGAGACACCGAAATGGATGCCAATAAGATTCTGAATGGTAAGTTTAC
Organism: Tiaroga cobitis; assembly: GCA_030578255.1. Taxonomy (NCBI): domain Eukaryota; kingdom Metazoa; phylum Chordata; class Actinopteri; order Cypriniformes; family Leuciscidae; genus Tiaroga; species Tiaroga cobitis. The sequence goes on from CM060613.1 coordinate 1,679,498, forward strand.
TTTTAAAAAGTTGCCAAATGGTTCCATTGACGAGACCAAAGTGATCTGTGTGTTTTGTCGTTGTGAACTGAGCTATCATCATCATCGCAGCACTTCCAGTCTGAAATACCACTTGATGATGGCCAAACACACACACACACACACAGATGATGCAAATTCTCCACCCCCTCGTCAATATCAGGACCTGTATTTTCTTTCACCCTTTTATTGATGGACAGTGTTACATTGTGTGAGAGATTATTTGCTCCAAGTAAGAATGTTTTAGTGTGAAATTGAACACAATATATGCCAATGTTGTTTTCAATAAAAAACATTTGCACAAAGCAAGCCGATCCACTTTTCCATGTTGATAAGAGCATTAAAATGAGAAAAAATAATGGGACAAAAAGAAATCAAGAGACATTTAGATTAGATAAAAATGTGCGATTAAATGTGATTAATCGCGAGTTAACTATGATATTAATGCGATTAATCGCGATTAAATATTTTAATCGTTTGACAGCACTAATATATATATATATATATATATGCACACACACAAACTTTTTGTTAGATGTGATTAATTGATTTGACATATATATATATATATATATATTCATGCTGTCAAATCAATTAATCACATCTAACAAAAAGTTTGTGTGTGTGCATATATATATATATATATATATATATATATATATATATATATATATATATATACATATACATACATACATACATACATACATACATATTTTATTGAACATTAACACCAAAAACTGATTATTAAAAGGTACTATTTTTTTTATCTAACCACCTGTAATATACATTTTGTGTCATACGTTTCTTTTTATTAATTCTTGAGTGTAATCGGTACATTTTAAATAATTCTCATTCTGGCCAATTATGTATATATGTATATTTTTTTGTATATAAAACAAATTTAAATGAATATGACCTATAAAAGCACATTAAATACAAAAGCTGCTGTAAGTAAGGCACAAAATATCATCATAATAACACTAAATGATCTGCTAGAATACATACAAGCAAAGTGATGAAATAGACTTATATGAAATATTTTTAATTGTCCTGTCCTATCCATAGTTCATCCTGAATCCGATCTTGGATACTACATAAGCGTACGAACAACATGGCATTTTATCGTATGTCCTTTAGGAAAGGAAAACAAAGCAATGTAAATGCTGTTCTCAATGCAGAGGATTGCACTGGTTTTTCAGAAATGGACGACTCCGGTGAGGCTTATTTGTGCATTAATGATCCCAACGGAAACTGGTCTGGATCCCACGCTGTCCTGGATCCGCTGGAGGACGAGGAGGAGGAGAAGTTCAGGAGGAAGCTGAAGTATTTCTTCATGAACCCCTGTGACAAATACACTGCGCGTGGAAGAAAGCCCTGGAAACTGATCCTGCAGATCCTGAAGATCGCTGTGGTCACCATACAGGTACACTCGGGAAAAAATGCTAGGGTTGTTTTTAACCCAAATTTGGGTCAAATATGGACAAACCCAGCCGTTGGGTTACATTTTTAACTTGCATTTTAACCCAACGGTTGTGTTTGTCCATATTTGACCCAAATTTGGGTTAAAACATCCCAGAATTTTTTAGAGTGTAAAAAGAGTCACAGTCAGAAATGATGGTTTAAACAGAATAAAAAAGCTTTAAATGGCTGCTTTCTCGTGTGTGTGTGTGTGTGTCTCTGTGTGTGTGTGTCTCTGTGTGTGTGTGTAGCTGGTGTCGTTTGGTCTCAGTAATCAGATGGTGGTTCAGTTTAAGGAGGAGAATCTCATGACGTTCAGACATCTGTTCCTGAAGAACTTCAGCAGGAGCAGCGCGAACACGTACGCCGTTTTCACCAAACACGACGTCTACACACACATCGCTTACACCGTGGAGCAGGTGAGAATATATTAATGTTTATATTTTGAAGTTGCCAAAAGAAAAAGATGCTAAAACGCGTTTTAAATTGCATGCCATATATAAATATTTTATAAAAGTTGCCAAAAGATGCAAAAATGTATTTTAAATTGCATGTCATACAGTATATAAATATTTATATTTAGAAGTTGCAAAAAAAGTAAAAATGTATTTTAAATTGCATGCCATATATAAATATTTTTTAGAGTTGCCAAAAGATGCAAGACAGATTATAAATTGCAAGCCATATAGTATCTAAATAGTTCTATTTTAAAGTGCATTTACAAAGATTAGATACAATTGCACAAATGTATTTTAAATTGGATTCCATGTAAATATTAATATTTAAAAGTGCACAAAAGATGCAAAATTAAATTTTAATGGCATGCGATTTTATATAAATATTTTTATTTAAATGTATCCAAAAGATGGAAAAAATATTTCTAAGTGCTTGCCATACAGTATATAAATATTTATAAAAGATGCAAAAAAGATGCAAAGACGTATTTTAAAATGCATTCAATATATAAAGAATTGTTTTACATTTCCCAAAAGATGCAAAAATGGATTTTAAATTGTATGCCATACAGTATATAAATATCTATATTTTAAAGTGCACATAAAATTTGATTAAATTGCACAAGTGTTTTTTAAATTGCATGTTATATATATATTTGTGCGTGTAGATCCTTGATGTCAAGCTTAAACAAATGCATCTTTCACACTGGTCTTTCTAAGTTCAAGATTCTCAAAAAAATTTAAATCACAATACGTCAATCTTTCCCCCCTTGCAGTTTCTAACGTTGCCAAGCATAACGTTGGGCAACCATGAATATGAGAAGAAAGGTGAGGTTTACACTCCTCTCAGCGTCTGCCAGCAGTTCTACCACAACGGCAGCCTCTCACCAGCCAACGAGAGCTTTCACATCGACACTCATGTGGATGAAGGTGTGTGTGTGTCGTGAGCAGAACGTGCTCAGAAACACCTTTACTTCACATCTACATAACCAATCCTGCATCTTCTGCCGGTTTCTTCCAGAGTGTTCGCTGATTTACCCACTGCATTCCTTCTCAACCATCTCTGCAAACCCACTCAACTTTACTCTGCACTTTGAGAGGTATCGCCTCTATAGGAAACATATAGAATGCAGGGTTGTTTTTATTAACTAAAACCAAAACTAAACCAAAAAAATATATATATACATTTTCAGTATTTTAAATAAAAAACAATAAACTTTATTTTAGCTAGCTGCCAAGGCAAAATTTCTAGTTTTTGTTTAAAATAACTAAAACTTAATAAACTTTCAAATATCAAAATATTAACAAACTATAATAGTATATCAATGATACTAAAAATCGCCTCTATAGAAAAGATGTTGTATGATGTAGGGTTGTTATCATTAACTAAAACTAAACCACAAAAAAATCATTATTTACATCATTTAATTGAAATTGAAATAAAATACAATAAACTTCTTTTATTTCAGCAAGCTGCCAAGGCAACATCTCTATTTTTTGTTTAAAATAACTAAAACTTAATAAAAACTATTAAATATTTAAAAAATATTTACAAACTATAATAGTAAATCAGTGATACTTTATATGTGATTTAGTGTACTAGATTATTGTATATCTTGTGTATTGTATTTTGAATATTATATGTTTAGTTTATTGTTTTAATGTTTTTTTTTATGTTTAATTTTTAATGTTATTTATGCATTTAATTTGTACTTTTACATCGTATCCTTTTCTATATACGATATATAAAATAGTTTATTATTATTATACTAAAAGCACTGTATTAAATCAAATATCTATGTAAATATTACACATACTTTGGTACAGATCTTTAGAAAAAGCCCAAATGTAGTTTGTTGAATCAGTTTGTGTGTTTGTCCGTCAGGTTGTTGGCAGTGACTGTAAAATTCACTCTGAAATCCATTAACCTGGAGACGGTTCAGTATCACGAGCTTCCAGACTGTTACCTCTTCAGCATTATGGTATGTCACATGACCTTTCAGTTATTATTACTTTATTGCTCATCTCTGACATTCGTCTCCGTTTCCTCTTACATTCATAAACTCATGAGTGGGATAAAATGGGAAGGATTCTCAGCTGGGAAGGTTTGGAGGTTTTTCCTTTATTGAACGCATGACCATCACCCTGTTTCCAGAAAAAAAAATCTACATTGTTTCTTGAGCATCAGATCCTCATATTAGAGTGATTTGTGAAGGATCATGTGACACTGAAGACTGGAGTAATGATGCTGAACATTCAGCTTTGATCACAGGAATAAATTACACTTTACTGTATATTCACATAGAGAACAGCTGATTTACATTGGAATAGTTTTTCTCGATTGCTTAAATACATTTCTTGAAATTATGACTCCTTTTCTCAAAACTCTAAACTCCATAATTTCTCACCCATTTCCCCATACTTCCTATTTTCGGTTCAAAATGAAGCTTTCCACTCAAAACCAAACTTTGCCCTCAGAAACACACACACTACAGCACAGTCTTACACACTAGAGAGATCAATTCAAAACACTTGATGATAACCTCAGTTTGTCAATCAGGAATCATTTTACAGCTCAATGTCTATTACAGTATACAAGATCAATAGAGTGGTGCAGATACAGTAAAATTCAACGATAAGCTTTAAGAAAAGTGTAGTATCATCACACTACTGTAAAGAGATCTTGCTAGTAGATGAAAAGCACTAGAAAAGAAAAGTTAAAATATCAAAGAATTGAATTTGAACTTGGAATTGCAATACAAAATAGTGTACTGTCAATTACAGTACAGTAAAAAATAAACAAATTCAGCATCATCAGCCAAATTGCATTACAGTATTAATAATGACCATATTTGCCATAGTATAACAGTTTTTTAGTCTTCTGAAAAAGTCTTTCTCTCGCTCCCCTAGGCAGTCGTATCTCAGTTCAGCAAATATACATTACATGTAAGAAGTACTTGGCTACAAATCAGTTTAGCATTTATGAGTTGGAGAAAGTACAACATGTGTTATTACTGTACACAGAATAGCAAAAGCTCTCTCATCTATAGTACTGCTGTTACTGTAATTATACTGTATGTGTAAGTCGTGTGAAACCCTGTAGATCAACTTCCCTCATGATCATTCCTGCACAAGAACATTGTCAACTATAATGCTTTGTATTTCATCAGGAACAGATGTCCTTTGACCCCGTCCCCGTCCCGTTCGTTTTTCTTGTCCCCTGCTCTTGCTCTTTGTCTCCCACCATGATTAATTTTATAAAGCACATAATCATATTTGGCCCTATTTATAATATCCTGAGATTCTGATCGGTGTGTAAAAACAGGTGAAACGTTTTGAAAAGCATGTCTTTGTTTTCGAGAACTGAATGAATGGTTTGGGAAATTGGGCCGACTACACCAGTGATCGTGTGTTAGCAATCGAGAAAAACAGTAAAATTTCACAATGTTGTGTTTTTTTACTGTATCTTTAATCGAATGCAGCTTTGTTGAGCATAACAGACTTCTTTTAAAAACTTAAATTCATAATGATTCCGAACATTTGAACGCTAGTGTAAATAAAAATAAAGCGCTATAAACATCTTTTTTATTTTATTTTTATGAGCAGATCACCTTTGACAACAAGCCCCACAGTGGGAGAATCGGGATTGACCTGGACAGCGATGTGCAGATCTATGAATGCAGAGACTGGACTGTGACTGGTGCATGTGAGTCCTTCCCATGATTCTCCGCTGTTTTCTTTCTTTCTTTTTTTACAATGATTCCTTTCTGTTGTGCAAAACACTTAAACCAATTTATTAAAAGTAAAAATTAGTGTTGTCATTTAAGAAAGTATTCCTATGAAACTTAAAGCAGACTGATTTGATTTGGACAGTCTCAGACTCTTCAGCTTTAATAATCACTTGATTATTTTGACACAGTAATAAAAAGATTAACCAGGTGGAAAAAGTTAAAGAGTTTGATGTTGGGCTGGAATGTTTTCATGAAAAATTTACCAATCAAGTGTAATGTAAAATTCCCTTTATTGTGATAAAAGAAATCGACATAAGAGCATTGTCATCTTTAAGACCCCACATATGAATAGATTGAATATAAAAAAGACAAGAGATATCATCATGCTTCTCCAGTTGTTTGATTATTACATGAAACTCTTTTGTATTACAAGTTTTCTGAAATGTTTAAATGTGCAAATGATGCATTAACTAGTGAAATATTCATACATTTCCAGAACATAAATCTGAACATTGGATAAAGCCAGGCTCAAAATTATTCTTTGATTTTGTTGACATATTAGAGTTTAAGGATTTTACTGAGGGGATTTTGGATATCTTTCTTTATCATTCCATAAATCTGAAAATACTGTCAAAAAAAAAAAAAAAAACACATTTTCGTCCAATTTTAGGATTAAAATGTTACATAAAACCACTGTGAATGATATATGAACAAACCCCTCAGTAAAAACCTTCAGAATATAGACGGGAAAAAATCTCTAAATTTTGGTGTTTATAACTGCTGCTGAAGTGGTGGAAAAACTCTTTAAAGTTTGGTATCATAATCGAAATCTACAGATGCAAATAGAAAAGGTGCAATAAAATAACCACTTAAATGTGTATTTTGGATATTTCCTTTCCCAGTAGTCTGAAACACCACGTTATGAAAAGTGTTTCTGCACTTCAGACTGATTTAATGAATGTTTTTTGTCTGTAGCCCAGAGGGACATGTACATTATGGTTCTGTTTGACATAATGGTCATTCTGATTCTCCTGCTGTCGCTGCTTCTCTGCATGCGCTCGGTGAAAGCTGGAGTCCTGCTGCAGTTTGTGAGTTTGTTCGGTGATGTTTGTGCAATTATTCTTTGAGTTAAAAAAAATCACTTACCATGAAACACAAAAAAACATGTCTGAATGTCTGAGCTGCTGTTTTCAATACAATGAAAGTGGAAGGCGATTTATATGGTCAAGCTCTACTAAAGGAAAAAACCTGCCATAAAGTGTCATAAAAGTTTATATTCCTAGTCATGCTATGTTTTCTCTGAGTAACTTTGAATATAGGGCACACTCAAAAAAAATTTTTATTTGAATTGCATATAAAATACAGTTTTACAAAAATAGATGATAAATGGGATGCGTATTTGTCAAATATGAATGATTTCTGAGGTCAGATTTCTGAAATGGCACTAATAAACTGAGTGTTTGAAATAAACTGGATTTAGTGATGATAAATACACTGCTTTTAGTGGATTTAAATCTCATACATTTGAACTACTTAAATGTTGCTTGAATGTCCACACATTGTGAAAACATTTTATTTACCTGGATAAATTAAAATTTCTCAATGACTACATTTATGCTGATTCTAAGACATTTGAAAATAGGATTTAAATAGGATCAAATATATGTAAATGTTTAAGTGTCGAAATGGCACGTTTCATTTATAAAAAAATGCATCACATTAAGTTTGTTTATTTTAGAACTCCAAATGAATGGAATTATTATATGCATTTCAAATACATAAATCTTAATATGTAGTTCTTAATATTTTTTTGAGGCCATGGAAAACTTTTATGATCATTTTATTTGTAGAGCATCAAAATTCAGACAGTAATCAAATGTTCATCTGTTTTTTAGGAATACACAGCGTTCTTCTCCAGTCGTTACAGCAAACGCGTGTCCTTCTCCGACCGTATGGAGTTCATTAACGGCTGGTTTATCCTCATCATCGTTAGTGATGTTCTTACCATCACAGGCTCTCTGCTGAAGATCATCATCCAGCTACAGGTGAGAAACCATCCCAACACAACTAAGATGACATGTAACTGCCTTTTTTGTTAAATAAACATAAACGAACAGATTTGGGGTCAGTAAGATTTTGTTTTAAAGAAATGAATACTTTTATTCAGCAAGGATGCATTAAATTGAGCAAAAGTAACAGTAAAGATGTTTATAAAGTTCTAAAAGATTTCCATTTTGAATAAATGCTGTTCTTTTGAACTTTCTATTCATCAAAGAATCCTGGAAAATAAAACGCATCACAGTTTCCGCAAAAATATGAGCTGTTTTCAACACTGATAATAATCATATATGTTTCTGGAGCATCAGATCCTCATATTAGAGTGATTTCTGAAGGATCATGTGACACTGAAGACTGGAGTAATGATGCTGAACATTCAGCTTTGATCACAGGAATAAATTACACTTTACTGTATATTCACATAGAAAACAGATGATTTAAATTCCAATGGTATTTCACAATCAAATAATTCAAATAATTGAAGCAATAGTATTAATAGCTCTTAATATTTTGCATAACGTTGTTAAATCAGTGAAATGACTCTTTTAAGCTCTTTCTGTTGGTGTTTTCTCAGGCCATGGCGAGTTATGATCTGTGCAGTATCTTGCTGGGCACTGGCACCATGTTCGTGTGGATCGGGGCCTTGCGCTACATGGGATACTTAAAAAAATACAATGTACGACCTGCTCATTCTCACTTCTCACTGCAGTTTTCAGGAGACTGAAGAGAAATAATTGGTTTGGCCATTTGTGACTCTGGATCACAAAACCAGTCGCACGGGTGTCTCTGTGGCAATAGCCAACAATACGGGTCAAAATTATCGATTTTTCTTTTATGCCAAAGATCATTAGGATATTAAGTAAAGATCATGTTCCATGAAGATATTTCGTAAATTTCCTACCGTAAATATATAAATCATGTATTTTTGTGAGTGAATCCAGCACAATCGCCAACATAAATGCATAAATTTAAAGGAGATTTTCTCAATATTTAGATTTTCTTGCGCCCTCAGATTCCAGATTTTCAATAGTTGTGTCTCAGCCAAATATTGTCCTATCCCAACACACCATACATCAATGGAAAGATTATTTATTCAGCTTCAGATGATGTATAAATCTCAAAAACTTGACCCATGTGACTGGTTTTGCGGTCCAAGGTCACATTTCTGCTTCTTGCAACATTTGAACAATTGAAATCCATCATAGTATTGTATATTATTAAGAAAAATGTCAACATCTCCTGTCGAGATATGGTGTGTGTTCACAGCATATTTTAATTACTGTAATTGGGCTTTTGAGTAGTAAAAACGCTTAAGTTGTAATGTTATAAAGACTTAATCTTGTGATAACACAACTGCCTCTAACTGCTGAAGACTCGGACGTAAGTAGTTACATCTACACAAATTACCCATTTAAATTTTATTTTAGTTCATTTTCACCTTGTGTAGTTTGGAGTTTTTTGTTAAGAGCAATTAGTGGTGAATATTTGCATTTAATAGCACTTTACAGTACGGTTTCATTTGTTAACATTAGTTGACTACATTAGTTAACAAATGAACAATACTTCTATAGTGTTTATTAATCTTAACATTTACTAAGTTGCATCTGTTAATATTAATTAATGCACTGTGAACTAACATGATCTTTTTTTATTAACTAACATTAACAAAGGTTCGTAAATGCTTTTGAAATGCATTTAATGCATAAGGTAATTTTAACAAATGAGACCTTATTGTAAGGCTTCTAATATTATCACTAATGTTATTAAAATAAGTGATTTTTTTATTTTTTATTTTATGAATTTTTTTGCCATAGAAATGGATTATTTCATACTATTTATCATTGTTGGTGGACTTGCATCCGTTCCATCAGCACAAGCAGATGTAGTTGTAGTTCTGCTGGTGTGTAAGTGATTGCGCCCTCTGTTGACTGATGTGTAACTGCTTGTATTTGATTGGTCAGATTCTCATCATCACTCTGCGAGCGGCGTTTCCCAACGTTATCCGCTTCAGCTGCTGTGCCGCCATGATTTTCCTCGGCTACTGTTTCTGTGGGTGGATCGTGCTGGGACCGTACCACACCAAGGCAGGTCACTGGCATCATACTGCTCATACTGCTGTTTAAAGCGGTGGTTGATTATGATTTCACTTTTCTAAATTGAGTTAGTGTGTAATGTTGCTGTTTGCGAAGTTACAACGCTCAAAGTTCAAGCGCAAAGGAAGATATTTTCTTTTACAGAAATCACTTTTTAAAGGATTAGTTCACCTCAAAATTAAAATTTTCTGATAATTTACTCAACCCAATGCCATCCAAGATGTTCATGTCTTTCTTTCTTCAGTGGAAAAGAAAATAAGTTTTTTGAGGAAAACATTTCAGGATTTTTCTCCACGCAATGAAGAAAACGGGAGAAAATGAGATGGAATTTTTCGCCCTTCCCTGCCTTTTTGAACCGGGGTACACAGACAAATAACTTGGATAGATGATGTAACGCTTGGCGTTTCCAACGTGATGACGTAATCCCTGGCGCGTCGCCGACCAGCGCAAGACAAACATTTATATACTTTTTAAGCACAATTGTTCAGTTATTTTTTTAAATGAGCGATCGTTTCGCTAGATAAGACCCTGTTCCTCAACTGGGATCGTGCAGAGACCTTTGAAACTGCATTGATGTGGACGTCAACATGTTGGTTGCAATTGAAGTCCATTGTGTGGAGAAAAATCCTGAAATGTTTTCCTCAAAATACTTAATTTCTTTTCCACTGAAGAAAGAAAGAAATGAACATCTTGGATGGCATTAGGGTGAGTAAATGATCAGGAAATGTTCATTTTGAGGTGAACTACTCCTTTAAGGACTCCAACAAACAGCGGGTAGGGACTACACGAGCTTCCTCCCGGGTAGTGACATCACTAACCCTAAAATTTACATAAACCCTGCCTCGCAACATAGGGCTCTATATGGCTCTGCTGCTAAGAACGAGCTCTTGAAGCTCCGCCCCCTGTGCAGGGAGAAGCAGCTCATTTGCATTTAAAGGGACCGACACAAATCAACGCGTTTTTGCTCCCCCTCAAAAAAGGACAATTTTAACGTGCTATAAAAAATGATCTGTGGGGTAATTTTAACAAAAATTTCACATACACACTCTGGGGACATCAGAAACGTTTTACATCTTGTAAAAATGGGCATTATACCCCCCCTTTAAAGTTCAAATTTAATTTAAAAATTCGTTTTTTAATTCATTTGTACTGATAATTTTGTGCGTTTGTTAAAATGTGCAGTACACAGCAGAAAAATACAATATATATATATCAATTGACAGCAAAAAAAAAACCCATATATATTTATTTATTTTATTTATTTATTTTGCTGTCAATTGATTAACATTTTTTGCTAATTAATCGCAAATTTTTCTGTAATTAATCGAACCTAACATAAATTTTTTGTTTTATATTGTGATAATTTCACTTTTAATCTCCAAATTAATGTAGAAACCATTATGAAAGTATATTTTAAATATTTGTTTAATGGCATCTTTTTATGAATGAAGGCCAGTATAACTGATACCAATATTGATGTTTCTATGAAATACGACGAGAATACTTTCTGTGCGAAAAAACAAACAAAAATAATGACTTTATTCAACTCTTCATGTTCTTCTGTGTGGGCCTCGAGTGAGTTCATGTAGTGTAACAGCGCAGCGCTTCTGTGTACGTCACAGAAAGTATTCTCGTCGCTTGATAATCTTAAGGTTGAGCCACTGTAGTCACTCGGACTATTTTAACGATATCTTTAATAACTTTCTGGGCCGGCAAGTTTCAATTACAATAGAAGCCTATGGAGGAGTGAGACAGCTCTCAGATTTAATCAGAAATATCTTCATTTGTGTCCCGAAGATGAACGAAAGTCTTACGGGGTTGAACAACATGAGGGAGAGTCATTACTGACAGAGTTTACATGTTTGAGTGAACTATCCCTTTAACCACTAACTTTAGAGCCACAAACCTGTATATTAAACTCTTTTCAGTTTAGGTGCACTTGGGCACATTAAAATAGAACCCAACTCTATATTTTAAATGCATACAATGAATAGACAGGATTTTGATGCAAGATGAAAAATACTGAAAATTGGACGAGTCAGAACAGTGGCATGCCTTGATCAAACACCATCAGGTTACTTTAAGACAAAACACACACAAAATCTCCCAGCATTATCTGTAACATGCAAGCCTATGAACAGTGGAGGAAAACTAACACTGGCTTTTGGGTGATAGATAAATAAATATGGAAAAAATCGATTTGTGGCCTTTGAGAACCACATTTAAAAAAACTATTAATCGAAAAAATCACATTTTTGCCAAGCCCTACTGACGTGTGTGTGTGTGTGTGTTGTGCCTCAGTTCCGGTCGCTGAACGTGGTTTTCGAGAGCCTGTTTTCGCTCATCAACGGCGACGACATGTTCGCCACCTTTAAGAACATGCAGCAGAAGAGTTACGTGGTGTGGCTCTTCAGCCGCCTGTATCTCTACACGTTTGTGTCTCTGTTCATCTACATGGTGCTCAGTCTGTTCATCACGCTCATCACGGACACCTACGACACCATGAAGGTGAGCGGACGCAAAACACAAAACATTCCATTCAAAACAACACACATCGTTTCAAAGCAGCTTTACAGAGTGCATGAGTCCATATTACAGTGTACAGAGATCTGTTATCAGAGGATTATGTACATATAGAAAATCACAGTTAGTGAAAATTTGGTTGTGAGTGCAGTGCGCTTGCAGAGAGACTCCGCCCACACTCTCTTCTGATTGGCTGTGATTTTGGATTGATTTGGTTGAGTGCAGTGCGCTTGCAGAGAGACTCCGCCCACACTCTCTTCTGATTGGCTGTGATTTTGGATTGATTTAGTTGTGAGTGCAGTGCGCTTGCAGAGAGACTCCGCCCACACTCTCTTCTGATTGGCTGTGATTTTGGATCGATTTGGTTGAGTGCAGTGCGCTTGCAGAGAGACTCCGCCCACACTCTCTTCTGATTGGCTGTGATTTTGGATTGATTTGGTTGTGAGTGCAGTGCGTTTGCAGAGAGACTCCGCCCACACTCTTCTGATTGGCTGTGATTTTGGATTAATTTGGTTGTGAGTGCAGTGTGTTTGCAGAGAGACTCCGCCCACACTGTCTTCTGATTGGCTGTGATTTTGGATTGATTTGGTTGTGAGTGCAGTGGACTTGCAGAGAGACTCCGCCCACACTCTCTTCTGATTGGCTGTGATTTTGGATTGATTTGGTTGTGAGTGCAGTGGACTTGCAGAGAGACTCCGCCCACACGCTCTTCTGATTGGCTGTGATTTTAGATTGATTTGGTTGTGAGTGCAGTGCGCTTGCAGAGAGACTCCGCCCACACTCTCTTCTGATTGGCTATGATTTTAGATTGATTTGGTTGTGAGTGCAGTGCACTTGCAGAGAGACTCCGCCCACACTCTCTTCTGATTGGCTATGATTTTAGATTGATTTGGTTGTGAGTGCGCTTGCAGAGAGTCTCCGCCCACACTCTCTTCCGATTGGCTGTGATTTTAGATTGATTTGGTTGTGAGTGCAGTGTGTTTGCAGAGACTCCGCCCACACGCTCTTCTGATTGGCTGTGATTTTGGATTGATTTGGTTATGAGTGCAGTGCACTTGCAGAGAGACTCCGCCCACACACTCTTCTGATTGGCTGTGATTTTAGATTGATTTGGTTGTGAGTGCAGTGCACTTTTAGAGACTCCACCCACATTCTCTTTTGATTGGCTGCGATTTTGGATTGATTTGTTTGCAAGTGCAGTGCGCTTGTAGATAGACTCCGCCCACACTGTCTTCTGATTGGCTGTGATTTTAGATTGATTTGGTTGTGAGTGCGCTTGCAGAGAGTCTCCGCCCACACTGTCTTCTGATTGGCTGTGATTTTAGATTGATTTGGTTGAGTGCAGTGCGCTTGCAGAGAGACTCCGCCCACACACTCTTCTGATTGGCTATGATTTTAGATTGATTTGGTTGTGAGTGCAGTGTGTTTGCAGAGAGACTCCGCCCACACTCTCTTCTGATTGGCTATGATTTTAGATTGATTTGGTTGTGAGTGCGCTTGCAGAGAGTCTCCGCCCACACTCTCTTCCGATTGGCTGTGATTTTAGATTGATTTGGTTGTGAGTGCAGTGCGTTTGCAGAGAGACTCCGCCCACACTCTCTTCTGATTGGCTATGATTTTAGATTGATTTGGTTGTGAGTGCGCTTGCAGAGAGTCTCCGCCCACACTCTCTTCCGATTGGCTGTGATTTTAGATTGATTTGGTTGTGAGTGCAGTGTGTTTGCAGAGACACCGCCCACACGCTCTTCTGATTGGCTGTGATTTTGGATTGATTTGGTTATGAGTGCAGTGCGCTTGCAGAGAGACTCCGCCCACACACTCTTCTGATTGGCTGTGATTTTGGATTGATTTGGTTATGAGTGCAGTGCACTTGCAGAGAGACTCCGCCCACACACTCTTCTGATTGGCTGTGATTTTAGATTGATTTGGTTGTGAGTGCGCTTGCAGAGAGTCTCCGCCCACACTCTCTTCTGATTGGCTATGATTTTAGATTGATTTGGTTGTGAGTGCGCTTGCAGAGAGTCTCCGCCCACACTCTCTTCCGATTGGCTGTGATTTTAGATTGATTTGGTTGTGAGTGCAGTGTGTTTGCAGAGACTCCGCCCACACGCTCTTCTGATTGGCTGTGATTTTGGATTGATTTGGTTATGAGTGCAGTGCGCTTGCAGAGAGACTCCGCCCACACACTCTTCTGATTGGCTGTGATTTTGGATTGATTTGGTTATGAGTGCAGTGCACTTGCAGAGAGACTCCGCCCACACACTCTTCTGATTGGCTGTGATTTTAGATTGATTTGGTTGTGAGTGCAGTGCACTTTTAGAGACTCCACCCACACTCTCTTTTGATTGGCTGTGATTTTGGATTGATTTGTTTGCAAGTGCAGTGCGCTTGTAGATAGACTCCGCCCACACTCTCTTCTGATTGGCTGTGATTTTGGATTGATTTGTTTGCATTTGCAGAGAGACGCCGCCCACTCACTCTTCTGATTGGCTGAGATTTTTTTTTTTTATTGTTTTTATCGCTGGAATCTTATATCACATCGCATGCTTTATGCAAATGAGCTCAGTTGTGATTGGCTAACCTCTTGACATGAGAAATAAGTTTAAATGCTTTTCTTACTATATATGTTATTGCCTGTTTTCTGAGTCTAAACTGTATGTGCGACTGATTGTCGAGTAATTTTTGTTTAGCATCAGCGTTTGGACGGAGAGCCCGTGTCAGATCTTCAGGCGTTCATCATGCAGTGTAAAGACCCTCCAGAATCGGGACGCTTCAGTGTGAACGAGACCAGATTCCTGATGGGCTGCTGCTCACACAGGTGAACAAACACATCGTCCAGCCATGTGGGAAAATTGTTTGTCATGAATTATTATATTTGCAAAAGTTGATCTTTGAACGTCATTACTCATCCTTTCCTCGCGGGTCAAAATGACCCGAAGCCCTAAAATTATCCTTGTGGAGATTTTTTTTGTTATTTTATTTACCTTTAAATGACTAGATTTGATCAATTAATTAGTAATTTAAGCACATTTCTCACATTCTTTCAGCTTAAATTCAAAATAACTCACAATTTCATGCATAACCCTTTTAATCCAGCTCTAAATATCTTACATCGGGAGTCTTTGACCTCATGTGGAGATATAATAATAACACATGATATTTCATGACTCTAGATGGGCTTATAGCTCTATATGGAGGAGCTGTTCCGCTGGGTCCTAAAGTCAGTTCGCTTCAGTGTGCATTCAGATACACATGTACACATTATAGGGATCTCCCAGTCACGTGACCCCTAGCCGCGTGTCAGCCATTTTGACGGAATACATCTCATAGATCCAGTGCTGTGGATAATATTAGTATATTATACTAATAATATAATTATTAGTATATTATTATACTAATAATATAAATATTAAACTGAGTTTACAGGGAAAAACAAAACAAAATCACCAACAAGATTAAGTGTATCTTTAATGAATTTGTTTAATCTAGTTTGATCCAAGAAAAACGAAATAGCTTATATACTTTTTTATACCTATCACTGACCGTCACTGTATGATAAACTGTCATTGAGACTGTTGTCTCAACCTGTGTTTCAAACGATTTATAAGAAGTGTCAAATAAAATACAAGATCAGCTTTTGGTATTTGAAAACGAAAGAATGTAATGTGATAATACGCCTAACGAATGAACTGATCTAGGAATGCATGGATGCGTTTTGCCTGTTTATTGCCGCCAACCACTTTTCTCCGTTTTGTTTCTTTTGGGATACGGTATAAAGATATTCCTTTTGTATGATCACGTGTCTGATCGCATCCAAATGCACAGCATTGCTCGGGCATGATAGGAATATTTCGCAACGAGCTGTATTATCACCGGCGGTTTAGCATTTTCTATTCCATCAAGATGGCGGCTCCAAATGGCGTGACGTCACGCGGGACGTCCCTATACAATAATTTTTTGGTAAAGTTTTAGTTTGAATTTTGAGCTTTTTTTATATATTTTTTTTTATATCTATGTATCCTGAAGCATTCCTCGCCTTCCATTCATTCATAAGGGGGTCAAATTGACCCGCGAGGGAAGGATCTGTTACTTTTTAAAATTTCAACCACAAAACTCCTTGAATCTTTTGTGTGTATTCGTGGTTTGTGCGACAAAAGTCCTGGGGTCTCGGACCCCTCTGATGAACTCTCAATTTAAAAAAAAAAAAATCAAAAATGATTTCCGGGTCAAAATGACCCGAGGGAAGTTAAAGCTCTTCTGTGTGTGTGTGTGTGTGTGCGTGTGTGACAGTATGAGTTAGTAAAGGTGATATTGGTGTGTTTGTGACGCAGGACGTGCCGCTCTGATGACGACACAGACTGACCGGGACTTCACGACGATTGTGATGAGTTTGGATAGAAAGGGAAAATATCTGTATTATTAAGTGTATATAAATATATAAAAAGTGTATATAAATATATAAAAAGCTAATGAATGTCATAGCTCTCTAAACTTGTTTTTGTTTTGACCACATTCATGTTTAGTACATTCTAGATCCTCTCCACTTTATGAAAGATTGTAAATTAGTGTAATTATTATTTATTGTGAATATATATATATTAGTTCAGTTGCACTGGGGGACATGCTGAGTTTGGGTAAAGAGACATTTTTATATTCCTGTATTTCCCATGTTTCATTGTAACGTTGTGTTTGTGTTTATAATGAAATGTTTCACCTTTTTTATTTTTGAAAGCTTCAGATAAAATAAACATTTTGATACCATGTTTCAGATGTGGATTATGGGTCCAGTTAGGGGAATAATTCGTGTAGTCAAGTCTCATTTTTAAATATAAAAATATTTTTATAGCTTCTGAGAAAGTGCAGTATGAATCATGTTTGTGAAATACTTTTGAGAATTGTATTAGTAAATATTCTTTTTGACTAACATCAGTGACATCAACAGAGATTAATATTTATTAGTAGGACTGATATGATGGAACTGATTTCCAAAAAAGTAAATATCACTGTAAGGTTGGTTTCACGTATTGAATGTAGGTTTTATATCTGAGCTATAGGAAGTATAAAGGGGTCAAGATGTCATGGATTTTTACATTTTTATTTTAATAGTCAATGAGGTTCACTTATGTTACTAAAGTTTTTTGCACAAAAAACAAATATATATGCTGGAAAACAATTTTCAGTTTTTAATGCGCGGCTCCTTTAAGGCTTCAGTAAACGCGCGCTGTTATGATTGGCTAACGACGTCACTGCATAGGAAACAGTATCAACACACACTCGCTGTTGAAAACATGATCCATATAAAACCGTCATTCACAGACGAAGCATTATGAATCATTTACTGAGGGTTCTGTCAGATTAATACAGTCTCTGCTTCATCTGTCAAGTTTCTCTGTGAACTCTCCATTACACTGTGTCTCAGTCAAACGCTCCGAACACACATATAATCCTGCGACGCCATCCGGGACGCCGTTAAAATAAAGCATCCGCTTGTTCCTGACGCTGGATCTCCTGAAGCCTCGACAGAAACTCAAACCAGCCGTTTAAACTGGACACACGTTCTTCCACTCTTTCATTTAAGAGACTGAACGCCAGTGGGCGGAGCCTGTGGTGTGATGAGGTGTAACTATTGGTCGATGTCTTGCTCTGGAGGCGGGCATATGCAAATGTGTGATGTCACAGATCCCGCAATATCAAAACGAGCTGTTTTTGGAGCTTAATTAAAGAAATGCTTTGTTTATAATGAGGACGTTTTAATCTCGGAAACTTGCAGGATGTTTTAATGCTATAAAGACCTTTGATATGCCAAAAGATCAAGGCAAGTTTTAATTCTCAGGTCCCCTTTAGACATGAACAGCCTAAAATGACTGAGACAATGTGAAAATTTGTTTTTATTAAACCGCTCTTTTTAAAAAAAGTATTTTTTTTAACAAAATATATAAATTAAATGTTGCAGAAATATTAGTATAGTCTCATAGAAAAAACGTGCACCAAACAAAATGAACTAACAAGTGTCAAACATTGGCATATGACATTTTTATGATTTTTTTAGAACAATAAACCTGAGCACAGTTAAAGCTGATACTAATTTCTATCAGTAGGACGATTGTATGACTTCAGTATACGATGATTGGGTCCGTGTGAAAACGGTGTCTTGTGATAAAGGTTGGAGTGTGTGAGGAACACGATGATCTGAGATTATGTGAATTTCTTGATGAAGCGCAGCTTGAGGTAAGCAATGACCAGGAAAATGATGGTCATGATTCCCATAGCCAAGTGATTCTGCCACAAACCCCAGGCTGAATAATCGATGCCCTGATCCTTCAGGAACTCCTCCCCTGCGGTACAACTGCCATGAGGAGAAACCAGACATTAGACAAGCAGATTATTAATACTAAGTGTTCACTGGATTGATTTAATAGTAATTCTGCTACATCGTTAATTCTATTAAAGTCCTCCTGTGGTGTAAATCCAGCTTTTAATGTTGTTTATGTGTGTATATGGTGTTTAATACGCTTTAAGACACACCATGTGTAAGTTCATAAGTCGACAGCATTGCTGAGTATTTCCTGCTTAAAACTGCAGTGAACCAAAGACAGTCTCAAACACACGGTTTGAAATCGCTGGTGTTTCTGACGTCACAAACGACCTTGTAACCAATCAGATCAACGTGTGATCGTCAACCAGTGGATCTCTGAGCTGAGTGAGTGGAGGCGGGGCTCATTTGCATATTCATAGAACCACGTATACTAAGCTAAATTGAGGCAGATCATTTTTATCCGATAGGAAAACAAGCGCATAAAAACTACGATGGAAACATTTTTCGAATAAATCCCTGGATGTGCCTCAGCGTCAGCTGTGATTGGATAACTGGAGTAACCAGCTGACCAATGGCATCGTAGCGTCTCTAAAAAAATGTTCATTTAGCTGACGCTTTTATCCAAAGCGACTTACAATTGCTATATATGTCAGAGGTTGCATGCCTCTGGAGTAACTAGGGGTTAAGTGTCTTGCTCAGGGACACATTGGTGTCTCACAGTGGATTCAAACCCGGGTCTCTCACACCACAGGCATGTGTCTTATCCACTGCGCCATCACCATCACCACCCCCACCACCCATATACTGTGTTTCGTCTCTAATGTTGGTTTGGTGTTTCTGAAACCCCGGAGTCGAAGTGTGTGATCAGAATGATTGGGTGTAATTCCCTCCAAAAGCATCTCACACACGAGTGTGTTCCCGAACACCAGCATCCGAACGCCAGAGAACATGACAGCGTTTACTGTGTTTCGTCTGACGCTCGACACACACTTGTTTATGATGACACTCAACACACACAGCCCAACTGCAGACACTGCAGTTTTATTACTGATATTTTGCAGGAATTTCCCAGGAAGTGACCATTTTGTTCTGTTGAACACATGAGATGGAAACGCTGCTTTATTCACGAATGTTTTATGCCATAAAGTTAAATTTGCACCTTTGGATGGAAACCCTACGGAAGCTTGTTTCTGCCACAGAATGAAAAATAACAAAAGGTAATCTTTTGTCTTTTTATCTCAGAATTGCATGATATAATGTCCCAATTGTGTGATATATTCCAATTTTGCGCACAAGTTCAATTCACACACAGACAGCAACACAGTGTCGGCCCAGATCCGGCCCACATCCGGTACACACAGATTCCACACGGCACAGATGTGGGCCGAATCTTAGCTGATCCTATGTTTCTGTCTGGGATATCTAAATCGCCACTAATCAGCAGGTCACGTAGCTTCAAAGCATAAAGCAACCTTATGGTCTCTCTTGAATCCACACCGAGTGAGTTAAACTGCAGTTCCTCCACTGGCCACTAGAGGCCGGCTGCAGAAGAGACTCAGTCCCATAGACCCGCATGTTAAAATGCCCAACTTTACAGCAGAAATAAACATGTTTACAGTCTGGTCCAAAAAGTGGTTTTGGTCTATATCGCTGATGTTGTCCTTCATGACGACTGTGACGGGGGTGAATGTTTTTATAACTCATCCGTTTCAATTATATTAAGCCTTAAAGTTCTGCATAATTAAGGGCGTGGCCACTTGAGTGACAGGTGGATTGCCGCTGATGTCACTGCTAGCCGTTTGTCTGCTGTCTGTTAGCGTCACGTCACCTCAGCTAATCCGCCTCGCTGCACATGTTCGTTTATCCGGGAGTGACGCGCGGCCAAGATGGCTACGGCCGGCTCCGCCCACTTTGGGCTTCAAAAATGCTCTTCAGAAACACTACGGGTGACGTCACACACATATTATTTTACAGTCTATGCTTCATACTCACACTTCCTCTGGCGTGCCGGTTGTGTTTCTGGTGTCACAGAACCTGAGGCCGGTGAACTCGTTGATTTCCAGAGCCTGAAACAATCATCATCAACCATTAATAAACATTATTTCTTCTGCATTCAACAAATCAAAAGCATGTTTTTAGTGTCTGGGTTCTTATACTTGAAAAAAAAATTAAAAAAAAGGTCCAAAAATGTTGCTTGAACTTGAAATCAAATTTTTTTTAAATCTTTTTTTTTTTTCACCTACTTTCCATTTAGTTCACCTTCATGTACTACAATAACTACAACTGAAATCAACATTAATACAAACTGGATGAGTAAAGTTTGACGACGAAGCCCTGTCTGAAAGTCTTAAAAACTGAGGGAAATAAGTTTTAACCTGATTTAACACGTTGCAGGAATGTTTCTAGCATGAATATTCCTAAACAGAGTTGGGGAAAGTTACTATGTGTTACAATATTGGGTTACTCCCTAAAAAAAAGTAACATCAATACTTTCCATAAAAAGTAAACTAATGTTTTTGACTTTTGCAGTACTTTTTCTCATCTTGGTTGGTTTGCTTGTTTGTTTCTAAATAACAAAAAGTTATATTTTTTCTTGTGTTAACAAAAAAAAGATATTTTGTAGTAAATAATGTAATCTGATTATGTAACTCATGTCACTTGTAATGCGTTACCCCAACACTTTACCGAAAAACATTTAGCATTTTCCTAACATGTTTCTAGCATGATTTAACATTGCTGATGTTTTAACATGACGCTTGCATGATTCATGACGTTGCAAGCATGATTTAACACATTGTTAGCATGTTTTAGCATGTTTGCTGGCATGGTTTAACATGATAAGCACATTGTTATCCTGTTTTAACATGTTGCTAGCACGATTTAACACATGGTTAGCATGTTTGAACATGTTGCTAGAATGATTTAGCATGTTTGCTAGCATGATTTAATATGGTGTTTAATGTTTCTAACATGATTAGCACATTGTTAGCCTGTTGTAGCATGTTGCTATCATGATTTAGCATATTGCTAACATTTTTTGGCATATTGATAACGATTTATCCGGTTGCTAGCATGAATTAACATTGCTTTGTCAAGTCAACATAACATACTTAAAACAATTTTTATATAGTTAAAAAATACTACATATTTTTTACATCTAGACCAGCTCTGATTGGACACTCACAGCGAGACCGTAACGAGGAATACTTAAGTACTTCAACCAGTTCAACCAACCAGCCACACTGGGGAGATTCACCAGCAGCCCAGAGAAGATCTACACACACACACACACACGGAGAGAGAGAGAGAGAGAGAGAGAGAGAGAGGGAGAGAGAGAGAGAGAGGTAACAAACAAATGTTAAACTAAACACAAATGTATTTATATTAACATTACATGCATTTTATGCACCTGATCAGCCAACATCACATAGCTGATATACACTCTGAACACTGATGTGTGTGTGTTTACCATCATGAAGACGAAGCTGATGGTCAAAAAGATATTAGCGATGGCCACCACAGTCTGATCTGCAGAGATGGCCAGAGTCATGGCAGTCGCCGTGTACGAGACCATCATGATGGAGAAGAGGAAGATAAAGAACGACTCCACCGATGCCTTCAGGCCTGGAGAACAAATCACAACACAACATCAGAGAAGACGCCACACACTATCGCTCACTCACTCACTGACTGTCACTCTTTCACTCACAATCACTCACTCTCTGTCACTCTTTCACTCACAATCACTCACTCACTGTCACTCTTTCACTCACAATCACTCACTCACTGTCACTCTTTCACTCACAATCACTCACTCACTCACTGTCACTCTTTCACTCACAATCACTCACTCACTGTCACTCTTTCACTCACAATCACTCACTCACTGTCACTCTTTCACTCACAATCACTCACTCACTGTCACTCTTTCACTCACAATCACTCACTCACTGTCACTCTTTCACTCACAATCACTCACTCACTATCACTCACTTTTACTCACTCACTCACTCACTCACTCACAATCACTCACTCACCATCACTCTTTCACTCACAATCACTCACTCACCATCACTCTTTCACTCACAATCACTCACTCACCATCACTCTTTCACCATCACTCTTTCACTCACAATCACTCACTCACTATCACTCACTTTTACTCACTCACTCACTCACTCACTCACTCACTCACTCACTCACTCACAATCACTCACTCACCATCACTCTTTCACTCACAATCACTCACTCACCATCACTCTTTCACTCACAATCACTCACTCACCATCACTCTTTCACTCACAATCACTCACTCACCATCACTCTTTCACTCACAATCACTCACTCACTATCACTCTTTCACTCACAATCACTCACTCACTCACCATCACTCTTTCACTCACGATCACTCACTCACTATCACTTTCACTCACTCACTATCACTCTTTTACTCTATCACTCACTCACTGTCACTCTTTTACTCTATCACTCACTCACTGTCACTCTTTCACTCACAATCACTCACTCACTATCACTCACTATCACTCACTTTTACTCACTCACTCACTATCACTCACTCACTCACTCACAAATCACTCTTTCACTCACAATCACTCACTCACAATCACTCACTCACTATCACTCACTTTTACTCACTCATTCACTCACAATCACTCTTTCACTCACAATCACTCACAATCACTCACTTACCATCACTCTTTCACTCACAATCACTCACTCACTATCACTCTTTCACTCACAATCACTCACTCACTCACCATCACTCTTTCACTCACAATCACTCACTCACTATCACTCTTTTACTCACTATCACTCACTCACTGTCACTCTTTCACTCACAATCACTCACTATCACTCACTTTTACTCACTCACTATCACTCACTCACAATCACTCTTTCACTCACTCACTCACTCACTCACTCACTCACTCACTCACTGTCACTCTTTCACTCACTCACTCAATATCACTCACTCACCATCACTCTTTCACTCACTCACTATCACTCTTTCAGTCACTCACTATCACTCTTTCACTCACAATCACTCACTCACCATCACTCTTTCACTCACAATCACTCACTCTCACTATCACTCTTTCACTCACAATCACTCACTCACTATCACTCTTTCACTCACTATCACTCACTCACTATCACTTTTTCACTCACAATCATTCACTTTCACTCACTTTCACTCTTTCACTCACTATCACTCACTCACTATCACTTTTTCACTCACTATCATTCACTTTCACTCACTTTCACTCTTTCACTCACTATCACTCACTCACTCACTCACTATCACTCTTTCACTCACTATCACTCACTTTCACTCACTATCACTCACACACTATCACTCTGTCACTCACAATCACTAATCTCACTCACTATCACTCACTCACTATCACTCTTTCACTCACTATCACTCACACACTATCACTCTGTCACTCACAATCACTAATCTCACTCACTATCACTCACACACTATCACTCTTTTACTCACAATCACTCATCTCACTCACTATCACTCTTTCACTCACTGTCACTCACTCACTATCACTCTTTCACTCACAATCACTCACTCACTCACTATCATCCTTTCACTCACTATCACTCACACACTATCACTCTTTCACTCACTATCACTTACTTTCACTCACTCACTCACTCACTCACTCACTCACTCACAATCACTCTTTCACTCACAATCACTCACAATCACTCACTTACCATCACTCTTTCACTCACAATCACTCACTCACTATCACTCTTTCACTCACAATCACTCACTCACTCACCATCACTCTTTCACTCACAATCACTCACTCACTATCACTCTTTTACTCACTATCACTCACTCACTGTCACTCTTTCACTCACAATCACTCACTATCACTCACTTTTACTCACTCACTATCACTCACTCACAATCACTCTTTCACTCACTCACTCACTCACTCACTCACTCACTCACTCACTGTCACTCTTTCACTCACTCACTCAATATCACTCACTCACCATCACTCTTTCACTCACTCACTATCACTCTTTCAGTCACTCACTATCACTCTTTCACTCACAATCACTCACTCACCATCACTCTTTCACTCACAATCACTCACTCTCACTATCACTCTTTCACTCACAATCACTCACTCACTATCACTCTTTCACTCACTATCACTCACTCACTATCACTTTTTCACTCACAATCATTCACTTTCACTCACTTTCACTCTTTCACTCACTATCACTCACTCACTATCACTTTTTCACTCACTATCATTCACTTTCACTCACTTTCACTCTTTCACTCACTATCACTCACTCACTCACTCACTATCACTCTTTCACTCACTATCACTCACTTTCACTCACTATCACTCACACACTATCACTCTGTCACTCACAATCACTAATCTCACTCACTATCACTCACTCACTATCACTCTTTCACTCACTATCACTCACACACTATCACTCTGTCACTCACAATCACTAATCTCACTCACTATCACTCACACACTATCACTCTTTTACTCACAATCACTCATCTCACTCACTATCACTCTTTCACTCACTGTCACTCACTCACTATCACTCTTTCACTCACAATCACTCACTCACTCACTATCATCCTTTCACTCACTATCACTCACACACTATCACTCTTTCACTCACTATCACTTACTTTCACTCACTCACTCACTCACTCACTCACTCACTCACAATCACTCTTTCACTCACAATCACTCTTTCACTCACAATCACTCACTCACTCACTATCACTCTTTCACTCACTATCACTCACTCACAATCGCTCACTCACTATCACTCTTTCACTCACAATCACTCACTCACAATCACTCACTCACTATCACTCTTTCACTCACAATCACTCACTCACAATCACTCACTCACAATCACTCACTCACAATCACTCACTCACTATCACTCTTTCACTCACAATCACTCACTCACAATCACTCACTCACTCACTATCACTCACTCACAATCACTCACTCACTATCACTCTTTCACTCACAATCACTCACTCACTATCACTCTTTCACTCACTATCACTCACTCACTCACTTACTTTCACTCTTTTACTCACAATCACTCCCTATCACTCACGAACTGTCACTCACTATCACTCACAATCACTCACTCACTAGCACTCACTCACTCACTCACTCACTGACTCACTCACTATCACTCACTAACTCACTCACTATCACTCATCAGTAGGCCACACAGCTGGCAGGGATGGCACGCAGAATGTGAATGTCTCACACACACACACACACACACACACACACACACACACACACACACACACACGCACACACACACACACACACACACACACACACACACCTATCATCCAGTAGGCCACACAGCTGAAGATGATGGCAGGGATGGTGCGCAGCGTGAGGATCTCAGACAGAAGCTTCGACAGAAAGTACACAGACACTCTGTAGTAGCCGCTGATGTACTCGTGCCTGAGACACAACAACAACAACAACAACGACAACAACGACAACATGAGATATAATCACTCAAATATCGCGATTATAGTCACAATAGTAACTGTACATAAAACATCACACCAACCAAAATCACTGCCGCTAATAAACAAAGCACTCAACATATAATATTTTGGTGGAGATTATTTCACCCCTATAAATTGCGTGTGTGTGTGTGTGTGTGAGTGAGTGTGTGTACTTACACAAACAATTTCCTCTCTGTGATGAAGAGTTCAGCTGATGAAACTGAACTAAAGCACTGATTAGTAGTGATGAAGAATAAGGCGCCGATCCTGAAACACACACACACACACACAACTTGAGTTTTTCACTGGCTGAAGGAAAATATGGGATTCACACAATTTAGTAAGTAACAATTTTAGTAAATTGTTTTTCATATGACGAGTGAGATGCTACAGCTTCTGTTCTGTGATTCAAACACTGATGAACGTTTCGTACCGGTTCTGAATCCCACTCGAGTTTTCCTTCAATCCGAAAAATATCGCTCCAACAACCAGAGCCAGGAAGATTATGACCCCGATCTGGAGGAACAATACTCACATTAATATAGAAACATCAATAAAACCTTCGTCTTTTTCGTTTTCTTTCATTTTCTTTTTTTCTTTCTACTTTATAACTTTTTCTTTTATAATTGAGATATGAGATTTATGAGATAAATATTTGAAATTATAACTTAAGTAAAATTATGATATACCAAGTCTAAATTAAGAAATAAAATTCTAAATAAACTTATAATCAAGATATATAATCAAGTTCATAATCAAGTTATAATGTCATAAAATATTGAAATTATATTTAAAAATATGATATGCTAAATTAACATTATGAAATAAAATTTGAAATTGACAATAAGTGAAATATGGAAAAACTAATGAAAAATAAAGCATACGTAAAGACTTAAAACTTGCCTTGCTCTACCAATTATTGCTATACTCCTTGTAACCTTTCTCCTAACATGACTAATGTGAGGTTTCCAGTTCACTTTATTGTCAATTATGACTCCTAAAAATTTTCAATATTCACTTCATCCAGCTTAATTTCAATTTTCAAATATTTCGACCATTACCAAACATCATTAATTTTGTTTTCTTTAAATTTAATGATAATTTATTTGTATCAAACCATAATTTAATCTTCTCTAATTCCTTATTTGTCTCCTGCACTAGCAACTACAGATCACTGCCTGAACAAATAATATTAGTGTCATCAGCAAACAACACTAATTTCAGTACTGTAATGTAAATAAGAAACAATTTCGGGCCTAACACCGCCCCCTGTGGGACTCCACAAGAAATTTCCAAGCATTCTGAAAAATAATCTCCCAATTTCACAAACTGCTTTTGCTGAGTCAAGCAACTTTTTATCCAGTCTAATACCTTTCCTTGAATCCCATATCGCTCTAATTTTCCTTACAAAATGTCATGATTGATGGTATCAAACGCCTTCTGTAGATCAATAAATGTTCCAATAGTGTGCATTTTGTTATCTACAGAACTTGATATTTCTTCTATTAAATCTAACAATGCAAGTGATGTTGCCTTTTGCTCCAAATCCATAATGGCATTCATTAAATATATTATTTTTTTCCAAAAAGTTGTCAAGACAAGGGATAAAAAGTTTTTCTAGAATTTTTGAGAATTGTGGAAGCAGAGAAACCGGTCTATAGTTAGTAAATTGATGTTTGTCTCCTGATTTATAGAGTGGAATGACCTTTGCTATTTTCATTTGATTAGGAAATATGCCAGATTGAAATGATGAATTATATAGGTAAGAGGTTTTGAAATGGCCTCAATAATAACATTCCTCACCACCGTCATATCAACATTGTTGCAATCATTTGAAGTTTTATTCTTATATTTTAAAACAATTTGACTTATCTCACTCAAAGGAACATTGAATTTACATTTCTTTCAATAGAGCAATAACCATATTGAATTATTGATCATTTCTGTGGTCAGGAATACTCTCTGCTATCTCTTTCCCAATATTAACAAAAAATGCATTGAAAGTATTGGCCACCTCTGTCATATTATAATTGTCTTTGTCTCCCATATTAACATATTTAGGATAACTTAACTGGCCTGAAGATTTTTTTATTACTTTATTCAATATTTTCCACATTACCCTCACATCAGATGTCTTATTTTCTATGAATTTGTTGTATTCATCTATATATTAGATAGAAGATATTAGCCAATTTATTTATATATTTCTTATACTTATTTTCCGCCTTTTTCGTTCTTTGTTTAAAAAACTCATTATAAAGCAAATTCTTCTTTTTGATTGCATTTTTCAAGCCCTTTGTAATCCAGGGATGTCCTTTTTTCTTTGAAATTGTACATAATTTCTTCAATGGGCAATTCTTCTCATAAAGTTTTTAAAATATTCTCATAAACTCATCATAGGCCTCATGTACATTGCTCGTATCATATACACCGTCCCAATTTTGTACAAATAAATCTTTCTTAAAAACATTCAAGGTTTCTACTGATCTTAATCTTTTGAATTTGTTCAATGGTTCCTGATGAGGCCTACAATCGCTATCAAACACTGTAAATACGGGCAAATGATCACTAATGTCACTTATTAATATTCCACTTATTGCATCATTAAAGATTTCATTTGTTAGAATATTGTCAATTAGTGTTAGAACATTAGAACATGACTAATGTTCTAATGACTAATGTCTCGTAATTATACGTCATTATAGTACGTCACAATTTCAACGTTTTGATGTGTTCAGCTGTTGAGCCCCTGACCTGAGCGAAGGAGGTCTGCGGGTTGAGCATCAGGTTCCGGAAGGTTCTCTTGAGGACCCAGTTGAACTGGTGGAAGAAGGACGTGCTGTAGGTGATGGTTCTGGTTTTGGTTTTGACCCGAATGCTGTTCTCCTGACCCTGAACGATGCGATCCAGTTCACCTTTGGTGTGTTTGAAGCTGGAGCTATTCCTGTATTCCTCCACTAAACGATCCTCGATGCCCTTCAGAGATGAACTCTGATCCTGGTCCCGTTCTGGCATTCACACGCAGGTAGAGACTCAATCATTCAATTTGAAATTTAAATTCTGATAAAGACATAAAAAGTTGAAATTACCAAGTCTAAATTATGAAAATAAAATTCAAAATCGACAAATAGTTATAATTATGAAATAAAAAGTTGAAATTATGACATACTAAGAAAAAATTATGAAATAAACAGACAAAATCGACAAATAGTATGTCATAATTTCAACTTTTTATTTCATAATTATAAGTTAAAATTACGAAATAAGATTTGAAATTGACTTAAATTCTAATTATGACATTAAAGTGGAAATTATGACATACCAAATCTAAATTATGAAATAAAATTCAAAATCGACAAATAGCTATGAAATAAAAAGTTGAAATTATGACATACTAAGAAAAAATTACGAAATAAGATTTGAAATTGACTTAAATTCTAATTATG
This sequence comes from Tiaroga cobitis, assembly GCA_030578255.1. Lineage (NCBI taxonomy): Eukaryota > Metazoa > Chordata > Actinopteri > Cypriniformes > Leuciscidae > Tiaroga > Tiaroga cobitis. The sequence goes on from CM060613.1 coordinate 1,709,175, forward strand.
ACATAAAAAGTTGAAAATGTTGACACATGACTTATGTTTGACCATCATAATCTCATCTTTGTCTTGTAATTATGACGGATGTAGAGACTCAATCATTAACACATACATGATCCTGCACTTTATCCTTCACTTAAACTATTACAAACGTGTTACTAAAGGCTTAAAAAAACACATTATAAATGTTACATGGAAAACTTCAAGAAAATATTGCCAGGGCAAATAACTGAAATAAATATATTAAGTTTATATTAGATTTAAGATATATTAAGAAGTAATAAAATTACTAAAACTAAAACTGAAATAAAAATAAATTAAAGCTAAATAGAAATACTTAAAGACTATTTGAAATTACAAAAGAATATAAGAAAGTTAATAGAATTTAAACTACTAATAAAATTAAAAATAGAATTCCGAAAATAAAAAATAATTTTCTCATGATATTTCTGAATTATATAGTAGTAGTACATATTAATTCAGATTAATTCGTTAAAATAAGCTAAATTTCAAACATTAAAATCTGCATATTTGTGATATTTCCCTCAGTGCTTTTTTTAACCCTTTAAAAAGGGCTTTTTTCCCTGTAATCTTATTAAATGTGTGCTTCAACTTTCATTTCAAATTCCTCAATTTGATCAATTAATGTACGAATAAAATTACGAAAATAAAAAATACTTTTCTCATGATATTTATGAATGATGTATATTATATAGTAGTAAATATTCATTCAAATTCCACTGTGATAATATATATCACTCCACTGTGTGTAGATATTATTTGAATGGGTTCTTGACAAAAAAAAGCAGCAAATTGGCCGTTATACAGCGAGACTGCAGACACACAGAAGGGGAGTGTGTGTGTGTGTGTGTGTCTGTGTGTGCCGTACCCTCACTGTTGTTTAACTTGTTGAGAGTGACAGCCGTTGAGTCTCCGTTGATGACATCCAGGAAGAAATCAGCAGGGTTGTTATGAGGTTCACAGGTGTATCCTGACACACAAACAGAAGACATGAGAGTGAGTGTATGTATGTGTGTGTGTGTGTGTGTGTGTGTGTGTGTGTGTCTGTGTGTGTGTGTGTGTGTGTGTGTGTGTGTGTGTGTGTGTGTGTGTGTGTGTGAGAGAGAGAGTGCATGTGTGTGTGTGTTCTCACCGATCTCACTGAAGTACTGCAGGGCGTCCTGAGCCGGCCCGTGATACACCATCCTTCCTCCCACCAGGAGCGTCAGGCTGTCGAACAGACGGTAGATCGAGTAGCGCGGCTGATGGATGGAGAGGATGATGGTGCGACCGTTGAGAGCCATTCTGAACACACACACACACACATGCTTAAAAGACAAAATATCTGTTTATGTTCATCTCAAAACACATACACACTTACACTTAAATTTTAGACACAATATTGACTGTTTTTGTTCTCTTTCAGCTGCGAAAATAAGTTCCAAACAAACATCACAGCAGAACCATATTGCATCTCACAGTAACATTCAACCGTGTTTCATTACTGAATAACAACAAAACGATTCGTTTTTCTGACTCTCGCATGCTTTTCAAAACCTTCTCCTCTCTTTTCAATCCTCCTCCTTCCTCCTCTCAATCTGTGCTTACTAGGATATGTCATTCAAAAACATGGTTTTTCCCATCACTGCTATCATCTAGCTACTGAAGAGCCTCAGCGCTCAGTGCTGGGACCACTTCTCTTATCCATCTACATGTCCTCACTAGGATCTGTCATTCAGAAACATGGTTTATCCCATCACTGCTATCATCTAGCTACTGGAGAGCCTCAGGGCTCAGTGCTAGGACCGCTTCTCTTCTCCATCTACATGTCCTCACTAGGATTTGTCATTCAGAAACATGGTTTATCCCATCACTGCTATCATATAGCTACTGGAGAGCCTCAGGGCTCAGTGCTGGGACCACTTCTCTTCTACATCTACATGTCCTCATTAGGATCTGTCATTCAGAAACTTGGTTAATCCCATCACTGTTATCATCTAGCTACTGGAGTGCCTCAGGGCTCAGTGCTGGGACCACTTCTCTTCTCCATCTACATGTCATCACTGGGATCTGTCATTCAGAAACTTGGTTAATCCCATCACTGATATCATCTAGCTACTGGAGTGCCTCAGGGCTCAGTGCTGGGACCACTTCTCTTCTCCATCTACATGTCATCACTAGGATCTGTCATTCAGAAACATGGCTTTTCCTATCACTGCTATCTTCTAGCTACTGGAGTGCCTCAGGGCTCAGTGCTGGGACCGGTTCTCTTCTCCGTCTACATGTCATCACTGGGATCTGTCATTCAGAAACATGGTTTTTCCCATCACTGTTATCATCTAGCTACTGGAGTGCCTCAGGGCTCAGTGCTGGGACCACTTCTGTTCTCTATCTACATGTCATCACTAGGATCTGTCATTCAGAAACATGTTTTCTCCCATCACTGTTATCATCTAGCTACTGGAGTGCCTCAGGGCTCAGTGCTGGGACCACTTCTGTTCTCCTTCTACATGTCATCACTAGGATCTGTCATTCAGAAACATGTTTTCTCCCATCACTGTTATCATCTAGCTACTGGAGTGCCTCAGGGCTCAGTGCTGGGACCACTTCTATTCTCCTTCTACATGTCATCACTAGGATCTGTCATTCAGAAACATGTTTTCTCCCATCACTGTTATCATCTAGCTACTGGAGAGCCTCAGGGCTCAGTGCTGGGACCGCTTCTCTTCTACATCTACATGTCATCACTAGGATCTGTCATTCAGAAACATGGTTTATCCCATCACTGCTATCATCTAGCTACTGGAGTGCCTCAGGGATCAGTGCTGGGACCGCTTCTCTTCTCCATCTACATGTCCTCACTGGGATCTGTCATTCAGAAATATGTTTTTTACCATAACTGCTATCATGTGCTCTGCTACCTTGTGCTCTGCAAGTGAATGTCGTCTTGTGGTGCCATCTCAAAGAGGCACAAAATCTCTGTCTCGGACCTTCACCTGGACTGTTCCCTGCTGGAGGAATGACCTGCCACACTCAACCAGAGCGGCTCAGTCCGTGGCCATTTTCAAGAAACGGCTGAAGACACGTTTATCCATTAATACTAACACTCTGTCCTTTTTTTTTTTTACTTTTTTTTTTAGTACACGTACTGCATTAGACTAAACTGGGAAGGCACTTGCATATTGTTGTCCTATTGTTAGTTTAGCTGCTTCTATTGTTCTCCTTTTTAAGTCGCTTTGGATAAAGGCGTCTGCTAAATGAAAAAATGTAAATGTAAACGAATCATTTGAGTCAGAGATTCAATGACTCATTCTTGAAAGAATCTGTTTTTTTAACAAATCGTTTGAATGAATGACTCAATGACTCATTCAATAAGACGGTCACCTGCCGCCACCTACTGGTGGTTTAGTTTCGTGTTTAAAAGTATCATTCTTACCCAAACATTTCTTATTTGTTAGGGTAAGTGTGTGTGTGAGTGAGTGAGTATAAGTGTGTCTGTGTGTGTGTGTACGCGTGTGAGTGAGTGAGTGTGCATGTGTGTGTGTGTGTGTGTGTGTGTGTGTAAACACACTTCTTCAGCAGCAAGAGGACAGAGTTGGCAGTGCTGGCGTCGAGGCCTGTTGTCGGTTCGTCCAGGAAAAGCACAGATGGATCGATGATCAACTCCATGCCGATGTTCGTCCTCTTCCTCTCTCCTCCCGAAATTCCACGAATCAGCTGCGTGCCCACCTGTGAACCAGCCATTCAGAGCAGCCGTGAGTCGTGACTCATTCATTTCTTCCTCTTTCCACTTATTTATATATGTATATGTATATACGCTGTGACGTAGTTTGGCCAAATTGGCCGGCACGTGAAAAATATAATTTCAAACCCTGTGTATAATGATTATAACTCCTGAAGTGTGTGTTGTGTGTTACCCGTGAATCTGCCACTTTACTCAAGCCGAGCTCCTGGATGAGTCTCTCCACCTTCTCATCTTTCTCTCGCTGTCTGATCGTCTTCGGGAGCCGTAAAGCGGCTGAGAAACGCAGATTCTCCCGCACGGTCAGCGTCCCCATGACCACATCGTCCTGACACACACACACACACTCTCAGTGTTTATACCGTGACTGAGCACATTCTGAACACACACACTTTGAGATGGAAGTAAGAGTGTCTCGTGACACGGCTGGCGTGATTTGAGATTAGATTAAAGAGTTATTAGATTTAGAGGAATTCAGACTCCAGAAGAAAACAGAACTTATAGTAACTCTATTACACTGAATTTACACTCTTAAACATATTTACAATATGGCAAATGATCTGCTGCTGTAAAGAAATCTATTGTAAGTTCCTCTGCAGTCAATAATCTAATTCCTTAAAACTCATCTTTGTAAACTCAAAATTACAAATTTAAAGTTTTTTCCAGTGAAAATAATTTATTTTTTTGTTTGTTTATTTGTCTGTATCCTGACATTGTTAAGCACTTTGGTCAACTGTGGTTGTTTTTGAATTTTTTTTATACAAATAAATTTGAACTTTTTAACTTCTTCATGCTTTAAAATATGAATGTAACTCGACACCCTTGCCTCATTTAGTGAGCGGACAATGCAAATGAGCCCCGCCTCCACTCACTCACTCACAGCAGCTCGGATTACCTGATTCACTTACTCAACTTTACTGTAGTAAGCACTACACGAGGTTTCATTTTTTGTTTGGTTTAATTCAGTCATATACGATTGAACCATAAACTGATTCAGAAGATTAAGAGCAGATTCTACAGGTTCGTCTACAAGTCGAGTGCAAGACATTAATTAATATGATTAGCCTTCTGCTTGACTACGTTATCGAACAGCTAATAATGTGTTGCTAATGTCACAAAAAACATGTTCCCGTACGCTATCTTCACCCTCTCATTGACGGGTTTGGTCACATGATTGTGACGGTTCTATAAATATGCAAATGAGCCCCGCCCCCACTCACTCACTCAGCTCAGAGATCCACTGGTTGATGGTCACACGTTGATCTGATTGGTTACAAGGTCGTTTGATGACGCTTCTTGCTTCTCTTCTCCATAATACAGCGGGTGAAATAAGTATTGAACACGTCACCATTTTAATATATCAGTAAATATATTTCCAAAGGAGCTGTTGACATGAAATTTTCACCAGATGTTGGTAACAACCCAAGTAATCCATACATACAAAGAAACCAAAACAAAGAAGTTCAGAAATAAATTTATGTGTAATAATGTGAAATGACACAGGGAAAAAGTATTGAACACATGAAGAAAGGGAGGTGCAAAAAGGCATGGAAAGCCAAGACGACAGCTGAAATCTATCAGCAATTAAAAAGCAATCCAGAGCCTTGTCAGTACAAATTAATATCAGCTTGTTCAGTCTCAACTGATGGCCTACAAAAAGGACTCATTGCCAAGGTTTCACACAAGACACATCCCATGATGGGTAAAAGCAAAGAGCTGTCTCAAGACCTTCGCAACCTAATTGTTGCAAAACACAATGATGGCATTGGTTATAGGCGCATTTCTAAGCTTCTGAATGTTCCAGTGAGCACTGTTGGGGCCATAATACGGAAATGGAAAGACAATCATTTCACCATAAATTTGTTTCGACCAGGTGCTCGTCGTAAGATTTCTGACAGAGGAGTGAAAAGAATAATCAGAAGAGTTGTCCAAGAGCCAAGGACCACTTGTGGAGAGCTTCAAAAAGAACTGCAATTAGCAGGTACTGTTGTCTCAAAGAAAACCATAAGTAATGCACTCCACCGCCATGGCCTGTATGCACGCTCACCATGCAAGACTCCATTGCTGAAGAAAAAGCATGTTGAAGCTCGTTTAAAGTTTGCTGCACAACATTTGGAGAAGCCAGTGAAATACTGGGAGAATATAGTGTGGTCAGATGAGAGCAAAATTTAACTGTCTGGATGCCATAATACACACCATGTTTGGAGGAGAAATGGCACTGCACATCACCCTAAAAACACCATACCAACAGTGAAGTTTGGAGGTGGAAACATCATGGTGTGGGGCTGCTTTTCAGCAAATGGTACTGGCAAACTTCACATAATTGAAGGAAGGATGAATGGGCAAATTTACAGAGACATTCTTGACAGAAATCTGCTGCCATCTGCCAGGATGATGAAGATGAAACGAGGGTGGACATTTCAGCAAGACAATGATCCCAAACACACAGCCAAAGACACTCTCAACTGGTTTCAAAGAAAGAAAATAAAGCTGCTAGAATGGCCCAGCCAATCACCTGACTTAAATCCCAATAAAAATCTATGGAAAGAACTTAAGATCAAGATTCATATAAGAGGCCCACGGAACCTTCAAGATTTGAAGACTATTTGTGTGGAAGAATGGGCCAAAATCACACCAGAGCAATGCATGCGACTAGTTTCTCCATACAGGAGGCGTCTTGAAGCTGTCATTACCAACAAAGGCTTTTGTACAAAGTATTGAATAAATATCAGTAAGCGTGTTCAATACTTTTTCCCTGTGTCATTTCACATTATTACATGTAACTTTATTTCTGAACTTCTTTGTTTTGGTTTCTTTGTGGATGTTACCAACATCTGGTGAAAATTTCATATCAACAGCTCCTTTGGAAATATGTTTACTGAGAAAAACGGTGACGTGTTTAATACTTATTTCACCCGCTGTATGTCATCACTAGGATATCTCATTCAGAAATATGATTTTTCCCATCACTGCTATCATCTAGCTACTGGAGTGCCTCAGGGCTCAGTGCTGGGACCACTTCTCTTCTCTTCTTCATCTACATGTCCTCACTAGGATCTGTCATTCAGAAACATGGTTTATCCCATCACTGCTATCATCTAGCTACTGAAGTGCCTCAGGGCTCAGTGCTGGGACCGCTTTTCTTCTCTTCTCTATCTTCATGTCCTCACTAGGATCTGTCATTCAGAAACATGGTTTATCCCAGAACGGCTTCGGCTGAGAAACACCAGCGATTTCTCTTTGATTTTGGTCTTTGGTTCACTGCAGTTTTAAGCAGAAAATACTCAGCAATGCTGTCGACTTATGAATTTACACATGGTTTGTCTTAAAGCGTCGGTGAGATCCGGCCCACATCTGTTACGCGTTAAATCCACATGTTGCTGTCTGGGCAACATTAAAAACTTTAAAGGTTCTTCATGGAACCATCAATGCAATGTCAATTAAGATCCTTTAATTTTAAGTGTGTATGGAAGGAAAACAAACTAATCTGCACTCCTACTATAATCTTAGTCAGCAGTCTCACAAATCCCTTAGTCATGGCACGTGTTGTGCAGAAAAACGAGTTC
>CM060613.1:1723976-1783976 GCA_030578255.1 Tiaroga cobitis
TTTATTCAGACTGGTCTATTCAGACTGGTGTATTCAGACTGGTGTATTCAGACTGGTGTATTCAGACTGGTGTATTCAGACTGGTGTATTCAGACTGATTTATTCAGACTGGTGTATTCAGACTGGTGTATTCAGACTGGTGTATTCAGACTGGTGTATTCAGACTGGTGTATTCAGAATGGTTTATTCAGACTGGTGTATTCAGACTGGTGTATTCAGACTGGTTTATTCAGACTGGTGTATTCAGACTGGTGTATTTAGACTGGTGTATTCAGACTGGTTTATTCAGACTGGTATATTCAGACTGGTGTATTCAGACTGGTTTATTCAGACTGGTGTATTCAGACTGGTTTATTCAGACTGGTATATTCATACTGGTATTTTCAGAATGGTTTATTCAGACTGGTGTATTCAGACTGGTTTATTCAGACTGGTTTATTCAGACTGGTATATTCAGACTGGTATATTCAGACTGGTTTATTCAGACTGGTGTATTCAGACTGGTGTATTCAGACTGGTGTATTCAGACTGGTTTATTCAGACTGGTTTATTCAGACTGGTATATTCAGACGGGTGTATTCAGACTGGTTTATTCAGACTGGTGTATTCAGACTGGTTTATTCAGACTGGTGTATTCAGACTGGTGTATTCAGACTGGTTTATTCAGACTGGTGTATTCAGACTGGTTTATTCAGACTGCTGTATTCAGACGGGTGTATTCAGACTGGTGTATTCAGACTGGTGTATTCAGACTGGTTTATTCAGACTGGTATATTCATACTGGTGTATTCAGACTGGTGTATTCAGACTGGTTTATTCAGACTGGTGTATTCAGACTGGTTTATTCAGACTGGTGTATTCAGACTGGTGTATTCAGACTGGTTTATTCAGACTGGTGTATTCAGACTGGTGTATTCAGACTGGTTTATTCAGACTGTGCTGTTACGTGATTTATACTCTGTGACCGACTCTTATCTGACAGCAGGGCGAGAGTCTGATGGCACAGCAAACACTTCTAATCAAACACTCAGCTAAAGTTGTGTTCAGTTTGAGTGTGTGTTGTATTGTGTTGTGTGTGTTGTGTTGTGTTCAGTTTGAGTGTGTTGTGTTGTGTTGTGTTCAGTTTGAGTGTGTGTTGTGTTGTGTTCAGTTTGAGTGTGTGTTTTATTGTGTTGTGTGTGTTGTGTTGTGTTCAGTTTGAGTGTGTTGTGTTGTGTTCAGTTTGAGTGTGTGTTGTGTTGTGTTGTGTCCAGTTTGAGTGTGTGTTGTATTGTGTTCAGTTTGAGTGTATGTTGTGTTCAGTTCGAGTGTGTGTTGTTGTGTTCAGTTTGAGTGTGTGTTGTGTTGTGTTGTGTTCAGTTTGAGTGTGTGTTGTGTTCAGTTCGAGTGTGTGTTGTGTTGTGTTCAGTTTGAGTGTGTGTTGTGTTGTGTTCAGTTTGAGTGTGTGTTGTGTTGTGTTCAGTTTGAGCGTGTGTTGTATTGTGTTGTGTGTGTTGTGTTGTGTTCAGTTTGAGTGTATGTTGTGTTCAGTTCGAGTGTGTGTTGTGTTGTGTTCAGTTTGAGTGTGTGTTGTGTTCAGTTTGAGTGTGTGTTGTGTTGTGTTCAGTTTGAGTGTGTGTTGTGTTCAGTTTGAGTGTGTGTTGTGTTCAGTTTGAGTGTGTGTTGTGTTGTGTTCAGTTTGAGTGTGTGTTGTATTGTGTTGTGTGTGTTGTGTTCAGTTTGAGTGTATGTTGTGTTCAGTTCGAATGTGTGTTGTGTTCAGTTTGAGTGTGTGTTGTGTTGTGTGTGTTGTGTTGTGTTCAGTTTGAGTGTGTGTTGTGTGTGTTGTTTTGTGTTCAGTTTGAGTGTGTGTTGTGTTGTGTTCAGTTTGAGTGTGTGTTGTGTGTGTTGTTGTTTTGTGTTCAGTGTGATTGTGTGTTGTGTTGTGTCTGTTGTGTCTGTTGTGTTGTGTGTGTTGTGTTTTGTTGTGTGTGTGTTGTGTGTGTTGTGTTGTGTGTGTTGTGTGTGTTGTGTGTTGTGTCGTGTTCAGTTTGAGTGTGTGTTGTTTTGTGTTCAGCTTGAGTGTGTGTTGTGTGTGTTCAGTTTGAGTGTGTGTTGTGTTGTGTTCAGTTTGAGTGTGTGTTGTGAGTGTTCAGTTTGAGTGTGTGTTGTGTTGTGTTCAGTTTGAGTGTGTGTTGTGTTGTGTTCAGTTTGAGTGTGTGTTGTTTTGTGTTCAGTTTGATTGTATGTTGTGTTGTGTGTGTTGCGTTGTGTTGTGTTGTGTGTGTTGTGTTCAGTTTGATTGTGTGTTGTGTGTGTTGTGTTGTGTGTGTTGTGTTGTGTGTGTTGTGTGTGTTGTGTTCAGTTTGATTGTGTGTTGTGTTGTGTGTGTTGCGTTGTGTTGTGTTGTGTGTGTTGTGTTCAGTTTGATTGTGTGTTGTGTGTGTTGTGTTGTGTGTGTTGCGTTGTGTTGTGTTGTGTTCAGTTTGATTGTGTGTTGTGTTGTGTGTGTTGCGTTGTGTGTGTTGTGTGTGTTGTGTTGTGTTGTGTTGTGTGTGTTGTGTGTGTGTTGTGTTGTGTTGTGTGTGTTGTGTGTGTTGTGTTCTGTGTGTTGTGTTGTGTGTGTGTTGTGTGTGTTGTGTGTGTTTTGTGTGTTGTGTTGTGTGTGTTGTGTGTGTGTGTGTGTTGTGTGTGTTGTGTTGCGTGTGTGTTGTGTGTGTTGTGTGTGTTGTGTTGTGTGTGTTGTTTGTGTTGTGTTGTCTGTGTGTTGTGTTGTGTGTGTGTGTGTGTGTGTGTGTGTGTGTGTTGTGTGTGTTGTGTTGTGTGTGTTGTGTTGTGTGTGTGTGTTGTGTGTGTTGTGTTGTGTGTGTTGTGTGTGTGTTGTGTGTGTTGTGTTGTGTGTGTGTGTGTGTGTGTGTGTTGTGTGTGTTGTGTTGTGTGTGTGTGTTGTGTGTGTTGTGTTGTGTGTGTTGTGTGTGTGTGTTGTGTGTGTTGTGTTGTGTGTGTTGTGTGTGTGTTGTGTGTGTTGTGTGTGTTGTGTTGTGTGTGTTGTGTTGTGTGTGTTGTGTGTGTTGTGTGTGTTGTGTGTGTGTGTTGTGTTGTGTGTGTTGTGTGTGTTGTGTGTGTGTTGTGTGTGTTGTGTTGTGTGTGTTGTGTGTGTTGTGTTGTGTGTGTGTGTTGTGTGTGTTGTGTGTGTTGTGTTGTGTGTGTGTGTTGTGTGTGTTGTGTTGTGTCCGCTGCACCGTGTGAAAGTTCAGGCTATTGTTCTGCGAGACTTTCATGTCGGACAATGACCTGGACACAGCGGGTGTGAACACGTAACGCCCATCATCAGGTTATGAAAACGTGTGTGAGTGTGTGTGTTCGGTAAACATGCACATGTGTAAAGTGTGTGTGTGCTCATCACATGGTGTTTGTGTGTTTGTGTGTGTGTGTGCTTGGATAACAAGCTGCTGCTGTTTGTCTATGTCAATGCTTTTCTTACTCAGTGTTTTTGTCTTATTTCCAGTCCAAATATCGTGTGTGTTGTGTTCTGTGTGTTGTGTTGTGTGTGTGTTGTGTGTGTTGTGTGTGTTTTGTGTGTTGTGTTGTGTGTGTTGTGTGTGTGTGTGTGTTGTGTGTGTTGTGTTGCGTGTGTGTTGTGTGTGTTGTGTGTGTTGTGTGTGTTGTGTTGTGTGTGTTGTTTGTGTTGTGTTGTCTGTGTGTTGTGTTTTGTGTGTTGTGTTGTGTGTTGTGTGTGTGTGTGTGTGTGTGTGTGTGTGTGTGTGTTGTGTGTGTTGTGTTGTGTGTGTGTGTTGTGTGTGTTGTGTTGTGTGTGTTGTGTGTGTGTTGTGTGTGTTGTGTTGTGTGTGTGTGTGTGTGTGTGTGTGTGTGTTGTGTGTGTTGTGTTGTGTGTGTGTGTGTGTTGTGTGTGTTGTGTTGTGTGTGTTGTGTGTGTGTGTTGTGTGTGTTGTGTGTGTTGTGTGTGTGTTGTGTGTGTTGTGTGTGTTGTGTGTGTTGTGTTGTGTGTGTTGTGTTGTGTGTGTTGTGTGTGTTGTGTGTGTTGTGTTGTGTGTGTGTGTTGTGTTGTGTGTGTTGTGTGTGTTGTGTGTGTGTTGTGTGTGTTGTGTGTGTTGTGTGTGTTGTGTTGTGTGTGTGTGTTGTGTGTGTTGTGTGTGTTGTGTTGTGTGTGTGTGTTGTGTGTGTTGTGTTGTGTCCGCTGCACCGTGTGAAAGTTCAGGCTATTGTTCTGCGAGACTTTCATGTCGGACAATGACCTGGACACAGCGGGTGTGAACACGTAACGCCCATCATCAGGTTATGAAAACGTGTGTGAGTGTGTGTGTTCGGTAAACATGCACATGTGTAAAGTGTGTGTGTGCTCATCACATGGTGTTTGTGTGTTTGTGTGTGTGTGTGCTTGGATAACAAGCTGCTGCTGTTTGTCTATGTCAATGCTTTTCTTACTCAGTGTTTTTGTCTTATTTCCAGTCCAAATATCAAACATTTCTTATGTCAAGATGCATTTACTAGATGAGTAAAACGACATAAGATATTATGTCCTGTTTTCTGGAGAAAAAGAATGTCCTGAGAAAAATAATGTTGTTTCTGTTAGAATTAAAATTATTTTTCTCACTCCATTGGCAGATAATTTTGCTTTTTTAAGCATCAACTCACTTAATTTTGATTAATTCCCACGGAAACAGGACATAATATCTTATATCATTTTACTCATCTAGTAAATGCATCTTGATTTATTTGAGATATTTGGACTGGAAACAAGACTGAAACAGTAAGTGAGTAAGAATAGCAGTGAACAGGAGCACATGTGTTTTTGAGTGCAGGGTTAGCTGGAGTTGGTTGAAACATCTCCACACTTCCTTCCTTCAATTCACACAAGCCCTCCCTGGTGGTTTCCCCAATCACACAATCACACAATCTGGCGGCGCATGTTACCCCGCATCACGTCCGCATGTTCTCAGACCGACGACCTCTGATAGGATGTCAAATCCAGGAATGAAAACACAAGAATAACCAATACTACCATCACATTCGTTCATTCGCTCAGGCAAGGGCCAAGCGTGCCAGTGTTCGCATCGACTCGGTTTCTCAGAGCGCACAGAAGAAGAAGAGCGAGGCGGAAGACAAGTCTGAACAGGAGATCCGCTGGCCAGACCAACATAAGACTACACTGAACACTGTCAGGGGGACTCGGGACATCACTCACAGTGGCAGATCCAGGACCAGTCTGTCTCAACTGTATCACATTTCATGAAGTTTGCATAAATTATGATGTTAGTTTTCATGTTTGATACTGTGAAGCTGTTTTGGAAAAATTTCAATTGTATGAAGCGCTATGGAAATAAAGGTGACTTGACTTGGCAGCTTGAAAGAACTAGTATTGCTATAAAACATAACTTGTATAAAGAAAAACATACAAAAATAAACATAAAAACAGAGAATAAAACATAAAAACACTACTCCACTAATACTTCACTAATACTCCACTAATACTCTACTAATACTCTACTAATACTCTACCAATAATCCACTAATACTCCGCTAATACTCCACTAATAGTCTACTAATACTCTACTATGCTAATACTCTACTAATACTCCAGTAATACTCTCTACCAATACTCCACTAATACTCCACTAATACTCTACCAATACTTTACTCTACTAATACTCTACTAATGCTCTACTAATACTCCACTCCACGAATACTCTACTAATACTCCACTCTACGAATACTCTACTACTACTCTACTAATACTCCACTAATACTCCACTCTACTAATACTCTACTCTACCAATACTCCGCTAATACTCCACTCTACTAACACTCTACTCTACTAATACTCCACTAATACTCCACTCTACTAACACTCTACTCTACCAATACTCCGCTAATACTCCACTCTACTAACACTCTACTCTACTAATACTCCACTAATACTCCGCTAATACTCCACTCTACTAATACTCTACTAATACTCCATTAATACTCTACTCTACCAATACTCTACTAATACTTTGCTAATACTCTACTAATGCTCTACTAATGCTCCACTAATACTCCACTCCACAAATACTCTACTAATACTCCACTCTACAAATACTCTACTACTACTCTACTAATACTCCACTAATACTCCACTCTACTCTACTAATACTCCGCTAATGGTCCACTCCACTAACACTCTACTCTACTAATACTCCGCTAATACTCCACTCTACTAATACTCTACTAATACTCTGCTAATACTCTACTCTACTAATACCCCACTCATACTCCACTAATACTCTACTATACTAATACTCTACTAATACTCCACTAACACTCCACTCTACTAATACTCTACTACTACTCTACTCTACGGATACTCTACTACTACTCTACTAATACTCCACTAATACTCCACTCTACTAATACTCTACTACTATTCCACTAATCTCTACTCTACTAATACTCTACTACAACTCTACTACTACTCCACTAATACTCCACTCTACTAATACTCTACTACTACTCCACTAATACTCCACTCTACTACTGCTCTACTACTACTCTACTAATACTCCACTAATACTCCACTCTACTAATACTCTACTACTACTCTAATACTACTCCACTAATACTCCACTCTACTAATACTCTACTACTACTCCACTAATACTCCACTCCACTAATACTCTAGTCAAGTCAAGGCACCTTTATTTATATAGCGCTTTTTACAATACAGATTGTATCAAAGCAGCTTCACAGTGATAACATGAAAATAATACAACAAAGTTTGTTTCTAAAAGAAAATTGCGTCAACATCCACCTTAAGTAAGGCAGATCAATAATATTATTGAATATTAAATGTCCCCAACTAAGCAAGCCAAAAGCCAAGGCAACAGTGGCAAGGAACCAAAACTCCATCAGGGACAGAATGGAGAAAAAAACCTTTGGAGAAACCAGACTCAGTCGGAGGGCCAGTTCTCCTCTGGCCAACGAAAAGCCAACTCTATTACTACTCCACTAATACTCCGCTCTACGAATACTCTACTACTACTCTACTAATACTCCACTAATACTCCACTCTACTAATACTCTACTACTACTCTACTACTATTCCACTAATACTCCACTCCACTAAAACTCTACTAATACTCCACTAATACTCCACTATACTAATACTCTACTACTACTCTACTACTACTCCACTAATACTCCACTCCACTAATAATCTACTAGTACTCCACTAATACTCTACTACTACTCTACTACTACTCCACTACTACTCCACTAATACTCCACTCTACTAATTCTCTACTAATACTCCACTAATACTCCACTCTACTAATACTCTACTAACGCTCTACTAACTCTACTAATACTATGTGGGATATGTGCATGTGGGATCATTTACTAATTTGACGGGCAAATCTGCGGATTGTGTTGGTGCATCATATTTTAACTCAGATAACTTCTTTTATACCATGGTCTGGGTGAATACTCGAATCTGATTGATAGAGGACACCTAGTAAAAGAGTTCTGGTGAAACTGACTGTTTACCGTTCGAAATTAATAAATAAATGCGCTGGCTACATCAGCTGTAAGTAACTATCGCAACAGGCAGTCAAAGTATCCGTTTACAATTTATTGTATCAAAACAAACATCCAGTTAGCCGTTATACATAGCCTACTAATACAAGTAACTGCGTTATTTCTTCTAACCTTTTTGGAGAATTTGACAAAAAATACGTTAACTTTCTGGCTCGTAAGTTAGCTAAACTGTAGGGTTCTACGAGCTGAGCGGACTATAGATATCTCCGGTTGCTAAATAAACCGTCAGGCGTAACCAGGGAAACCAAGTTTTTGTTTGTAAAGATTTCGATTGTAAAACTAAAATATAAACTAATGTTTTAAAAATGTGTTACTTGGCAAGTGACCGTGGTATAAGCGGGTTAATGCCCTTCGAGGTGTCCATTGTCGGGTATTAATGGACTTCGGCGTAGGCTTGCCGCGATAGACGGTGTTGACGGTGTTACCGGTTTTAAGCCCCATCACCGGTGACATCACTTTCCCACCGTGACACCGCGATGTCTTGACTTTTTTAAAGTATTCGTTTTTGCTAAAATATTTATTTGAATTAATTAAAAATAATAATGATCAATTATTTAGTTCAGAAGAGAGCATATATTAAAATTAAAAACTGAACTGCGCAGTGCGTGCCAAGAGCCAGTCACGTCACAGATCAGCAAGCATCAGGATTCCATTTAGCATGTGTGGAGATGAGAACGAGTCAAATTACACAAAAGCTTATTTCGAAAGTGAAAGTATAACGCGCACGCATTTAAAAGCCAGAGCTGCCAACTTTTGAGTTTAGCTTGGAGTGAGACTTTTCCGACGGGTGTGCTTGCACACGCAAGGTCTCTCGCTCGCTTTCCCTCTCTCCCGTACGCGCGCGCTACGCGGTTTGAAGCACAATCTCTGTCTCGCGTGCGCGCTCGCTCTAGATTCCAGGAGATTTTAACTATTTTGCGGCATAACTAGTCGATCACGAGTGGCTCAACAGGTAGATGTATAGATAAACTCATCTTCCAGGCATTTGACTGACCAGGTTGACACTTCATGCGTGAGAAATCGGGGGTGTGGCGTGAGATGCGTGAGAGTTGGCAGCTCTGTAAAAGCTATTTAACCCCCCCGCCCCGCCCCCCACGGTGACACCGGGATTACCGGTGTTGTCACACGTCGATTAACCGGTGGGAAATTTTCCTCACCGCCGCAACCCTACTACGGCGGAGGCAACCGTCCTCCGCGTTCACGCCTCGCCGTCGTCTATTAATACCCGACAATGGACACCTCGAAGGGCATAAACCCTTACTTGTTGTTGTCATTGTTTTTTTTTGTTTTTTTTTCAAATGTGTTTATTTGTATGTTTTATTTGTCCCTGACATGTTATGGCGCTTTTCCACTACACAGTACCAGCTCGCCTCAGCTCGGCTCGACTCGACTCGACTCGCCTTTGTTTGCTTTTCCACTGTGTAAAAGTTGTACCTGCACCTGCTTTCGGGTACTTTTTTCGTTCCACCTCCGGCGAGGTTCTAAGCGAGCTGAGGCGAGCTAAGGCGATACTAAAATGTGACGTGAAAACAATGCCGACTGCTGATTGGTCACAGAGAATCTGCGTCATCATTGCACGCGCCAGATGGAGTATCCAGAATAAATAACCCCGCCATTTTTAAATAGTTTGGCCAGAGATAGTTACTAAACTTACTACTATTATTATGGCAACTCGGAGGAATACGCCGTGGTCAAACGAGGAGGTGCAGACTTTCCTTTGTTTGGTTGCCGAAGAGAGGATCCAGCGAGAGCTTGATGGGGCAACGAGGAACGAAAGGCGTCGCTATGACGAACGGGTACTATTTGTGGCGGTACTTTCTGCAATGGGAAACGGAGTGAAAAGCGAGCTGAGGCGAGGCGAGCCAAGGCGAGTCGAGTCGAGTCGAGTCGAGCTGGTACTGGTAATGGAAAAGCGCCATTAGTGTGTAACCACCTGACGTAAGGAATATTTGTACTATAAAAAAATAATAAAAAGATGCAAATGTGAAAAGCGCAGCGACTCACTTGAGGTCGATGAGGATGTTCTTGCGCGTGATCTTCCTCTTGCAGAGGAAGCCGCTCTTCATCTTCACGTTATAGTTGATGTCGTGAAAGCTCATGGTCGCTCCTCGCCGGGACGCTGAGAAAGACACGCTGGTGGACACGTGTGATCGGGACACATTATTCTCCAGACCCTGGACTCCGGTCAGCTGAACAACCGCATCTGCCATCGCTAACCCTGAGGAACAGCAGAGCAGCAACATCAGCATCAGCTTCAACATCAGCTTCACTGGAGCGTTACTAGAGCTTGACTGGAGCGTTACTGGAGCGTTACTGGAGCGTTACTGGAGCTTGACTGGAGCGTTACTGGAGCGTTACTGGAGCGTTACTGGAGCGTTACTGGAGCGTTACTGGAGCGTTACTGGAGCGTTACTAGAGCTTGACTGGAGCGTTACTGGAGCGTTACTGGAGCGTTACTGGAGCGTTACTGGAGCGTTACTGGAGCGTTACTAGAGCTTGACTGGAGCGTTACTGGAGCGTTACTGGAGCGTTACTGGAGCTTGACTGGAGCGTTACTGGAGCGTTACTGGAGCGTTACTGGAGCGTTACTGGAGCGTTACTGGAGCGTTACTAGAGCTTGACTGGAGCTTGACTGGAGCGTTACTGGAGCGTTACTGGAGCGTTTCTGGAGCGTTACTAGAGCGTTACTGGGCCGTTACTGGAGCGTTACTGGAGCTTGACTGGAGCGTTACTGGAGCGTTACTAGAGCTTGACTGGAGCGTTACTGGAGCGTTACAGGAGCGTTACTGGAGCGTTACTGGAGCTTGACTGGAGCGTTACTGGAGCGTTACTGGAGCGTTACTGGAGCGTTACTAGAGCTTGACTGGAGCGTTACTGGAGCGTTACTGGAGCTTTACTGGAGCGTTACTGGAGCGTTACTGGAGCTTCACTGGAGCGTTACTGGAGCGTTACTGGAGCGTTACTGGAGCGTTACTGGAGCGTTACAGGAGCGTTACTGGAGCGTTACTGGAGCTTTACTGGAGCGTTACTGGAGCGTTACTGGAGCGTTACTGGAGCGTTACTGGAGCTTTACTGGAGCGTTACAGGAGCGTTACTGGAGCGTTACTGGAGCTTTACTGGAGCTTTACTGGAGCTTTACTGGAGCGTTACTGGAGCTTCACTGGAGCGTTACTGGAGCGTTACTGGAGCGTTACTGGAGCGTTACTAGAGCTTGACTGGAGCGTTACTGGAGCGTTACTGGAGCTTTACTGGAGCGTTACTGGAGCGTTACTGGAGCTTCACTGGAGCGTTACTGGAGCGTTACAGGAGCGTTACTGGAGCGTTACTGGAGCGTTACTGGAGCGTTACAGGAGCGTTACTGGAGCGTTACTGGAGCGTTACTGGAGCGTTACTGGAGCTTTACTGGAGCGTTACTGGAGCGTTACTGGAGCGTTACTGGAGCTTTACTGGAGCGTTACAGGAGCGTTACTGGAGCGTTACTGGAGCTTTACTGGAGCGTTACTGGAGCTTTACTGGAGCGTTACTGGAGCGTTACTGGAGCTGAGCGTTACTGGAGCTGAGCGTTACTGGAGCGTTACTGGAGCTTTACTGGAGCTTCACTGGAGCGTTACTGGAGCTTTACTAGAGCTTTACTGTATATCACTGAAGAACTCAAAGCAGATCACACTGCAAACACTGCTTTTCTTACTTAGTATTTTTGTCTTGTTTCCAGTCCAAATATCAAACATTTCTTAAATCAAGATGCATTTATGAGTAAAATGACATTAGATATTATGTCCTGTTTTCCGGAGGAATTAATCAAAATTAAGTGAGTTGATGCTTAAAAAAAGATGCTTAAGATTATTTTTCTCGCCCCATTGGCAGATAATTTTGCTTTTTTAAAGCATCAACTCACTTAATTTTGATTAATTCTCCAGAAAACAGGACATAATATCTTATGTCATTTTATATTATTTTATTCATCTTGATTCACGAATATTTAGATATTTGGACTGGAAACAAGACAGAAATAAACCTTTTTTGCAGTGTAAGGAAGGAAATTGAAGTTTATTCATATAGCACATTTCATACACTATGGCAATTCAAAGTGCTTTACACAGAAAGGAATTAAAATAATCACAAAATAAAAGCAAGGAAAATTAAACCAGTTATAAAAGGAATTGGTGACACTTTACAATAAGGTTCATTAGTTAACATACTAAGAATGAGCAATATATTTCTACAGCATTTATTAATCTTAGTTAATATTAATTTCAACATTTACAAATACGTTATTAAAATCAAAGGTTGTATTTGTTAACATTAGTTAATACACTGTGAATTAACATGACCAGCTGTATTTTTATTAACTAACATTAACAAAGATTAATAAATACAGTAAAAAATGTATTTCTCACGGTTAGTTCATGTTAGTATGTATTAATTAATGTTAACTAATGAACCTTATTGTAAAGTGTTACCAAGGAATTAAAAGAGATATATAGATGATACAGTCAGTTATAAAAGGAATTAAATTAGTAAAAAAATAAACTTCTCCTCTTATTTTTCACAGTTGCGTGTTTTACTGTGAGATTTCCCATGTTGATGCAAGTCTGTGCTGTTCTTTCTACTCTGATAACAGATTCTCAACATACCTGATCAACTCATTACCATATGCATTCATACATTCATGGCATTTTAATGCTAGTGTTGTAGACACTTAAAAAATAACCATATAGGCTAGGGCTGGGCGATAAAACGATAACGATAATTATCGCGATATAATTTTTCTCGATAAAACGATATCAAGAGTTCGATAAATGTTCGATAATGTTTATGCGCCAAAAGCGGAACGAAACTCATTTGAACCGCGCACGCCTCACGGACTGTTTATCCGCTCGGCTCAAAGTCCAAACGGCAGCGCGCGCGACTTGCAGTGTTGCCAACTTAGCGCCTTTGTCGCTATTTTTAGCGACTTTTCAGACCCCTTTAGCGACATTTTTTCAAAAAAGCGACTAGCGACAATTTTAGCGACTTTTTGGACAAACCTCAGTAACCTCTAAATGTTGCGAGTACTGTCCTGCGAGCGCGAGCTCTTGCTTTCTCCCTGTCGTCACTCTCTCTAGCTGCGTCTCCCCTGTTCAGTGAATGGCTGAGAGCGCACGGCCGCTGACAGACGCGAATGAGCTGTGTTTTTCCACGGATTTATCACTTATCTGCTTTTCTTTTGTTTTATATTTAAAGAATTCAGTTTAACCATTTTCATTTTATTTATTTTCTTGTGCTTGAATTACTTGTAACACTCACTATCACAGAGCTTAGTTCATCCGGTTCCCTAACTCTCTCAATTCAGATAATGTTCCACATAGGCCTCTACAAATGTAATCATTCACTATATTATAGCTATTAGGCCTATAGCTACTCGTTCTATTGTCTGACAACAAAAAAAAATAGGAAATGAAAACAGCTTTATTTGACATTCGGCTAGGCTATTATATTAAATAGAGCATTAATTTAGAGAGAATGCGTTTACTCTGATCGGCTTCGAGAAGCGCTTGAATTCAGCGAAGAACACTAATGACTCGGTGATTTAAACCAGTTTAAAGGCAGATGGAACAGCGCAGACAAACAGGAGAAACACTGTACGCAACGATACAGTCAGAATCTGAATTGATACTGAATCCATTTACCATGGACTTACTGTAACGTAGTTTCCAGACAGCAACATAGTGCTTGCCCAGATCCGGCCCATATCTGGTACGCATGGAATCCACATGTACCAGATGTGGCCCGGATCTGGGCTGACACTATGTTGCTGTCTGGGTAGCCTAGTAATATTAACTGCACCTTGAAATGTGGGATATAGTAGGCTATTGAATTGTATTATATTATTAATGTAGACAATGTATTAAAGAACTAATGGAATATAATTACAGTATTTAATAATGTATTTAGGCGACAGTTTTTCATACAAATACCATAGAAACCATAAAGTTACATATTGCCATGATAGTGAGGTGCTATAGGCTATGCTTTGTTTTATCTGTGGTTATCATGATCTAAATGCATGATACTGGATAACCAATGGTTAATTTGAATAAAACTCAAACAGTCAGAATGTTACATTTACCAAATAAAAATGTGGTTGTTAATTTTTTTTAAATAGATGAACGTAATGATAGAATAGAATTAACATAAATTTAACATAGTAGTATTAGCTTGAGTTAGGATGCAGATTTACTGTCAACTCACTGTCAAATATGCATTTCGAGATAAAACATGTAATATTAATATTGCAGCCTGCACTGTAAACTGCTGAAGATGTGTGCCAAAGTCAGGCAACAGAAACCTGTTTCAAGACTTGAAACAACATCCTTCATTAGCACATGCAGAAACTAAGAAATAAATGTTTGGCAAGTGTTTGTCATGATATGTTTTGACAATAAAGAGTAGTTTAAAACCACAATTAACGCGCTGGTTTCTACAACTTTTACTTAGGAGCAAAAATCTGCCTTTAAACTTGAAAGAAATAAAGATTTGACATTTATCGTGATAATTATCGATATCGACTGATATAAAAAAAATTATCGTGATATTTTTTTTAGGCCATATCGCCCAACCCTAATATAGGCTATTGCCGTCATATTGTAATTAAATGTAAGCAGCAATTAACTAACACGCTAAGATTCTTTCAGAAATGTTTTTGGACACTCATGATGGCACACTATGTTATTTATGAAAAAGCCCTACATGGCATTTAAACTCCAACATTAATATGGTAAATAATATACGGTTTTTGAACACCAATGTTATTTTTTAAACGCCTTACTAATTAGGCTAGCGAATATGCTAATCGAACATTCTATCATAAATATAGGCTAAACATAAAAACAGCGCTACTTGTAGCCTACATTTACATAGCCTAACGTTCAGTCATATAACAGACGCCTATGTGCAAAGCGACTTACAACTGAGGACAAAAGCAAGCGGGTCATAATGAAGAGGCAAAAACAACGCAAGAAGTGCTCAATTATGATTGATTTGAATTATGAAAATTATGATTTTCTTATTATGATGAGCTGAATAACTACTTACGTCATTTCTCACCATGTTCATTCATATCTAAGCAAAACATTATGTAAAACTTTGTTGAAATATCCCTCCACGGGCTTCACAAATCAACACAGACCAGAACAATCGAGGTCGTTTTCATCCCAACAGCGGAAAAATGCCGAATAATCATCGATTACGTGGTCGAGAAAAGCCGCATTCACACACACTCACCTGAAGAGGAGCCTATCGCTGCTCACGCGAGCACGGCTGGTTTTATGCAAGGAGTGTGTGTGTGTGTGTGTGTGTGTGTGTGTGTGTGTGCGCGCATGCGCGTGCGTGCTCTGTGTAAGATATGAATGAGGTTTCATAAAGCACACACGAGGCGCGTCACACGTGTTATGATGACCGGAGTGACTTTATATAGCTTATACATATCAGCATTACATATAAACACCATCGGCATGTACAAGAGGGATCGTGTTTAAAAGTAGCTACCATGCAGTAATAACCTACTTAAATATCATGACAATGAATTCGGCATGGGTATCAAATAACAAAGTATTGTATCAAATAACAAAGTATTGTGCGATTAGCATTTTACCACTATGATAAAATATATATACACACATATACAGTGTACATATATACAGTGCCATTATTTGAGATTGTTTAAAGGTGACAGTTAAAATATCATTCATAACAATAGATCATTTAAATTGTCCTCAAAGTAATTTGTTTTAGCTAAAATCCTGATTTCTAGACAGGCAATTCTTCAGGCACACCAACTGAATTGGACTTGTGAGCTAAACTGATAAGCTCAGGACAAACTAAAAGGATAATAAAAAAAAAAACTAAAAGTGAAGTGAAGTGAAGAAGTTTAGATGAAGTGGTGAAAACTTTAAAAGAAATGGTGGCCGGTTACATCATCTCAAAGCACACACATACACTGTAAAAACGTAATATGATTAATAAGTTGTGACAACATTTTTTATATTGCTTTAACTCATCAAAATAAGTTCAACAATTTTCAACTTTTTTTATAAGTTATACAAGATGCAACTCATTTTTTTAAGTCAGTTTAATGTGATTTAAGTTGAAATGACTTAAATATACAAGTTGATTGTACTTAATTATAAGGCAGCAACTTTTCTTTCACATCGTACAAGCATATTGTTACACAAGTCTTGGTGTTTGAAACAAAAGTTGTCAATTCGTCGTTTATTTAGGTAACTTCTACTTTATATAGCCTACACATGCACATCTATATTAACTATCTAAGCCTTTGAAACAAGACTTTATGGGGAAAATTACATACTTTAATACAGTTTAATTACTGTATTGATACAGTTTAATTAAATTGAGAAATTACATGAACCAAAGAATCCTGCCATTACTTAAACAGAACACCTCAAATAAAATTATGAAACAAAAGGTATTCAATTATACAACAGCCCATACTTGGCTCTTCCTACATACGGTTTTATTGTCTCTCTTAACAAGTTACACAACAGTGTGTTTGACAAACTCACGGCAACTGGACTCTGTCCACATATATAAACCTTATTTAAAAAAAAAACTCACTGAGAAAAAAAAAAAAAAAACTATAGCCTAAAAGCGACAACAAACCAATAGTTCACAATGTCTTTAACCTCAATCCACCTCGGTTATGCATGCAAACACACAATAATGAGAGCCAAAAGGAAAATATTTTAAATATCCACATGACAGTACTGTAATATTTGACTGGTTTTTCTGGTTACTCTGGAGTTATTTATCTAACCACACACTGGCACGCACGCACGCAACCGTCTGTCTCTCTGAATTAGATTTCACATGAGTTCTGTCTCTCTTTATCTGTGGCCACACACACACACACACACACACACACACACACATTAGAGCGTCCCACCTACAATTAAAGGCATGAGGAAAAGAAACGAAAACGAAAGTGTTTGTCGAGTCTCTTTAACACTGAGCTTCTAGTCCTCCATGCAAATAGATGAGAAGAACACACACATGTGCTCAATTTGCCTCCAGGACCTGAAGGAAAACATCTGTCCTCAGTGCGGGACAGATCCGGATGAATCCGTAGATTCGGTTGCAGGGAAACTGGAAAAGATGGGATTTCAGACGTGCGACTCCTGCACTGGTAGGAAGGAGAAAGCCATCAAGACTTGTCTGGTGTGTTTGGCGTCGTACTGTGAAACACACCTTCAGATGCACAATGACTTGAATGCTGGGAATACACACTTGCTGGTGGACGTCACTGGAAAACTCCTGGAAAAGATGTGCGGTGAACACCAGAAGCTCTTGGAGGTTTACTGTCGCACTGATGGTCAATGCATCTGCTGTTTTTGCATGCTGGAAATGAAGCACAAAGGACATGAAATGGTGTGTGTGGCGACAGAGCGAGCTGACAAACAGGTAGAGTGTGTGTGAGAGTCTGATGATTTATGATTAGACAGACATTCCTTGTTCAAGTCATCTGGCACAACATGTTAAGACACTTAA
This sequence comes from Tiaroga cobitis, assembly GCA_030578255.1. Lineage (NCBI taxonomy): Eukaryota > Metazoa > Chordata > Actinopteri > Cypriniformes > Leuciscidae > Tiaroga > Tiaroga cobitis. The sequence continues at coordinate 1,741,095 of CM060613.1, forward strand.
AAGCAGCTGATGTCTTTGTGATTATCACAGTTATCTCTCCACACTGTAAAAATTATCGTGATTTTAACGGTAAAAGACTGTAAAAATGCGACTGTGAAAATTGTTAATTGGTTAACAGTAAGTTTTCATACTATATACGGTGAAAAACTGATTCTTGATCTAACCGTACATTTAATGTTATTTTACAGTAACATACTATTACATTTACAGTTTTTGGAAGTTAAAAAGAAAAATGCTACTGTGAAAACTTTTAATTGGTTAACAGAAAGTTTGCATACTCTATGTAGGCTACAGTGAAAAACTGTGATTCTAGATCTAACCGTACATTTAATGATATTTTACAGTAAAATCCTATTACATTTACAGTTTTTGGAAGTGGAAAAGAAAAATGCTATAGTGAAAAACTGTTAATTGGTTAACAGAAAGTTTTCATACTCTACACGGTGAAAAACTGTTAATCTAGATCTAGCCGTACATTAAATGTTATTTTACAGTAAAATACCGTTCAAGGTTTTGGAAGTGAACAAGTCATTGTATAATGTTCAGTGAAAAACCGTAAACCGTATAATTTTTTTCACAGTGAGCGAATGGGACATTTTAAGGGCTGTCTCAATCGCCCTAAACGTTCGCTCCCTAAAAAGTCCCACAATGCACAGTATTTAAAAACACACACACACTCTTATTTAATCATATTTCATCATAAACATAAAATGATAGACAGGTAGTGAACATAATCCAGCTATCAGTTATAATTAATATACAGCTAAATATCTTTAATACACTGCTAAATTATAATTTACTGTAAATTGCATAAAATAATGTCAGAAAGATATCAGTTCTGCTATTGTTCAGAAATACCACACTGTCAAAAAAAAGTGAAACTTACGGTAAAACAATGTAAATCACAGCTGCCGTTTTTTACCGTTAATTTCAGTCGTTGTTTTTTAAAATAATTTTTCTTTTAAATACAGTAGCAACCTTTTATGTTTTATGGGACTTAAATTTATGGCAAAAAAAAAACATTAGCTGTTGTTCTCGGTATTTTACTGTAAAAAAGTAGTAATACAGTAGTAACCTTTTAGTTTTTACGAGACTTAAATGAATGGTACAAAAAACCTTATATTTCATTAACTGATAAATCGTTATTATTCCATTTCACTGAAGTACTCAAATCTGCTAATAAAAAAAAATGATAACCACCATAATAATATGGGCAGTAAAAATGAAATCCACAAACAAAGTTCGTTGCTGGCTCTCATGCTGTAGGGTCACAGAGATAATACAATCAATAATGTGAAATTTATAAGACTATATATGAGATCAGTGAATCAGGCCACTACATGATGATTGTGTCATCAACAATATGTAGCCAACATCACCCGATCACATTTTCTCTAAACTTTCCGTGTAATAACGAATGTTTTATAAACACAGTTACAGCAGTCAGAAACTCTAATGTGAGTAAGTAAAGGGTCAAATTAAAGCAAACACTGATAATGGTGAAGCGCATTATCAACGGTCAAGCACATGTAAACACAGCTGGCTTTTTTTCTTTTCTTTTTTTACCATAAATTGAAGTTCAACGCCATAAAACCTAAACTATTACTACCATATTTTTTTTACCTGTGGTATGTGTTCTTCCAAAATCTGTACATTTAACAGTATTTTACTGTAAAATTACATGAAATGTCCGTGAGATCTATTACAGTTTTTCACTGTATAAAGTAAAGGTACATATACCATTAACCAATTAACATGTTTTTTCCGTTGCATTTAAACAGTCTTTTACCGTTAAAATTACGTACAATTTTCACAGTGCAGTAATGAAGTTAGCACGTTGCCGGAAAGAGTAATCAGTGTCCCAATGTGTAGAGAGCCAGCATCCTTACCAGTGTACGAATAAGTGCACATTATACAACAATTCACAACCTAGAGAGCTTATTGAGACACACCCATGGTCTTGAGTCTTGTTGTCCAATGATTCCCAGAGGCAGCTGGAAAAGTCCATGCAGATCGTTACGGATCGAGTGACTGACCTGAAGGAAATCCAGAAGTCGGCAGGTTCCCTCAGGGTAAGTCCGTCCGTTGCTCATTTAAAAGTGCAATAAGTTTTCAAACTCTTTCTTTTATCTCAGATTAATAGGCAGAAACTATAATTAAGCCATTGGTTGACATCACAAAGTGAGTTGAACCGTGAACAATGGAAGATGGGACAAAAAGTTACACACTTTTAACATGAATTGACTCTCTTTTGCAGCCGTTCTCTAGTGACCAGTCGATGAATTGCAGTTTAAGTCACTTTCGTTTTGGTTTCAAAAGAGAGACAGGAAGGTTGCTACTTGACTTTCACACATGAACAACCAAATAAATGCTTAAAATTCTTAAGTACATCTGACTATATGTCCACTAACAGAACCTGACTCAAGCCACAGAGGAAGAAGGTGACAGGATCTTTACCGAGTTGCTTGGCTTTATACAGAAAAGCCACACAGAGATGATTGTGCTGGTCCAAACTCAGATGACCACGGAGTTGGACCGAATTCAGGGACATTCAGAAGGTCTGGAACAGGAGATCTCAAAGCTGAGGATGAAACAGTCCGAGCTGGAGCAGCTCTCTCATACTGATGATCACATTTACTTCCTCCAGGTAACACAGGGGTGTCCAATCCTGCTCCGGGATGGCCACTGTCCTGCACAGTTGAGCTCTAGCCCCAATTAAACTCACCTGAACCAATCAAGGTCTTCAGGATTACCGCAATCTTCTAGGCAGGTGTGTTGAGAAAAGTTGGAGCTGAACTCTGCAGGACGTTGGCCCTCCAGGACCAGTGCCCGGTTGCATAAAGCACCTTACGTGCAATTTTCCCTTAAAGGTACACTGTGTAGGAATTTCTCCCATCTGAAATTGTATTTTGCATTCAAACGAATAGTGCTCTCTAGCGCCTCGCTTTTTCAAATGCGTGTTGCAACTACAGTAGCCGTTATGTACCATGAAGCTACAAGAATATATCTTCCAATAGCACTTAATAGAGTTTAACTATACATGTTCTACTGTTATGCTGCCTATATAATGAATTACACAACCAAGCAATGAAAAAAAGCTTGTAATTTAGACCGTAATATTGACTTACCTGTCGAGAAGAAAGCCGGCAACTCCAAAGTCTTTCTCCTTCATTAGCTCTTTTCACCTGGGAAAAGCCATCCCGATATTTACCCTCGTTTTTTTAATTCGCCAGTCACGTTTCCTTTTAAATTAGTTTTTTTGCTTTTTTGGCGACGAGGATTCCTTCTCCTGTGGCTCGGCATAAGTATGATCCTACATTATCTGATCTCCTTGTCCGTTTCAGCTGGTTTTAGTCACGTGACGCTGGCTCTGAACGAAAACGCGTTGTGGAAACTCGTTTAGGTAGGCTAGTGCTTTTCGTCCCTCTCTGCTATTATAGTTTTTCAAGATGGCGGTACAAAATGGAAGCCTCCATGGACTTACCCGTCCTGTGTAATTAAAGATAAGAAATTCTTCGCTTACGAGGATAAGTCAGATCTTTGGCAGAGGTAATTTTACACTAATGAGGACATATTTATGAATAAAGACATTGATTTTAGCCCATAAAATACTTAAAAAACTACACAGTGTACGTTTAAGAACGCGCTTAGGTTTCCCTTAAAGTTAAGGGTGTTGCAAAAAATAACCCTTAAGAGGTTCTTTAGGTGAAACGCCATGCACCCTGAGAATTCCCTTAAATATCTATTTTTCCCTTAAGTATTCTCTTAAAAAAACGATAAGTGTAGAATAAAGCCCATTAACTGTAGGACATAGGACAGTATAACATAAGGTTTGGAAAACTTCACCTTAAGTGTGACACTGAGCGAGCAGTTTCAGTCCGAGTCTTCTAACGAGACGCGATCGGCCGCTTTCTATGAAAACAAATTTCAAATTTTGTAGTTTTTTCACACATAAACACATAAAGCACATCTTATATGGTTAACGGAAGCTCAAACGTGCGTTCGTCACGTACAAGAACAAACATCATTGGTTCTCTCGCTTATGCGCACGTTTGAGCTTCTGAAACAGCCTGAATCATTTGGATAACTTTTATGTCTTTCAATAAATGGACAGAAATGATAAGAGAATATTACAAATATCTTTATTTGTTTCTAAATATCAATAAAAGTCTTATGGATTTAGACCGACATGAGGGTGAGAAAGATGACAATTTTCGATTTTGAATAAACTCAATTTGAGTTTCTGTCTTGTCTGGTCCTTCTCTTTCATATTTGGTTTTCCTTCTCTATGTTATGCGGATTTCTGTAAAACGAACCACTATCTGTATTAACAAATAACGTGTCCATGGCAGCAATCATATTTTATAACGGCAAAACCTGGGTCGCTGTCTTGAAACACTAAGAGAACCGTTTAAGGGATTATATGCAACACCCTTAAGTCATTCCCTTAGCTGAGGGACTAGTCTCATACTTAAGGGGAAAACTTAAGTTGCTTTATGCAACCGGGCAAAGAAATACATTAGTCTTAAAATGAAGCATGTATTATATATGATCAACAAATGGAATCAATATTATCAAAGTCTTTCAACTAATTGGGACTGGGCTCATGTAGCGACTCAAGCTCAGAGCTTGTTATCGGAGGCTTGCTTGATTCCTGTGACGAGCAAACAGTTTACTGCAAGAAGCTTCGGATAAAAGTGGAAACCAAAGGACTAATTCTCAATCTGTTGTAGCACCCTTACCGCCACTTGTGATTGTCTCCAAATCTCGTAGGAGGTCGAATCTCGCTGGCCGACTTCGCAGTGTACCGACTTTCCCAGCCTAACCACTAATCCACAGTTCTCCTTTGGAGAAGTTATCAAGTCCCTCTTCTCATTGAAAGCACAAATAGAGGACATTTGGAGACTGGAAATGACCAGGATATTCTCAGCAGGTAAAAACGAATGTTTTATGAAAAAAGTTAGTCCACATACGTGGTCAGTTTTAATTCAAAGAATGGGACTACTACTAGATCTTTGTGGTCTTATTTTCCATCCATCTAAAAGCAACAAGTACTCCCAGAAGTTGGATAGCAGCCAGTCACTGGCCTAAGATTTGGTGGATTTCAGCATCTGTATCTTAACAGTTGGTAGGTGGGCTGTCAAAAGGAGTGTATAACTATACTCTTAAAAATAAAGGTTTCTATTTGGCATCAACGGATCCATGAAGAACTTTTAACATCCATGAAACATTCCCAGTGCAACATCTGTGCTGTCCCCAGTATCTTTTCAAAGGTTCAGAATTGTCCTATTGTATTAATACAAAACCCCCATTTGGAACCTTTGTTTTTAAGTGTGTGGTTCAGCATCTGTACTTTATGGAAAATATATTTCAATGCACATGCATTCCCTCGCAAAAGTTTTGCATTCCCCCACAAAACCCTACACAAAGTTTTCCAGGGAAATGCAAATGATTGTGAGCGACCTCAAAAGTTTCTTAGGGGAAAGCAAAAGCATTGAAATGTAACTTTTCCTCTTCATCTCGTATTCATCTTTTCCATGTCCCCTCAGTGCAGTGATGGGCAACTCTAGCCATTGTTTCCTCCACTCCTCCAGAGTTTAGCTCCAACTTTCCTTAATTTCATGTAGCTCAAACAGTAGAGCATTGGCACTTGCAACGCCAAGGTCATGGGTTCGATTCCCAGGGAAAGCAAGAACTGATAAGAATGTAAAAATGTACACCTTGAAATGTCGCTCTGGATGAAAGCATCTGCCAAATGCACAAATGTAAATGTAACTCTTATCAAACACGCATGAAAAATCCAACCAGACTGCTTGAACACTACAGGCAGGTGTGCTTGATTAATGTTGGGGTTAAACTCTGCAGGTATAGTGGCCCTTGAGGGCCCCCAGAAAGCAACATCGTGTCGGCCAAGATCCGGGCCACATCTGGTACGTGGACTCCACGCGCACCAGATGTGGGCCGGTTCTGGGCAACACTATGTTGCTCTCTGGGTCCTGCCTAAGGGGCCACATACTTCACAGAACACTTGTGATTTACAAAATCCTATGCGTGTCGCATCCCTTGCGAAAAAGTCTGCATATTCCCATATAACCGATCCATTCTCTTACACCTCACATCTCTCTAGTGACTGCAGAGAAGATCCTACTGCCACAAGAACCCAAAACGAGGGAGGACTTTCTAAAGTGTAAGTCATTATTTTTGCTCACATTTAAAAAGAACCTACACCTTCTCCAAGAAAGGCAAAAGGTACAATAGGAAAATCTCTATTCCCTCTGTATTCCTTAAGTGGGATTTGTTCTCCCAACTCATTCAGCGCATAATCCACCCTGGAGCCAATTCTAAAGACTTCATTGGTCATGTCAATCACAGTGCTGATTGCCTACACAATGCTACAACAAATACTAACTCCTGACCTCCTGCCTAAGCCCTAACCTTAACTAATGAAATTGGCTGTCCTGAAGACATTGATTGGCTTGTTCAGGAGTGTTTGATTAGAGTTGGAGCGAAACTCTGCAGGACAGCGGCACATCAGTACCTATGTTGCCCATCCCTGCCTTAGTCCTTGATTGTTTAGCAAGGATACAAATCATTTCAATTCTTCCTTCACATTAAGTTCTGTTTTACGTACCAAGACCTTACCAGGCCCGGCGCCAGAGGAGAGGCCCATGAATGTCCCAGTGCCCCCTCCAGACCGACAATCAAGAATCACCCCTGAATCTAGGGCTGCCCTCGACTAAAGACTAAAGATTTTTCGGTAACACTTTACTTGAAGGGGTGTATATAAGACTGACACGACACATGTCATGAATATGAAGGAGGGTTTATGTATGTTTATGACAACTGTCATTAAGTGTCATTCGCTCAATTATGACATTTTTAATGCAAATATGACATTGTTAGAGATGTCTTTGTTATGACACCTTGACATAAACCAATACATCATAACCTGTCAGTGTATTTGTCATGACAATTTGACATTACCAAGACAACATAAATTGTCATAAATGTGTCATAAACATGACATAGCAGATTAATTATCAAACTTAAGAAACCACTTATGGTTAACATTACATTAAACTGTCATGTGGTTGGTTTTGACATTGGCTGTCATGAGGCCATTATAACATTTTAATAACAAATTCAATTTGTACCACTGTAGTTGAGGTCAAGAAAAATATTCATGACACAGTTATAATGGTCTCATGACAGCCAATGTCAAAACCAGCAACATGACAGTTTAATGTAATGTTAACCCATAAAGCTAAGTGCTTTCTTAAGTTTGATAATTAATCTGCTATGTCATGTTTATGACATATTTATGACAATTTATCCTGTCTTGGTAATGTCAAATTGTCATTACCAATACCCTGACAGGTTATGATGTATTGGTTTATGTCAAGTTGTCATAACAAAGACATCTCAAACAATGTCATGTTTGCATTAAAAATGTCATAATTGAGCGAATGACACTTAATGACAGTTGCCATAAACATTCATAAAACCTCCTTCATATTCATGACATGTGTCATGTCATGATTATGAAGGTGTCATGTCAGTCTTATGGAAGTGAATCAATCAAAACTAACTTTAGCTGGACAATAACTTTATTCTAGAGCTGTTGTCATAAACATGCATGAAACCTTCATATTCATGACATGAATATGAAGTTGTCATGTCAGTCTTATGCAAACCCCTTCAAGTAAAGTGTTATAGATTTTTCTAGTCGACTAGTAGTCGTTCATTTCATCCATTAGTCGACTAATTGTGCGTTTATATTAATAAGCCATAAATCATAATAATGCGCCTTTAACTGCCTATATAAAGTACATAGCCTAATCAGCGCTCAAATGCATGCATAAAGCCACAGCGCTCCGGCAAACCTAATGATTATGAATGTGTCGTGGAAAAAACCCAGAATGAGACTGTCTAAACATTTTAATAATTTATTGGTAATGTTTTCTGTGTTTTCGGCTTCAGAGATTGTCAACGATGCTGCAGTAGTGGCCGCGCCTATATGCACGTTTCATACGGATTACATAATCGGAGAATATTAAATTTCCATTGGAATCTGTTCATTAAATGTAGAAATTTTAAGCTTTCTATATACACATATATATTTCTAATGTCTGTGAGGCAAGTATACGCTGAGTTTCGGTTCATTTATGTGATGCGCTCAAGTTCAAGACCGAATCGACAGAAAACGCCATTATTTTACAAAAACACGTTTTGTTGTTATTGTGAGTTTACAAAAATAAAAGTAGACCCTTTACAGTTTGCATTACTCTTATCTGTATGACCAAAAAATGACAGTATTTTAAGTTAAACTCAAGTGACACTTTAAAGTGATACTCAAGTGATTAGTTAACTTTAGAGCGAGCGGACTTGTAAAGTCCTGCTACTTACATGTTTCAAGTGATATAAGCCATGTCATCACACCACGTGTCAGCATTAGTCACACATCGCTACATCAGACGTAACAGCAACAACAATGGCGGACTATATGCTTGTGTTCACGCTGCAGAAGCTACCGAGCCTATTAGCTTTACTAAAGCTCTTCTGCTCCTGCGCTACTACGGTGAGCAATCTTCGTCTTCACCTTGCTGTCGCGTTGGGTTCGTATAGGCCGCGCAAAGTTATGCGCATGTTCCAAGTCTTCTTTTCTTTGTTTAGTGTATCTCTGTGGCAGAATTACAGCGCCACATACTGGTCTATACCACATCGTTTTCAGTCGGTTTCGTGTGTACTAATATATTTATTGAGACGACGCCGTGTTTACGGGAAAAAAATTAGAACGAGGAAAAAAAGAAAGATCGGATAGGGAATGCTCTGGCTTCGTGTGGATGTGGCCTAAGCCTCTTCAAGTCGACTAACGGTAAGTCGTCTATTAGGGGCCAGCCCTACCTGAATGCAATTTCGGCGGCTGGCCCACCTGAGAATATAAATGCCCCGTCGTGTCGCGTGTCCTGGCGCCGGGCCTGCCACCCCCACTTGTGGGCGATCCAAGTAAGCGTGTATAAACTGGTCTTGGCCAAGCTTTACTTGGGTTTTGCTTTTTCACCTGGTCTCTCCTCTCCAATCAGTTCTAGTCTCCTTGAGTCTGGACCCAAACACGGCCCATAGGAACCTCCGGTTATCGGAGCAGAACCAGGCTGTGGATTGCAGCATTGAGCCCCAGTCATACCCTGAACACGGGGACAGGTTCGAGTGGTGGGCCCAAGTACTGAGCAAGAAAGGGCTGACAGGCCGATGCTACTGGGAGGTGGTGTGGACCGGGCAATATGGCGTAGACATCGCAGTGTCATACAAAGACATCAGCAGAACTGGGCAAGACGACGACAGCGGGTTTGGGTACGACAGACAATCCTGGAGTTTGGACTGTACAATATTCAGATATGCACTAGTGCACAATAACGAGGAGGTGGAGGTCGGCGTACCCCTGTCCCACCGGATCGGGGTGTACCTGGATCACCGGGCAGGACTGCTGTCCTTCTACAGCGTCTCAGACACCATGATCCTCCTACACCGGGTCCAAACCAGGTTTACTCAACCCCTCTATCCAGGATTTGGGCTCTTTCAGGGATCAAGCGCGAAATTTTGTGGACTGTAAGGTGGCAGCTCACCGCAAGTAGATGACCACAACACAAGAACAACAAAATTAGTATAAATCAAAGACAGAACAACAGAGAGGAGAAACAAATATCCAGTGCTGAAATGAGATGCCAGCAATCCTGAAGAGAAAATTACGCCTATTGAAGAAACGTTTCTGTTCTGAATAGTCCAGAATAAACATTTTGTCCTGGTTGAAAAATAATTATGATATGGCATTACCAACAGTGCTGCAAGAAAATGATACTGAACGCTAAAGCTTCTGATTTTTTTGCTGGCTTGACACTTTAGATAATGTGTTTTTATAGTCCCCCTGTAGTCAATCATTGTATCCCTTAAAACTCATCTTTGCTCCCCAAAATTACATATTTAAATGTTTTTTTTTTTCCTTGGAATGTCTTAAAATATCTTGAATGTAACTCGACACCCTCGCCTCATTTAGTATGCGCGGTTCTATGAATATGCAGATGAGCCCCGCCTCCACTCACTCACTCAGCTCAGAGATCCACTGGTTGACGATCACACGTTGATCTGATTGGTTACAAGGTCGATTGTGACGTCAGAAACACCAGCGATTTCAAACCGTGTTTTTGAGACTGTCTTTGGTTCACTGCAGTTTTAAGCAGGAAATACTCAGCAATGCTGTCGACTTATGAACTTACACACGGTGCGTCTTAAAAGCTGATTTTCACCACAGGGGAACTCTAAGATACTGCACTTGTGTTTAGTATTTACATTTGTTTTACATTTAATCATTTAGCAGATGCTTTTACCTAAAGCGACTTACAACTGAGGAGAGCAATAGACACAATCAAGAGGGCAACAGTATACAAGTGCCGTAGCAAGTCTCAGTTAAAACATCACAATATTTATAATAGAAAAACTAATAGAATAGAATAGCCAAGTGCTAGTATTAATTGGTCAGGTCCTGGCGAAAAAGATTTCTTGAAAATGGCTAAAGATCTGTGTTTTACATTTTACTTACGTCAAAAGTGCTGGTTTTGGTTGTGTTTTGATGTTAAACGAAGGTAGGAACTAACTTTTCAAACATGTATGGGACAAGTTTCCAATAAAGGTATTAGATCACCAAAGAATGACAATCCTGTCATTATTTACTTCCCAAAATGACTTAAATTTGGGTCTTTCCTCATACAAAGCATCACATAATTTGAAATGTATAAGTCATATGGACCCTCTTTTGGACCACCATACGCTCAATAAACACTTCAACACAGACGCATGTTCTGTCAAGGTGCTTTTAATGGTCAGCTACGCAAAAGAAACATATCATGCAGCATCTTAAACCTCTGGAAATGAACAAGTGTAATATACCCAGGTCTTATTACAGTTCACAAGCCCTTTAAACCAACCCAAGTGTGAAACCTTGGAAAACGCTTCGACATGGTTGCCAGATATTTACATCACAGGCGAAGTCTCGTTCAGTGAAGCTAGAGAAATATATCTGGTTCAAACCTATAGATGAACGCAACGAATACAGCTTTTTTGTTTTCCAAAACACCTGATTTATTTGACGAACCACAACTCAACAAGCTCGTGAATTGCATTTTTCCTATTTTGCGCAGGTGATTAAAACATCATACCCGAAGTTATGTTTCTTGAGACGGAGATGGAGGAGTTGCACTGCAAAAAGTGCTTTTCTTAATATTTTTGTCTTGTTTCCAGTCCAAATATCAAACATTTCTTAAATCAAGATGCATTTACTAGATGAGTAAAATAAGATAAGATATTATGTCCTGTTTTCCGGGGGAATTAATCAAAATTAAGTGAGTTGATGCTTAAAAAAGCTAAATTATCTGCCAATGGAGTGAGAAAAATAATCATAATTCAAACAGAAACAACATTATTTTTCTCACCCCATTGGCAGATAATTTAGCTTTTTTAAGCATCGACTCACTTAAGTTTGATTATTCTCCAGAAAACAGTACATAATATCTTATATCATTTTACTCATATAGTAAATGCATCTTGATTTAAGAATTTGTAGATATTTGGACTGGAAACGAGACAGAAACACTAAGAAAAGCATGTTTGTAGCGCACACACTCGAGATGTGCCTGGGTGAAATACTCAAAACAAAAAACAACCCACACACGATGTTGAAGTAACATCTTAAAGTTTCCAATTAAAGAGCGTCTGAACAGACAATTATGAATTATTTACAAATATACATCCTTTAGTTCCTTCACAACACCTTTCAGGGATCGGTTTACAAAGCTGAATTTCACTTTATTTGATTTTAGTGAAACAGAACTGCGTCGAAGAGCATCTTGAAGCAATTTCCGGCTTAAAGTGCACGTGGATGATGAGGGATGAGACCGGGAGCCGAGGAGAGAGATGGAAGGGGTGAACAGGGATGAAGAGCGTCACTCTCCGGATCGACAGCAAGCCCTGAAGCCACACTGCAGGTTCTGGCATCCGCTGGCCGTGTCTGCGTGAGGACCTGCGGGACCAGAGAGCAAGACCAGTTACACACACTGGGAGATGACATGTAGTTTACATTAATGAACTCACAGACGACATTTACTAGTAAACTGAGAAAAACTAAGTGTAAATCTACACACACACTGCAAAACAAGCTTTATTACTCAGTATTTTTGTCTTGTTTCCAGTCCAGATATGTAAAAACTCTTAAATCAAGATGCATTTACTAGATGAGTAAAATGATATAAGATATTATGTCCTGTCCTAATCAAAATTAAGTGAGTTGATGCTTAAAACAAGCAAAATTAGCTAAATTATCTGCCAATGGAGTGAGAAAAATAACCATAATTCAAACCGAAACATTATTTTTCTCACCCCATCGGCAGATAATGTTGCTTGTTTTAAGCAAAAACTCACTTTTTATTTATTTATTTAAGACTATATATCTTATGTCATGTTACTCATCTAGTAAATGCATCTTGATTTAAGGATTTTTAGATATTTGGACTGGAAACAAGACAGAAACACTGAGCAATAAAGCATGTTTTGCGGTGTATGGACTGAAAGATGCTTTAAGTAAACAAAATGAAACTAGTATATGAGCTATTTTACATTTTTACGCCTCGTAACAAACCCACCCTTTACTTACCGAGACGGCGTCATACTTGGGTTTGGACTTCACATGTGGAATTGTGTATCATATCACATCACATATCATAAAACACATTCATTTGACAAGGATTTACAAAGTGTTTTGTCAGTCGAACACATGTGAGCAAAAAGACTTTCACAATGAACATTCACAAAGTTCACGGTTCAGGAATAAATTATCCGAAATAAGATTTACTGAAATATAACAAAGTATTTAAAAAAAATGTGCGAGTTGCCATGGCAACAATTTCATTTTTCACTATAAGGATGTAATAAAACAACTAGAGATAAAATAAACATTAATAACTGATACAAATGACGAAAATGACAAACTTCTAATACAGGGTTCCTGCACACTTTTTAAAGTCAAGTTTAAGGCTTTTAAGACCTTTTTAAGACCTGAAGAAATCAAAATTAATACCTTACATTAGGGGTGCGCAATATTGACAAGAATATATCTCGATATTTTAAACGTTTTGTTGATAATAATTAGATGATATTTTACTGATTGTGTTTTTGTGCTGGTGCATTGGCTGGTTTAGGCCTGTTGTTGACAGCAGACTCACGAAGATATTCATATTTTTCATATTCTATGCAGTGGTCAGTTCACAGTAGTGACAGAAATGATTAATTAATGTGCAATATTTGCCACCTTAAATTGATTTCCAGGGCCATTTTCACTTATATGTGGACATTTTTTCTAAACTTATTTAGAGTTATGCATCACCTTTTATGTCAAATAGCCTACTAACATTCAAATTATTCAAATTAAATTGTACAGTAATTATACTTATTTATACAATAATACTTAATTACACAATAATTATACAGTACCACCGTTACCAGTCAAATTAAATCATTCAATCAAAATCCATCTTTGCAGTGCAGAGGAGACACAGAAGCGGCATCAGAAGTGGCATTAATATTTACACTCCATTTACAATTGCATAAATAAAGCTATGAGAGTTTTTTTTAAATCAATATTCAATATTTAAATATGAAATGATTTCTAATTTTAACGTTTTAATTAAAGGGTACTTTAAATATGAAACTAAAACCGCCAGTATGCGGCAGCAAGTCACTGTCCTAATACCGTAAGCGAGTTGAGCATACGGTCTATGGAGTTGAGGGATTCATTCATTCAACCGATTTGTTCAAACGTCTGATTCATTCGGGAAAGAAACAAGTGATTGTTCATTGAATCGTTAAAATGACTCGTTCAAAACGTGGATTTCAGTCAAGAAATCATCGCTGTCTGTTGCATTAAGACTCTGCTACGGTTTCATTTTGAAATTCTAGTCGGCGAAATAAAGGGAAAACAAACAATATTGACAATATGGTGTCTAAAAAGTAACTCATGTTAATTTATTTTTAATTTAACTATTGTATAACATAAATATATCACACTTGTGCACGGGAAAACGGCACTCTTACTGATGTGATATTCTAATATAAGAACAGAATATGATATAAATATAAGACAAAAACTAATTTGGGGACATAGGCCTACAACTGCACTGACACATCACGCAGTGAAAGCACGAGAGACAAATGCGATGTCAGCTCACAGTGCCTCATACATCGTTAAAACAATGATTACAATATCATTATAGACAATACACATCGCACACCCCTAAGGACATAAAGAATGAACTTACGACTGAACTGACATTGCCAACTTTCTTCTTCTCTCCTCTCTCGCGTGCAGGAGACAGACGTTATTCTGCCGCGAATGTGATGCGAATTGTCACGTGAACAAGCAAATGCACAAAGATAGAATAATAAAAAATAATACTACGCTATTTAGATAGTTTTAATTTGGAAGACGTTTAGATATGTCTAAGTCGAAGTGTCATCTAAAATTTAAGACCTTTCATAAGTAAAAATAAGACTTTTTAAGACTTTTTATGGCCTTATATTTTAAAAATCTAATTTAAGACTAAGACTTTTTAAGGATCCGCGGGAACCCTGTAATATTAATAAAACTATAATAGTAAAAATAAATAAAACTGCTCTGACGTCAGTTAATGGTCACATTATTTTAGTAAGTGTTATTATATTCTACAAATCAGTTATTTCGATTTAAACGTTGTATTTATAAAATTAAATAATAAAAATGTCAAATCAAACTAAATAATTTAAAAAAAAAATATGAATTCGTATATAATATATTTTCAAAACAATCGAAATATAGAACGATCTATTATATTAATAAGTTTTCATCAACTCAGGAAACCCAGTCTGGGAGATTATGATTTAACAGAACATAAAGCGATTTAATATTCAGAGCATGTGCTTGTTAGCGAGTTATTTATTAATTAAAGGTCATGTATTTGCCGTTAACTATGGATTGCAATAAGTTTTGTGTTCATAACTATCAGTACTTCTCATTCTCAGCACCATGAGTGTGTTCTGTCTATATGTGTGTGTGATGGTGTGTTACTGTTAATCTTATCGCAGTAGAAGTGTTGCGTGTCGAGGACGGGGCAAGCGGACACCAGAGATAAAATATAATATAATATAATATAATATAATATAATATAATATAATATAATATAATATAAATCACGTATGTGTGACTCTGGATCACAGACCCAGTCTCGAGTCGCACGGGTGTCTCTGTGGCAACAACACACTGTGTGGGTCAAAATTATCGATTTTTCTTTTATGCCAAAAATCATTAGGATATTAAGTAAAGATCATGTTCCATGAAGATATTTCGTAAATATATAAATCATGTATTTCTGTGAGTGAGTGCTGCACAATCGCCAACATAAATGCACAACTTTAAAGGAGATTTTCTCAATGTTTCGATTTTCTTGCACCCTCAGATTCCAGATTTTCAATAGTTGTGTCTCAGCCAAATATTGTCCTATCCCAACACACCATACATCAATGGAAAGATTATTTATTCAGCTTCAGATGATGTATAAATCTCAATATCAAAAACTTGACCCTTGAGACTGGTTTTGTGGTGCAGGGTCACATGTATCATTATGCTCAGCACTGTGAGTGTGTGTGAGGGTGTGTTACCGTTAATGTTGTCGCAGTAGTAGAAGTGCTGTGTGTTGAGGGCGGGGCAAGCGGACACCAGCTCCTGAAGCCCCGCCCCCGTGATGAGTAGGCAGCCCGACAGATTCAGATGCTCCAGCAGAGGGAGTCCGCCACGCTGAGACAGACACCTGACACACACACACACACACACACACAGGAACGCACACACAGACACACTTTACTGAGGTATCACAATTTGTAAAAAACAAACAATCAATTTAAACAGCTGAAATCATTAGGGGTTTTCGCACCGGAACTACACTGCAAAACATGCTTTATTACTCAGTGTTTCTGTCTTGTTTCCAGTCCAAATATCTAAAAATTCTTAAATCAAGATGCATTTACTTGATGAGTAAAATGATATAAGATAGTATGTCCTGTTTTCTGGAGAATTAATCAAAATTAAGTGAGTCGATGCTTAAAACAAGCAAAGTATTCAAAGCATCAGCTCGTATTCTCCGTGTTCATTAGTGTACGATCTGTCTAACAGTGCTGTCGAATACAATACGAGATAGAATGGAAAGGAAACGGTGTATGAAGAGTTATTAGCGTACGCCGTGTGTTTGATGTCCAGTGTTGCCGAGCAGAAATACATAATCATGTTTCTCTCCGTCTCCTCAAAGTTGTGTTGGAGTTTCTCCTCAGCTTAAAGGTTAAGAGCTTCATCTATCACTGTTCTACATGTTCGTAGAGTTCGTTTCTGAGTAAATATAGAGCCTATAATCGGTGTGTGTACACCGCTTTTTTTAAAATGGCGTTTGCTGGTGTTTCGCGTGCGTTCGGCCAATCAGCGAACACTAACGCCACTGTAGCTCCTATAGTGCTGGTTTAGATCGACTCTGGAGTAGGAGTAAATCAGTTCCTCCAAAAGGAGTTCCTAGAGCTAAAATCGTTCCCAGTTCCTGCGGTGCGAACACGGCAAACTCCGGGAACTTCCGCCAATAGTTTCAGGAACTATGAAAAGGTTCCTCCGGTGCGAAAGCCCCTAATATATCGTGGCGGTGTTTGGTCTGTACCTCAGGCCGAGATCCGTGATCTGATAGCATCCCGACAGGCTGAGGAACCGGAGTGTTCGAAAGGCTCCTGATTGGTCAGTCCTGTTGTGACGA
Source organism: Tiaroga cobitis (assembly GCA_030578255.1). Lineage (NCBI taxonomy): Eukaryota > Metazoa > Chordata > Actinopteri > Cypriniformes > Leuciscidae > Tiaroga > Tiaroga cobitis. Next base: position 1,757,960 of record CM060613.1, read on the forward strand.
TCAGGGCAAGATTCGCCCTCAAACGAGCATTTAGTCCGAAAATCAACACTGCCCCTTTTGGCCTGGAGGTCACAGTGCATTTCTCTCACAGTCCAGAGCGACACATCTGATGTGCAACAGGTGGAGTGACCACAGTGGGCGTCACCCATTGAGCCATACTGCCAGTGGGAGGAGCTTATACCAGTCCTGAAGCTCCGCCTCCGGCTCCTCCTACAACAGCATGAGCCTCCCTGCGACTCAAAAATGTGGCCACGCCCACTTTCCTGTGTAGACACGCCCCCTGGTTTGCTCCAGTCGGCGGCATCCTCGATGTCGGCTAGTTTCGCCGGATCAAGAACCCACACGTGGGCGGGGCCACAGCCTGAGCCACGCCCACCAGGTCTCCGCTTAAATATGAGATCCTGGCAGCTGCGTCCTATTGGCTGAAGGGAGTGCTCGTCTTGTAGTTTGATGGGAGAGGGCGGGGCTTTTAGCAGTTTGGCTCTGCGATCCGGATTGGACGCCGTTAAGTCGCCCAAACCCAGTGAGAGAATCTTCAGCGTGCGGTCGGTGATTTTGTCGCAACCCGACAGATCCAGGTGCTCTAGAGTATGACACACCCGGAACTCCGCCCAGCTGGAAAAACACAACGAGTAACTGTAATATTCATGGGATCCACAAAATCAAAATGCTAAGACTTTATGAGTGACTCACTGAATCATTCATTCAAGAGATTCGTTCAAAAACACAGATTCATCCAGTAATGAAACAAGTGATGTCTATATGAGTGAGTCATTGAACCATTCATTCAAGAAATTAATTAATAAACACTGATTCATTCAGTAATGAAACAAGTTAAGTCTTTATGAGTGAGTCATTAAATCATTCATTCAAGAGATTTGTTCAAAAACACTGATTCATCCAGTAATGAAACAAGTGATATCTATATGAGTGAGTCACTGAATCATTCATTCAAGAAATTAATAAATAAACACTGATTCATTCAGTAATGAAACAAGTGAAGTCTATACAAGTGAGTCACTGAATCATTCATTCAAGAGATTTGTTCAAAAACACTGATTCATCCAGTAATGAAACAAGTGATGTCTATATGAGTGAGTCACTGAATCATTCATTCAAGAAATTAATAAATAAAAACTGATTCATTCAGTAATGAAACAAGTGATGTCTATGTGAGTGAGTCACTGATTCATTCATTCAAGAAATTAATTAATAAACACTGATTCATTCCGTAATGAAACAAGTGAAGTCTATAAGAGTGAGTCACTGAATCATTCATTCAAGAGATTTGTTCAAAAAAACTGATTCATCCAGTAATGAAACAAGTGATGTCTATGTGCGTGAGTCACTGATTCATTCATTCAAGAAATTAATTAATAAACACTGATTCATTCCGTAATGAAACAAGTGAAGTCTATACGAGTGAGTCACTGAATCATTCATTCAAGAGATTTGTTCAAAAAACACTGATTCATCCAGTAATGAAACAAGTGAAGTCTATATGAGTGAGTCACTGAATCATTCATTCAAGAGATTCGTTAAAACACACTGATTCATCCAGTAATGAAACAAGTGAAGTCTATATGAGTGAGTCATTGAACCATTCATTCAAGAAATTAATTAATAAACACTGATTCATTCAGTAATGAAACAAGTTAAGTCTTTATGAGTGAGTCATTAAATCATTCATTCAAGAGATTTGTTCAAAAACACGGATTCATCCAGTAATGAAACAAGTGATGTTTATATGAGTGAGTTACTGAATCATTCATTCAAGAAATTAATAAAAAAAAACAGATTTATTCAGTAATGAAACAAGTGAAGTCTATAAGAGTGAGTCACTGAATCATTCATTCAAGAGATTTGTTAAAAAAAAACTGATTCATCCAGTAATGAAACAAGTGATGTCTATGTGAGTGAGTCACTGATTCATTCATTTAAGAAATTAATTAATAAACACTGATTCATTCAGTAATGAAACAAGTGAAGTCTATACAAGTGAGTCACTGAATCATTCATTCAAGAGATTTGTTCAAAAACACTGATTCATCCAGTAATGAAACAAGTGATGTCTATATGAGTGAGTCACTGAATCATTCATTCAAGAAATTAATAAATAAAAACTGATTCATTCAGTAATGAAACAAGTGATGTCTATGTGAGTGAGTCACTGATTCATTCATTCAAGAAATTAATTAATAAACACTGATTCATTCCGTAATGAAACAAGTGAAGTCTATACGAGTGAGTCACTGAATCATTCATTCAAGAGATTTGTTCAAAAAACACTGATTCATCCAGTAATGAAACAAGTGATGTCTATATGAGTGAGTCACTGAATCATTCATTCAAGAGATTTGTTAAAACACACTGATTCATCCAGTAATGAAACAAGTGGGCTCCACAAAATCAACATGGCATTACAGTATATCAAATACACAAACACGCCGATATGAGCAGTCAATGCCAAACGTTTTGAACAATTAATTAGAAGAGCCAACCTGTGAAAGGCGGAGTCGGAGACGTCAGTCTGCGTGAGGTCCAGGTGTGTCAGGTTTGGGCACAAACTGAGGATCTGTCGCACCTGGAAGGAGAAATATTATTATTATATATTATATTATTTCATTGTTCCCAGATACATTTAAAAACAACTATTAATTAAATGTAATAATAAAAAATTATGAGTTTAAAAGCAGGATAGACCAGTTAAATATGGTTAATAGTCAAATAACTTCTATATTTAACTATATTTCATAGACATATTAGAGCTGTACGATTAAGATCGCAATCTTGATTCAAACACCCATGTGATCATTACATTATTACACCATGTGTGTATCATTATATCATTACACCAGTAGGTGGAGACAAGTGACTGTTAAAACATGTGTTTGTTATTGAATCATTCATTCAAGAGATTTGTTCAAAAAACGCTGATTCATTCAGTAATGAAAAAAGTGAAGTCTATATGAGTGAGTCACTGAATCATTCATTCAAGAGATTCGTTCAAAAACACTGATTCATCCAGTAATGAAACAAGTGAAGTCTTTATGAGTGAGTAACTCAGTCATGCATTCAAGAGATTCGTTCAAAAACGCTGATTCATCCAGTAATGAAAAAAGTGAAGTCTATATGAGTGAGTCACTGAATCATTCATTCAAGAGATTTGTTCAAAAACACTGATTCATCCAGTAATGAAACAAGTGAAGTCTTTATGAGTGAGTCACTGAATCATTCATTCAAGAGATTTGTTCAAAAAAACTGATTCCTCCAGTAATGAAATAAGTGAAGTCTATATGAGTGAGTCAGTCACTGAATCATCCATTCAAGAGATTCGTTCAAAAACGCTAATTCATCCAGTAATGAAACAAGTGAAGTTTTTATGAGTGAGTCACTGAATCACGACTCCTCTTCAGTGCTCAGTTTGGTCATGTGTGAGTGTGTGTTGATCACATGATCTGAGTAACGCACCATCTTGCTGGAGACGGTGGAGCTGTAGGCCAGACTGAGCGAACGAACGGATGAGCCAACGACAGGCAGAAGCTTTTGGATCATCCCGTCGAGAAGAGTCTTCTCTCTCTGAACCGCAGTAATGGCTGGAGACCCTTCACACGCCTCCTCTGAACACACAGAAGTTTAAAAGTGGTTCATTAATAAAGAAATTAAACCTGTATATTAACCTCTTTTTTATTTTAGGTGCACTTGGGTACATTAAAACAGAACCCAATTCTATATGCCAAATGCATACAATGAATAGACAGAACAGAGTCAGAACAGTGGCACGCCTTTATCAAACACATCAGGTTTCTTTATGTTTAAGACAAAACACATAAAATCTTCCAGCATTATCTGTAACATGCAAGCCTATGAACAGTGGAGGAAAACTAACACTGGCTTTTGGGTGATAGATAAATAAATATGGGAAAAAATCGATTTGTGGCCTTTGAGAACCACATTTTTAAAAACTATTAATCGAAAAATTTAAATTTTTTTGCCCAGCCCTACTTAAAATGAATGTTTGAGGTCAGTAACATTGTTTATTACACAGCTACGGCCCGCGGGATCATGGGAAATGTAGTTCTAAGCGAAGGCTCACCTGATTCGTCGACGTCTGCGTCCTCGTCCCACTCCTGATAGGCTCGTCCCTCGTCCTGGAGACTCTTCACCCAATCATCATCCGGCTCCTGGTCCAACTCGCCCGGAGGACCACAGTAATAGTCCCCTACAAACAGCATCATAACCAATCACACGTGACCTACAGGCAGCATACACACTGATGCTGTATCCCACAATGCAACATACTCGACTCGACCTTCAATGTTCTCCATTAAGACTGCATTAAAAATTTAAAATAACGCTTTATATGATTGGATGAGGTCCTGAATTAAAGATGTGGCATTCATGCAGTTTTTAATTACAATTTCATTAATAAATAAATAAAATAAAAACAAAAAAATATAAATGCATTAAACATGTGGCTGTAATGCAGTTTTTTAAATACAATTTAAATAATTAATAAAAAATAATAAAACAAAAAATATAAAATGTATATATAAAATATATAAAAAATTTTATAAAAGTTTTATTATTATACAAAATTATAAAAAAACATTATAAAGACAATTCACTAATTTAGTATATAATTAAAGTTTTATAATATAAAAATAATTAAATAAAAAAACAAAAACAATTCACTATTCACTTTAGTATGCATACTATATATTTTTTAATTAAAGTTTTATAATTAATTGTAAAATATTAAAAACAATAATTCACTAATGTACTACTGTTTTAAATTAATTAAAGTTAACTAATTCTAAAAAAAAAACATTTAAAAAAATTATTCACTACTGGTGTTTGAAATTAGTTTCATAATATATATAAAGGATTATGCAAATAAATCGCTAAAGTAGTATACCCTTGTTTGTAATTAAAAAAAGTAAACGTTTTTCAGAATTAATTATAAAACTTAAGTAAAAGTTAAGGTTAAAGTAGTATTTTATAATTATCAAAAAAATAATTCACTGATGCAGTTTACTACAGTATTATAGTATAAAAATACTTCAAAATCATTTGAATAATGCAGTATATTACTGTTTTTTAATGAAAATTATATTAATTTTATAATATAAAATTTAAATCAAAATGTATAAAATATTTGCTATGTAGTATATCATTTTTTTTATTAAAGTTTTTAATATAAAACAATTCGCTATTATTGTTTTTGAATGAATTAAAGTTACTTAATTATAAAATAAAATAAAAACTCATGCTGTAATAATATTCATTTAAAATATTTTAAAAGACATCATGAAATAAACATTATTTTCGACATGGCTTTAATGCGCTCAATCTTTGGTGCACATTAAACTAAAGGGAAAATATCTTTCATCTTAAAGTAATAAACATGACTCATCTGATGGTCACAAGGGGGCGATAAAGGCACATGAACTCAAAGCTGACACTATTATTATTCATTTATCAGAAATGAATGATTTCTGAAGGATCATGTGACACTGAAGACTGGAGTAATGATGCTGAAAATTCAGCTTTGATCACAGGGATAAATTACATTTTCAAATATATTGTCATAATATTTAACAATATTACCGTTTTTGTTTTTCTTGCCGTATTTTTAATCAAATAAATGCAGCCTTGGTGAGCAGAAGACTTTCAAACTTGTGTAAACGTATGTGTGACTCTGGATCACAGACCCAGTCTCGAGTCGCACGGGTGTCTCTGTGGCAATAACACACTGTGTGGGTCAAAATTATCGATTTTTATTTTATGCCAAAAATCATTAGGATATTAAGTAAAGATCATGTTCCATGAAGATATTTTGTAAATATATAAATCATGTATTTCTGTGAGTGAGTGCTGCACAATCGCCAACATAAACGCACAACTTTAAAGGAGATTTTCTCAATGTTTAGATTTTCTTGCACCCTCAGATTCCAGATTTTCAATAGTTGTGTCTCAGCCAAATATTGTCCTATCCCAACACACCATACATCAATGGAAAGATTATTTATTCAGCTTCAGATGATGTATAAATCTCAATTTAAAAAAAAATTACCCTTGTGACTGGTGGTCCAGGGTCACATATAGTCCGTCTATGAGTAACACACTTCTAGCCAGAATAGCCTTGAATTTGGTTAGATGTCGTTTTTGCCAAAATAACTTGTGAGATGTGTGATATTCCCTCATGTAAGCAAAGTCAACAGTGATTACAAGGTGTTTGGCTTCATTTCTTCACTCATTTCATTTCTTTATCTAATTGATGACTTACACAAACTGCAAAAAATGCTTTTCTTACTCAGTGTTTTTGTCTTGTTGCCAGTCCAAATATCAAACATTTCTTAAATCAAGATGCATTTACTAGATGAGTAAAATTACCTAAGATATTATGTCCTGTTTTTCAGGGAAATTAATCAAAATTAACCGAGTTGATGCTTAAAAAAAGCAAAATTATCTGCCAATGGGGTGAGAAAAATAATATTCATTATAATAATATTTTTTCACCCCATTGGCAAAACCCCGTCAAGCAAAAACTAAATTTTGATTAATTCCCCCAGAAAACAGGACATAATATCTTATGTCATTTTACTCATCTAGTAAATGCATCTTGATTTAAGAAAAGTTTGATATTTGGACTGAAAACACTGAGTAAGAGCAGCATTTTTGCCGTGTATATCTTCACTTCACATATATCTGGTGAAGTGTGTGTGTTGACGCACCTCTGGCCCAGCGCACGGGGTACAGGTGTCTCCACAGCGAGCCGGTCTTGGACACCTGAGCCCAGATGTTGCACACCTGCCCACAGCGACACAGATCCAGCGGACCCAGGAACCGGAACACCTTGAGGAGCAGCTCCTGCGGCAGAGCCGAGATGGACCCGCGCTCGCTGCCCCGCTCTGCTGGACACAACACACCGAACCACTGACACATGACATCTGACCCGAGCCTTCGACAAAGTATCAAAAGTACTAAAGTATCCAGTGTTTTTAAGAATTATTCACGGTCACATGGGTTACGCTCAACTCCAGGGGAACTCCAGATTTGCATCAGACTTCAATACGGAAGGAGGTTGAGTAACACGGGCAATGCCTGGCCTAAGAGGTCAAAGGTCATCTGCTAAAGATGGCGCAACCGAAAACAATAATATCATAGGCAAGCCTAAGTCACTTAAAGGGGGCGGCGGCGGCGGCGGGTGTAATGCCTCTGATGTCCCCAGAGTGTGGGTGTGTGTGTGTGTGTGTGTGTGTGTGTGTGTGTGTGTGTGTGTGAAGTTTCAGCTCAAAATACCCCACAGATATTTTTATATAGCATGTTAAAATTGTCCCTTTTTGGGTGTGTATACTATTACTATTGTGATATTTCAATGTAAAAAAAAACACAATAATAATACAAAAAGAAAATGTATTAAACAGTACAACTGTGAAAAATACACCACTTATATTTATGACTGTCTAAATTTCTGGATTTATTGAAAACTTTAAATATAATTCAACTGGAAAAAAAAAAAAACCTAAATAAAATTAATGATAAATTTTACATATATATATATATATATACACACACATATACATGCATGCATATTATATATATACACTCACCTAAAGGATTATTAGGAACACCTGTTCAATTTCTCATTAATCCAATTATCTAATCAACCAATCACATGGCAGTTGCTTCAATGCATTTAGGGGTGTGGTCCTGGTCAAGACAATCTCCTGAACTCCAAACTGAATGTCAGAATGGGAACGAAAGGTGATTTAAGCAATTTTGAGCGTGGCATGGTTGTTGGTGCCAGACGGGCCGGTCTGAGTATTTCACAATCTGCTCAGTTACTGGGATTTTCACGCACAACCATTTCTAGGGTTTACAAAGAATGGTGTGAAAAGGGAAAGACATCCAGTATGCGGCAGTCCTGTGGGCGAAAATGCCTTGTTGATGCTAGAGGTCAGAGGAGAATGGGCCGACTGATTCAAGCTGATAGAAGAGCAACTTTGACTGAAATAACCACTCGTTACAACCGAGGTATGCAGCAAAGCATTTGTGAAGCCACAACACGCACAACCTTGAGGCGGATGGGCTACAACAGCAGAAGACCCCACCGGGTACCACTCATCTCCACTACAAATAGGAAAAAGAGGCTACAATTTGCAAGAGCTCACCAAAATTGGACAGTTGAAGACTGGAAAAATGTTGCCTGGTCTGATGAGTCTCGATTTCTGTTGAGACATTCAGATGGTAGAGTCAGAATTTGGCGTAAACAGAATGAGAACATGGATCCATCATGCCTTGTTACCACTGTGCAGGCTGGTGGTGGTGGTGTAATGGTGTGGGGGATGTTTTCTTGGCACACTTTAGGCCCCTTAGTGGCAATTGGGCATCGTTTAAATGCCACGGCCTACCTGAGCATTGTTTCTGACCATGTCCATCCCTTTATGGCCACCATGTACCCATCCTCTGATGGCTACTTCCAGCAGGATAATGCACCATGTCACAAAGCTCGAATCATTTCAAATTGGTTTCTTGAACATGACAATGAGTTCACTGTACTAAAATGGCCCCCACAGTCACCAGATCTCAACCCAATAGAGCATCTTTGGGATGTGGTGGAACGGGAGCTTCGTGCCCTGGATGTGCATCCCACAAATCTCCATCAACTGCAAGATGCTATCCTATCAATATGGGCCAACATTTCTAAAGAATGCTTTCAGCACCTTGTTGAATCAATGCCACGTAGAATTAAGGCAGTTCTGATATATAAGATAATAAATAAAAATAAATTAAATTAGCTGTGCTTGTTTGTAGGACTGCACAGATTGACCCAAAATGTTGTGATTATATATAAATTAGACTATAAATAATAGTAATACTGATAGTATAATAAGCAATTTTACATGAAGTCATATATAATATAATAAAAATTATTCAAAAATAAAGATGGAAATAATTATACAAATTTTAATAAAACAGGCCCATATGATTTACTTTATTGCTGTGAAGACTAATAATTAAATGTTTATCATATAATATAATTTCCTAAGGAAAACCATAGAATCTTTTTTATACATTATATTTTCATACTTTCTATATATTTTTATATCTTTATTCTGGCATTTCTTTAGACCGTTTTCGAAGACTGCACGATATATAAACCATTTAAAAATCATAGTATATTGTGAAATCACAAAGGCTGCGATTCAGGTAAATAAATACATGCGCTGCACGTTAATAATGCACGTTTCTCCGAGCGGCTCTGTTCACAGTAAATGCTGCTCCACACAAACTCACTCTCTGCATGTGCTGCTTGTTCAGGTTTCCAGGCTATTGTTCACTTGTTAAATGATCTGAGTACTCGGTTAATCATCAAAATAATCAACCGATTACTTGACCACCAAAAGGCTATTGTTCACTTGTTATATTATCTGAGTACTCGATTAATAATCAGAATCATCATCTGATTACTTGAAGACCAAAAGCCTATTGTTCACTTGTTAAAAGATCTGAGTACTTGATTAATCGTCAAAATAATCGACCGATTACTCAAACACCTAAATGATATTGTTGACTTGTTAAATGATCTGAGTACTCGATTAATCGTCAAAACAGCCTTAAAATTAATGGAACAACAAAAGCCTATTTTTGACTTGTTAAATGATCTGAGTACACGATTAATCGTCAAAATAACCTTAAAATTAATGGAACACCAAAAGCCTATTGTTGACTTGTTAAATGATCTGAGTACTCGATTAATCGTCAAAATAACCTTAAAATTAATGGAACACCAAAAGCCTATTGTTGACTTGTTAAATGATCTGAGTACCTGATTAATCGCCAAAATAACCTTAAAATTAATTGAACACCAAAAGGCCATTGTTCACATGCCAAATTATCGGAGTACTCGATTAATCGCCCAAATAATCGACTGATTACTTGTACAACAAAAGGCTATTGTTGACTTGTTAAATGATCTGAGTACTCGATTAATCGGCAAAATAACCTTAAAATTAATTGAACACTAAAAGGACATTGTTCACTTGTTAAATGATCTGAGTACTCGATTAATCGTCAAAATAATCAACCGATTAGTTGAACACCTAAATGCTATTAATCACCCGATAGATTATCTGAGTGCTCGATTAATCATCAAAATATTGATTAGTGACTCACCGTCTTCGGTCTTCTCGTGGTCGGAGTATTTGAAGGCCTTGTGCAGCTCCTCAGCTTGGCTCCAGAGGTTCAGGCCCTTCAGCACGTCGGCGGCGGCGGCGCTCCAGGACGGGTTATTGGAGTGTTGCAGCATCACCTGACGCTTGATGGCCTTCAGCTCCTCGTACGTGAAGTACTCCATCAGCATGGGCTGATACACCTGAGAACACACTCAACACATCAGACGGACACAGAGAGAAACCACACATCTGACGGGACGAATGCAAATTTAACGTTAAAATAATGCACTTTAAATTATGCATTATGGATCTGCAGGAATGCCATTGCAAAATTTAATTTTATATATTTAAAGTAGTGGTTGACCGATATTGTTTTTTGATGGCCGATGCCGATATCTTAGAAAGCAGGATTTTTTGCTTAAAAGAAGCTAAATGATCTGCCAATGGGGTCAGAAAAATAATATTGTTTCTGTTTGAACTAAGATTATTTTTCTCACTCCATAGGCAGATAATTTTACTTTTTTTTAAGCATCGACTCACTTATTTTTGATTAATTCCCCCGGAAAACAGGACATAATGTCTTATGTCATTTTACTCATCTAGTAAATGCATCTTGATTTAAGAATTTTTACATATCTGGACTGGAAACAAGACAACAATACTGAGTAAGAAAAGCATTTTTTGCAATGTATGCATAAATATATATATATATACAGTATATACATGCAAATATTTCTTAAATATACATGGATGTGTGTGTATTTATATATACAAAATTATTATACACAGTACACACACATATATTATGTAAACACAAACTTTTATTTTGGATGCGATTAATCTCTGCCCAGCACTAGTTAAAAATGAGTCTCACCTCCTCTTCCTCTTTCATATGAGGAAGGAAGTCCTGAGTGAACGCCTCCAGCCTCTCCTTCAGCTGCTGCGCGTAATTCAGCTGCTCGTACTCGCTCTGAAACACAACATCACGGCGAAAAACAACACGTTTGAGCATGAGAGTTCTTCTCTATATGAGTCTCAGTGTTTCTGAACTCCTGAAACGCCTCCATTGTAGTGTTGAGTTTCTCCCGGGAACGAACACGTCACAATATTTCACATTATAATAATTCATACGCAGAATAAAGGGGCGGGGCCTGGTTGAGTTAGTTAGTAGTGTGTTAAACTGGCGGTTATGGAAAGGGGCGGGGCATTTCCCAAACACACTCGAAGCGCTCGACCAATCACAACACACTGATCCAGCCGCACAGTGTGCTTTTCAGGAGGAGAGACAGGAACTAAACAGAGCGTTACTGACAGACTGGGAAGAGAGGAGCCGCAACAATGGAGGATATGAGGAGAATAATCAACATTCAAGCAGGAAAACCTGTTCTAGTAGAGCCTGAAAACAAGAATTTGTGAAAGGGCGTAATAAGGCCTAATTAAAAAGGACTATTGATTTCTTAATGAGTCAGTTTGCTCAGCACACTTCACCTGAAACCCGACACCAGGCGTTTCCACTGCAGATCATTATGCTGTGTCACGATTACAAGACTAAAAAAGCCACAACAAACGAGTCTGTGCTGCGACTGACAGATTCACACACTCAACCTAATTCAAATGTTCTTCTGTAACATGAGAGATGCGTAAAAGACCATTTCATTGTTGCTTTGTAACTGTTTTTCTTCATTGATTGTGTGCATTTTATACTGTTTTTTCTGGTGTTTATATCAATATCTTCTCTACATGCACTTTACACATTCATTTGCATGCTGTTTTTGATATTTGTTCTGATGATTATACTGTTTTTTTATTAGTTTCATGCAGGGTTATTATTGTTAACTATAACTAAAACCATAAAAAAAACATTCATTGCTTGAAATAAAATGAACATTATCTGAAATAAAAAATTAAATATATAAATTTTAATATTTATAATACATTTATTTTTATTTAGTATTTTATTTACTTAATGTACTAAAATAAAAATAAAAAAATGATAAAAAACACATAGAACTATTAAAAAATACATCAAAATCATGACTACAATTATAACTAAAATTAAAATGAAACTGGAAAAACTCAAAATATGAATAAAAATTTTAATAGTATCTTAAATTATACTAAAATAGGTTTGATGTAGTCATTTACATTTCTCATATTAATTGCACTGTAATATGAATTTGCACTTCCTTGCTTTTTATTGTATATATTTTATATTGTGCAAAAATAAGCTACCTCAACACGACATGCGAGGTCTGAGTACGAACTAAAACAGTTCAATAACGCTGTAAAATCACAGATAAACTGTTGAATTTAATTAATCTCATAACCGAAGTTATTATAAACTCAAGATCTTCATTCTTCCCATTGTCCGGACAGGAACTCACAGCAGGATTTCCCAACGCCCTGTAAATAATCGAGTGGAAAATTCCCCAATATTTGGCAAGTTTGGACTGACACGTCAGAATGGACCTTGTCTATTTTGAAGATAAAAATCTGTTTGGATGATTGAATAGACGTTGTGTTAAAATACGTAAACAGAGAGTCATGTGACACATTTAACTTCTCTATCCAGATCTGTGTCACGTCACGTGTGAAGCTGTAGTTCACTTAACGGCCTCCGGTGTCGCTATAACAACTACATAAAGCCTCTTTAACCCTCCGGTGCTCTCCGTCATTTTTTGCGAAAAATTTTACATTGTATTGAATTTTTTACTTTATCGGAATGGTATGAAACTTGGTAAAGGTTTTTGCACTTGCTGTGTGAACACACAAAAAAAAAATCATGACCATGATTCGAACAGGTTAAATGGTCCTGAAATAAATCGTCACACTTGTGTTTCTCGCGGTCAGAAATGACGCATTGGAAATTAATGAGTCGAGTTTCCTCTAGTGGAAGCGTTTGGTACTGCAGCCGAACACACTGAACCCTCGTCTACTGAGAGATCAGACTCGGATTTGGAGCACGACTTGTTTAGATTAGTAGTTTTTGAGTAAAACGTGATTTTGAACATAAAAACAATTTTCAATTTTTACATGAAATGTACGTGCACATTTTTCATAACGATAAACGTAAAATTCGGTTCGTTTTTCAAGTTCACTTTTTAAAACTTTTGTCACTTCAGCAATAATCCGCCGAGTGTCGTCTGTGACGAGATAAAAATTCAGTCTGCCGCTCTAAAGCATTCGGGATTTACCACAGTTTAAGTTGGAAATAAAATTTTCAGGTCTATGCTCAAAAAGTGAATAAATGGATTATAAATACAGCGTAAATATAATTTAGTGCCATAAAATCCCCTAAAAATACAAAATATTAAATAAAAAAACATCATCGAACTAAAAAATAGTACAATAATTTCATTGGAAAAAAAAATTGGTCATTTTTGACCGACACGCGAAGAAGAGTGTGTAATTTCTGCTGCAGCAATCAAACATAAGACCTGCTATGACACACACACACACACACACCTTGACGTTGCGCAGCCCCTTCTCAAACAGCGACAGCATCTCGGAGAGCTTGTTGTCGGCGTGGACATGATAGACCATCTGACTGCGTTCCTGCAGAAGCTCGATGATGCATTTGTTCTCGATCTGCTCGTGCATCTTGAACTCCTTAAAGGTGGCGAGGAGCGACTGCAGGAACGAGCGGAAATCCCTGTTGTTGGAGAAGTTCGTCTTGGAAAGCTGTGGGTGGAAACACACGAAACACGCAATGAAACATCAGGGACTGAAGAGTTACTGACGCACAAATGTAAACCAGATCTGCCCAGGAGAACTAAATCAGTTACATATAAAGGAGGCGGGTTAATACGGACTGCTATATCGTAAACAAAAAAAACAAAAAAAAAAAAAAAAGTAAAACCATAAAAAAAAACTTCATATTTATAATATATAAAATATTTTAAGCCCCGAAAGGAACGGTGGAAGAAATATGGTATGGGAGGAAAAATATATTTCACAGGTTTTGCGTTCGCTCGAGAAAGTTCCCGAAAGTTTTGCGTTCTCTCCCGAAAGTTCTGCGTTCTCTCCCGAAAGTTCTGCGTTCTCTCCCGAAAGTTCTGCGTTCTGTCCCGAAAGTTCTGCGTTCCTCCCGAAAGTTCTGCGTTCTCTCCCGAAAGTTCTGCGTTCTCTCCCGAAAGTTCTGCGTTCTCTCCCGAAAGTTCTGCGTTCTCTCCCGAAAGTTCTGCGTTCTCTCCCGAAAGTTCTGCGTTCTCTCCCGAAAGTTCTGCGTTCTCTGCCGAAAGTTCTGCGTTCTCTCCCGAAAGTTCTGCGTTCTCTCCCGAAAGTTCTGCGTTCTCTCCCGAAAGTTCTGCGTTCTCTCCCGAAAGTTCTGCGTTCTCTCCCGAAAGTTCTGCGTTCTGTCCCGAAAGTTCTGCGTTCTCTCCCGAAAGTTTTGCGTTCTCTCCCAAAAGTTCTGTGTTCTCTCCCGAAAGTTCTGCGTTCTCTCCCGAAAGTTCTGCGTTCTCTCCCGAAAGTTTTGCGTTCTTGTCCGAAAGTTCTGCGTTCTCTCTCGAAAGTTCTGCGTTCCTCCCGAAAGTTTTGCGTTCTCTCCCGAAAGTTTTGCGTTCTCTCCCGAAAGTTTTGCGTTCTCTCCCGAAAGTTTTGCGTTCTCTCCCGAAAGTTTTGCGTTCTTGTCCGAAAGTTCTGCGTTCTGTACCGAAAGTTTTGCGTTCTCTCCCGAAAAGTTTTGCGTTCTCTCCCGAAAGTTTTGCGTTCTTGTCCGAAAGTTCTGCGTTCTGTACCGAAAGTTTTGCGTTCTCTCCCGAAAAGTTTTGCGTTCTCTCCCGAAAGTTTTGCGTTCTTGTCCGAAAGTTCTGCGTTCTGTACCGAAAGTTTTGCGTTCTCTCCCGAAAAGTTTTGCATTCTCAGTGATACAGAGATAATGTGATACAGAGATTTCACGTAAGACTCAAATGGCATCAATAAATTGAACGGTTAATAAAATATTGGTCATAGACCTTTCTAGATCAGAGGTTTTCAAACTGAGGTCCATGGATAAAAAGAAATAATTAAAATAAATAAGATCTAACTAATAAAATTAATTGATTAAAATAAACAAATGATTAAAATTAATACAAAATAAAAAACGATTTAAATAAATAATATAGCAGTACAGTACTATAGTCAATTAGGAAAAAAAGAATAATGTACCATTTGAAACTAAATATTTAACAAATGATAATTTAGACATATTTATAACATGAATTTTTCCCAGTATAAATTACGTCTTAATACATATTAATATATAGCTGGCTTTTAAATTTTAGGATGGTGGTCCCTGGCACAAAGATGATCATATCCGAAAGATTGAAAACACTCGCTCTAGTCTAGACAACAGCATCAGCGTCGGCCATTATAAACTCAGAGCATTAGTGTTATATAACGCTGGATGTGTGTCAAATGTTAAATGAGTTCAGATGGCTGAACTGAAGCTACACACCCTCTGAAACCATCATAATCTCCATGCAAACCTGTTCAGATTAAATTACAGTAATCAGACTGACTCAGACTAATAAACCATCTCACTGCACGGCACTTTAACACCTCAGATCTCAATTTCAGATGTTTATAAATGAGTTTAAAGTCTAATACATTCATCAGCGAAGCATATTAGTGCATTTAAAGTGTGTTTTCAATCTAGAAATGATCTGATTATAGATCAGATACACTGAATGTGGTGTAATTCACATCTGTGTGGATGTTTAACACACATTACAAGGGTTAGGATGCGTTTAGAAGTTTGTTGTGTTAGGAATATAACACAGATCAAAAAACAATTGTTTTTAATATACGTCACAACAACATTATCACACGCAGCATATTTCCACATCTCACGTGGTGTCTGAGTGTTATATTATTATTATTAGTATTAGTAGTATTATTCAATACAAAATAGAGTGTGTTTACATATCTGAGATCAGATTGTGGCTCAGACATTCACAATAAATGCAACATCGGCTTATTATTGTGTTTATATTGGATTTAATAAAGTCTGTTTACGTACAGATCTGAGATCAGACATTCTCATACTCTGGCTATAAGCTTACATATGGTCAGAGTGGGTTAAAATCTTAACAGCATATAGATAAAGATATCGTCTCTGTGCTGATCTGCGATCAGATCGTTATCAGACGTTTATTATAACGTTAAACTCTGTTCTCTGTCTATTAGCGCTAGCCGTTTGGCTAACACTAACGTTAGCTCTCCTCAAACAAACACATCCTCGGACCGCTTAAAACCACTTTAATTGGTGAAATGACCGATAAAACAGTTCAGACACGAACCTTCTCGCTGTAGAGCTCCACCAGCTGCTTCATGCGCCAGTGTGGTCCGGTAAAAACATCCACCTCGTCGGGAAAAGGAGCCATCGCGACTCCATCCGCGGCTCCGGGACTGAACACTGCGGGGGAGGCCAGATCCTCGCCGGGGAAACACTCCTCGACTGCCAAACCAGTCATTTCAGTATGAAAATAAGGTGCAGCTTTCCAAGAGAGCCTTGTTTTATTAATCAAAAGCGTGACATTTTACAATGTTTTCCACATTATCTCTAGCTTGTTTTTTTCAAAGTCTGTGTTTTCAAACTCTGAATAACCCTCCTCACAGTCACAGCCACACCAAAGGCAGATTTTAATAGTTTGCTACAATAAGTTGAGGAAGGATCAATAATAAACCAAGGAAAAACTGATAATCTACTGAGGAGGAGGAACAGTTAGCTTTCCTAATTCTTTTGATAGTCCACCAGGCATCTGAACTATCCTATGTAGCCTTGAAGTGTGTACTCGTGTAGGCTACATGTGTGTTGTACTTGTTAATATAGATTTATACCTATGATTTATACTTGATACTGATACTATCCTGATTTTATAATAAAGGCTGGATGATCAACAGAAAAAAAAGAAAGAAAGAAAAAAAAACCTCCTCGGAAAAAAATACAAAATTAATAAAATAAAATAGGCATGGTGGCATAAGTGCACTGCACACATGTATTAATAAAAGTGTTACATAAAATAAAAACTTCACAATGAAAAATAAAATCTACATTAATAAAATAAAATAAAGTGAAATAAAACAATAATATATATTTTTAAGTAAAATAAACCATCCTCTAGGGAAAAAAACCGATTCACAGTGAAAAACAAAAATCTACGTTGACAAAATAAAAATTAAACAACAATGACATTTAAAAAAAAAAAAAGTTAAATAATCCCTACTCTGGGACCTTGTTTCCGACACAGAGTTAATACAATATAAAAATGTTATCTCGCAATTCTGACTTTATAACTAACAATAGTGGGTTTAAATCACAAAATTCTGGCTTTATAACTCTTTATAACACCATTGCAACTTTATATTTAGCAATTCTGACTTTATAACACAATTGCGACTTTATATCTTGCACTTCATTGAGTGTTACACTACGAAACATTAGTAGTAGTAGTGGCATGTGTTAACAACTTTAAACTGTATAATCAACAAATCTACGAACATAATAAAGACACATTTTTGCGACTTTCCACAGAAATCACAGGTGAGATAGGGTTAATAAATGTGCCATTTCGAGAATTCAGAGGATTTCAAACCAACATGGCAACCCGCATGACGTCATTACGTCTACGTGCTCAGAGACACGTTCAAGACAGACGTGTAAACACATGCGCACTATTTAAAAACTTATTAAAAACCCAATCAAATGTAATTTAATAACCCATGTGTATAGAACATGAACAAAACAACATTACATAAAAGCTTACACTACTTACGATGCTAAAAAACTGCTTTTTTTTTTACAGTATATTGAACGAATGCGGTGCATGATTACACAACAACAAACCAGAGATTTTTAGAGACAAAGATTTTATTTACGACAACAAAATCATGATTATTCATCTGTTAAGTAATAAGACAAGGTGCAAGTTGAAAATACAAACAAACAAACACAAAGTTATACTAAAGCTCTCACCTTACAAAACATTGTAAATGTTGTTTGATTAAACATGTATGGAATTTTATCTCAAGAGAGAAACCAAACATTTTTTAACTTAACAAAATCCTGCCACATGATGACCAGAGTACAAATATCGAATAATCGACATTCAAAAACAAATAAGGAATGAGAAGCAGTCAAAAACAAGTCAGAGAAACCCGATATGTGCACTTATAGTGTTTGAGCATTGCAAAAATGTATTTATAGTATTTTTGACTTGTTTTCCAGTACAAATATCTAAACATTTTTTTAAATCAATATATATATATATTCACTGGAAAAGCAAAATGACTGAAGATATTAACTCTAGATTTCTGAAAAATTAAGCAAAATTAATTGAGTTTATTATTAAAACAGGAACAAAGTCAGAAAAATAATATTATTTTTCTGACCCCACAGACAGATTTTTGTTCACGTTTTAATCATAAATAACAAATAATAATTTTGCTTCTCCAGTAAATGTGTCGTGATGATATTTGTATACGATTTAAAAAAAAATCTCCAGCTTTTTGAGTTTTGCTTTGTATTTACACTTCTGAAAGAAGGCCATTCATGGCAGAAATTAGTCAGAAAGGAAAGATAAATCAGCAAAACTACATCTGATTTACGTGTTCTCGCTAACTATGATCAGAGAGAGGAACCTTTTCTTAGTTACTGTGCATGTCGGCACCTCACCGAACGAATCCCTCGACTGCTAAACATCACATTTCATTCATGTTTATGATAAACATCCTCATAGAACAATGAAACGGATTTCATTTGCAGTGTCCTCCACACCAGAGGGGGCGCTGTTGCGATTTAGCTGTCGTCCTGCAGCATCTCCTCGATCTCACGGTCCCAGTTATCGTCTCGATTATCCGGGTCGACGACCACCTCGTATTCCTGAAGTTCCTGCTGCAGTTCCTTCTCCCAGTCGGCAGTCTCTTCTATTGGAGAAACAACACAAGTCTTCGGTCAAAAACGGACGAAAAATTTTACGTTTTTACATTTTCCATTTTTTTTGCTTCATCGGAATGGGATGAAACTTGGTGACTTCTGTCGCATTAGCTATGTGAACACACACAAAAAAATCACGGACATGATTCGGATTTGTTAAAGGGTCGAAAAAAAAATCAAAATGTCCGACATACGAAATTAACGGGAAATACGAAAAAATACGAAAACTCAGAGAATCGTTTGGTGGTAAAAACTACAATCAGCCACTGTGCAGGAAAAAAAGTGCACAGCAATGAAGGAGTGACGCTTTAAAATATCAAGAGTGAACTAGCGCAACTAACACAGAGCAAGTTTGGCAAATGTGTGAAATAAAATCAATAATTCAGCCACAATGCAGTAAAGAAAATAAACAGCAAGGAAGAGGTAAAACAAGAGACACACCCACTCACTTACACACACACACACACACACACACACACACACACACACACACAAACTGGTGTGGCTGTAACAATATGGTAAAAAAATGAGCCAAAAGACTAAAATAAGAGGTTGAAATCAGATCAAACCCATATTGATTGAGCCGTGATGAAGCATACCTGTTCATTGTTGTTACATTTTTATTGAATTTTGATGTTTTATATGACAAAATGTCTTTCTCTGTGTTCAGGTTTGACTGTAGTAAAAATGAATGCAAAAACTGACACTTCAAGTCAACATAAATCTAAACCTAGACAAACAGTAGTCTGAGAATGTCTAAGTACAAATCCAAATAAAAACTTAATAAAAGTATGTAATTATGTCTAAAAACCACTAGAGAATGTATAAGCCTCTTTACCCACTAATCTACCTTCAACAAATTGGATTTTAAATGTCTCGTCTCTATTTTAACATGGAATACTGCTTTAATTGGAAAATATATTAGAAAAAAAATTGTGTAATTATTTTCAACACTGCAAAAAATACTTTTCTTACTTGGTGTTTTTGTATTGTTTCCAGTCCAAATATCAAACATTTCTTAAATCAAGATGCATTTACTAGATGAGTAAAACGACATAAGATATTATGTCCTGTTTTCTGGGGGAATTAATCAAAATTAAGTGAGTCGATGCTTAAAAAAGCTACATGATCTGCCAATGGAGTGAGAAAATAATCTCAATTCAAACAGAAACAACATTATTTTTCTCACCCCATTGGCAGATAATTTAGCTTTTTTTAGGCATCAACTCACTTAATTTTGATTAATTCCCCTGGAAAACAGGACATAATATCTGATTATATCCCGGCACATTCTTGTGGTCACAGCCTGGGAATTTACAAGTTTGCACCATTGTTCATTTTCTACTTTTTATGTTGTTGTCAATCGACTGTGTGAACACTATGGAACGGCTGAGCGGAACGTGCGCACTGTTGACGTTGACAGCAGCGCGGATTGATAGAAATGGAAAGAAAATAGTGCCGATTAAAACTGAGGTATGAATTTTGTCGGGCATGTTTTTTGTGTGGGAAATTAATCAAGCTTTAAAAAAACGCAAATCATTTTTTCACGTAAAAACGCACAGTTTTGAGGCCCCGGAAACTAACCGGGAGTACTTTCTTGAAAAACTTCCAGCGGCCAGAACTCTGAGCAGGGAGGGGAGTGACTACAGTGGGTCAGTGTGTGTGCACTATAGTGCTGGTGAGGATTGCATACAACTTCATGTCTTAAATGGGCGAACTAACCCTTTAAATCCAATAAGGATTCAAGTTTATACAGCTTGGAGTTGGAAAAAATCATTAAAATGAGGATATGGTCAAAATACTCACTTGCCTAATAATTCTGCACACAGTGTAGTAAATGCATCTGGATTTAAGAGTTTTTTTATATTTGGACTGGAAACAAAAAAATTCATTTTTTTGCAGTGAATGGTGGAAAACAACTCATAAAATTGTATAAATATTGCACAGTATCATAAAATCCCCCCAAAATTCTAAATAACACTAAATAATAATTGAACGAAAATATATAACTTTTTTTTTTTTTTAAGGAAAAACCAAAGTAGCATTTCAAGGCTTGGGTCAGTTTGGATCAGGAAAGAGCGGAGCGCGAGCCCTGACGCGGGTTACACACACAGCGGCTCGTGTAGTTAGCTCTCACCGTCCTTCTTGTCCAGCACCAGCTGCTCCATTTCTTTCCTCAGGTCCTCCTGGTTAATGTCGCAGGCGTCAAACGCGTCGCTCACGAACTCGGACACGCCGGGGCTGGTGGAGATGTCTTCCTCCTCCTGGAAGCAGAGCGGGAACAGCCGCTTTCACAAAGACAGACTCCGACTACGGCTCAGATATGGCAGATAGTCAGACTTCAGATAGACGTCTAAATCACACCGTTGCACAAAGCACTGAAGACTCTGACTATCTTAAGTAGGATGCATTCTGGGTAAAATAAGACGGTACCTCGGCGGGCTTGGGTTTGGCGCTGATGGCGACAGGAGGAGTTTTCGGTCTGATGGTCTCTGTAAAGCAGGAAAACAAACATTTATCTCCTCAATGAATATGCATTCAGTTGACGATGTTAAAAAGCGATGGGAGGAACACACACACACACACACACTGCAAAAAGGGCTTTATTACTCATTGTTTCCAGTCCAAATATAAAACATTTCTTAAATCAAGATGCATTTACTAGATGAGTAAAATAAGATAAGATATTATGTCCTGTTTTCTGGGGGAATTAATCAAAATTAAGTGAGTCGATGCTTAAAAAAAGCTAAATTATCTGCCAATGGAGTGAGAAAAATAATGTTTCTGTTTGAATTATGATTATTTTTCTCACTCCATTGGCAGATAATTTAGCTTTTTTTAAGCATCGACTCACTTAATTTTGATTAATTCCCCCAGAAAACAGGACATAATATCTTATCTTATTTTACTCATCTAGTAAATGCATCTTGATTTAAGAATTTTTAGATATTTGGACTGGAAACAAGACAAAAATACTGAGTAATAAAGCACTTTTTGCAGTGTGTGTGTGTGTGTATAAAAGTGTGTTGCTTTAATCACCCGAGAGAGTTTGGTCGAGGGGAGCGCTTGAGTTCTTCTCCTCCGCCTGTTGCTGAGCTGCGAGAGCCGTGAGCTGAGCCGACTGCTTTATCAGAGACACACGGTAGAAGTAATTCCTCCAGAACACGTCCTCCTTCACCCTGAAACACACACACACACACACACACTTAGAAATCAGCTCACAGATACAGAAAACAAGGAGTTAATCCTCCTAATGCATGCGGAAATGTGCAAAATTTGAGGTTATTTGTTCACTTTTTCATAAAAAAATGCGGCCATTTTACTTCCCACCATTACCAAATTATGCATTTTGTTTCATATCTCCTGAATCAAACATGCTAACACAGAAAAGATGATGTCTACCCCTATGTTTGATGGTCAAGGATTACAATGATACCATATACAACATCATAAACTGTACATGTGTACCGAGTTTCATGCTTTTATGAAAAAGTGAACAATTTTCACATTTCACCTGGACTATTAAGACTGTCAAAACACACATCAGTTATACATTTCAGATTTTTTAGACAGGAAAAATAACGATTTGAATGAAAGGGTTACCGTTCACAGTCCGTGTCTGCGGCTTTACACGCGGAATTATGCTGTTGTTTGTTCATCTATTAGTTCGATTTGTCTTAAATACTTCTGTAAAATACATTTTTCCTCTCATACACACACTCTTTTCCTTCCTGTATGTCTGCATTTTGTTTATAAACATGCTTCACACACACACACACACAATAATTCTGATATTAAAATAAAATGGAAAATGATTGTTTGTTTGATTATACATCAGAAGTTCGTGGACCAAATAGTCTAAATATGTAAAAGGAAAGAGGGTTTGAAAAGGAAAAGCTGCAGATTCAGGCTGTTTATCATCTAAAAGTTAATGCTTATGCAAGTAAAATTAATATATTTTGTTTAAAAACATTAATTTAATACTGATGTTGTTTTGTTAGAAAAAAAAAAGTGTAGTTTTGATAAATTTACACTGTTTTGATCAGTCATGAGTTTAATTAAATCCACCAAAGTCAATGGTAATTCTAATATTATGTTTTAACAATTTTAATTTAATGATATATTCAAATAATATTTCTCATAAACATTGATATTAAAAAAAAAATTGCATCCCTAGATTTTGCTGCAGTTTTTGTTTGTAGAAATTTCAAAAAATTTCTAAATTTTTTTATAAATAAAAAGGTGGTAAATGAAGTAATAGCACAGTAGAAACATGCTAACATTTGTGTTCATTCACTTATGAAGTTGCTGATCAGATACAAAATGGTTTTAGTTTAACAAAAATATCAAGTTATGACTGTTTTATGTGTTTAAATCTTTTTATTTGGTATTTTTAGCAGAATATCGTTTGTAATTATGCTTATTTTTAAATGCAAACAAATAAAACACATCCTAACAGATATGCATGATTATGCAACAGGTGTTCCAGTTATTAATGCATTACGAAGGGTTAATATTTGTACCTTTAAAGGGTTAGTTCACCCAAAAATGAAAATTATGTCATTAATGACTCACCCTCATGTTGTTTCAAGCCCACGATTTAGTGAGATTAGATATGAATAAAGGCCTGTTTTTTGTTATTTTTGGACCAAAATGTATTTTCGAAGCTTCAACACACTCTAACTAACCCACTGATGTCACATGGACTACTTTGATGATGTCTTTATTTCCTTTCTGGACAAGGACAGTATACCGTACACACATTTACAATGGAGGGACAGAAAGCTCTCGGACTAAATCTAAAATATCTTAAACTGTGTCCCGAAGATGAACGGAGGTCTGACGGGCTTGGAGCGACACGAGCGACACAACTAACCCTTTAAGGTTCATATTGTGGTTAAAGGAGAGGATGAGTCGTAAGTCTTGCTTATACACAGGTGTGTTTCCCTGTGCGCACTGTAATGCGTTAGGAAGCTGTAAAGGAGACGGATCTCACTGTTTGGGGACGAGGTCGAAGCGCATCCGGTTGAGCAGCTCGTCCTCCTGCAGCATCACGAGGGCGACCGGGAACATCTGATCGAAGTCGAAGTGAAACTGCACTCCAGCCGGAGGATCACGCAAGAAGTTTCTCTTGTCCTGAACAAAGATGAAAAAATCAAGAAAATCCTGGGTTATGATATATAGTTCACCCAAACATGTAAACTCTGTCAGTAATGACTCTCCCTCATGTTGTTCAACCCTGTAAGACTTTCCTTCATCTTCGGGACACAAATGAAGATATTTCTGATTAAATCTGAGAGCTGTCTCACTCCTCCATAGGCTTCTATTGTAATTGAAACTTGCCGGCCCAGAAAGTTATTAAAGACATCGTTAAAATAGTCCGAGTGACTACAGCGGCTCAACCTTAAGATTATCAAGCGACGAGAATACTTTCTGTGCGCAAAAACAAACAAAAATTACGACTTTATTCAACTATTAATTTCCTTCTCTGTGGGCCTCGAGTGAGTTCACGTAGTGTAACAGCGCAGCGCTTCTGTGTACGTCACACGCATCACATGACCAGCGTCGGCCAATAGTGAGCCTACGTTCTGTGTGTGTGTGTGTGTGTGTGTGTGTGTGTGTGTGTGTGTGTGTGTGTCATGGATCTCATGAACTCACTCGAGGCCCACACAGAAGAACATGAAGAGTTGAATAAAGTCGTTATTTTTGTTTGTTTTTGCGCACAGAAAGTATTCTCGTCGCTTGATAAACTTAAGGTTGAGCCGCTGTAGTCACTCAGACTATTTTAACGATGTCTTTAATAACTTTCTGGGCCGGCAAGTTTCAATTACAATAGAAGCCTATGGAGGAGTGAGACAGCTCTCAGATTTAATCAGAAATATCTTCATTTGTGTCCCGAAGATGAACGAAAGTCTTACGGGGTTGAACGACATGAGGGAGAGTCATTACTGACAGAGTTTACATGTTTGGGTGAACTATCCCTTTAAGTGTGTATGCGAGTCTGAAACTCACGGCGGATAACGCCAGGATCTGCTGCTGGATGGTCTCCTCCTCGGTGTATCCGACCCAGGGCGGCATCGCTGCGTCTGCACACAAACACACGAGGAAATATAGAAGTGTACACACACATATTTCAGTAACACTTTACAATAAGGTTCATTAGTTAACATGAACTAATAATGAACTGCACTTATACAGCATTTATTAATCTTTGCTGATTTCAACATTTACTAATACTTTATTCAAATCTTGTTATCATTAGTGAATGCACTGTGAACTAACATTAACAAATAGTGTAACAAATGTATTGCTCATGGTTAGTTCATGTTAGTTAATACACTAACTAATGAACCTGTTAACGATATTTCTTCAAGAACACCTGTGTAACGTCATACCCGTTTTCTTTGCATTTTTCTCTTGCACAAATTTCTCCTGTTCCTTCTGAAAATCTCCCAGAATGCTCTGAAAGAGAATCAGTGCAGTGGATGAAGGTCATCAGAGTCACTTCTGCTGTGAGGATCTTAAAGCGGCACTGGGCGGGGCTTAGACAAATCAATCAAACGTAAAAGTAATATAAAGTAACAAAAATAATGCCTCTCAATCGTTTCTCATGTGTAGAGTCCACTAGAAGTGTGTCAATAGGGCTGCACGATTATGACAAAAAAAGATCATTCCCTTGAGATTGTAATTGCGATAATTAATTACGATTATCACAATTTATATTATGAATTAATGAATAGCTTTATACCAGTGGTTCTCAACTTGTTTTGACAGGGGACACACATTTATCCATGGTCATCAAGCCACAACCCACTTTTTTAGGAATTATATTATGGATGGATGGATAGAAATATAGATATATAGATATAGATGGATGGATGGATATATAGATGGATAGATATATGGATATATAGATGGA